>CM065594.1:129793293-130138405 GCA_033119425.1 Bufotes viridis
CCTTGGCAGCCTCCGTTAAGGGTACCTGCCAGTACCCTTTGGTGAGGTCCAAGACAGAAAAATACCTGGCTTGGCCCAATTTTTCAATGAGCTCATCCACCCTCGGCATGGGATATGCGTCAAACTTGGACACCTCATTCAGCTTGCGGAAATCGTTACAGAACCTCAATGTCCCGTCCGGCTTGGGTATTAAGACTATCGGACTGGCCCAATCACTTTTTGACTCCTCGATGACACCTAACTGGAGCATCAGCTGCACTTCCTTCACAATGGCTTGTCGCCGAGCCTCGGGTACCCGATACGGCTTTAACCGGACTTTGGCCTGAGGCTCAGTGATAATGTCATGCTGGATTAGGGATGTGCGCCCAGGGAGGTCCGAGAACACATCCGTGTTCCGGCTAATGAACTCCTTAACTTCCTGGACCTGTTTGGAGGACAGGCTATCTGAAATTTTTACGGTGGCTGCGGCTTCCCGGACTTCGAGGTGAGGGGCTGGATCCTTCTCACCTAGAAGCCCTGGCCGGGGGCTGTCATCGCTGGACGAATCCCTATCCTTCCATGGCTTCAGCAAATTCACATGATACACCTGCTCCGGCTTCCGCCGCCCTGGCTGGTGCACCTTGTAATTTACTTCCCCCACTTTCTCGAGCACTTCATAGGGCCCCTGCCACCTAGCTAGAAATGTGCTGTCAAGGGTGGGTACCAGAACTAAAACTCGGTCTCCGGGATTAAAGTCTCGTACCCGAGCCTGACGATTATAGACTCTACTTTGGGCCTGTTGTGCTGCCTCCATATGCTCCCGGACCAGCGGTAACACCCTCTCCATACGTTCCTGCATCTGGGTAACATATTCAATTACACTTTTGTGGGGGACGGGCTGTTGTTCCCACGCTTCCTTAGCGATGTCCAACAGGCCCCGTGGGTGTCTGCCATAAAGCAGTTCGAAGGGTGAGAACCCAGTAGAGGCCTGGGGCACTTCTCGCACTGCAAACATGAGATAGGGCAGAAGCAGATCCCAGTCCTTCCCATCTCTGGACACCACCCTTTTTAACATATTTTTAGAGTTTGGTTAAATCTTTCCACAAGGCCGTCCGTTTGCGGATGGTGAAGGGACGTCCGTAATTGCTTTATATGCAACAGTTTACACAATTCCCTCATAATCTTAAACATAAAAGGGGTCCCTTGGTCCGTCAGAACCTCCTTAGGTAGGCCCACCCGGGTAAACATCTCCATTAACTCCTTTGCAATGAGCCTAGCCGATGTGTGTCGAAGAGGCACCGCCTCTGGATATCGAGTAGCATAGTCCAGAATCACCAGGATATGTTGGTGACCCCTAGCAGACTTCGGTACGGGTCCGACCAGATCCATGGCAATACGCTCGAATGGGACCTCAATTATTGGGAGAGGGACCAGGGGACTTCTGTAATGCGGCTGGGAGCTATTTACCTGACAGGTCGGACAGGACTTACAGAACTCCTCTACTTCCTTAAACAAACCGGGCCAGTAAAATCGCTGTAGTACGCGGTCCTGCGTTTTCTGCCACCCCATGTGTCCCCCAAGAACATGTTGGTGGGCAAGCTCCATAACAAGCTTGCGATATGCGGTGGGCACCACCAACTGTTCAACTGGCTCACCTTGGATTTGGTTCACCCGATACAACATATCCTGAAGAACAATAAAACGTGGAAACATTAATTCAGCCCCCGGTTTCTGGGGTTTACCATCAATCATTACGACACTTTCCCAGGCCCTGGTTAGGGTTTGGTCCCGGTGTTGTGCGGTCCCAAAATTTTCCCCGGAGACATTGAGGTCTGCCAACTCAGGTCCCGGTGGCAAGTCCTCCGTGTCTCCCACCATTACACTCAGTGGGGTTGTCTCCCCCTCTACCGCTGGAGCAGTGGTCACCCCTACCGCTGGCCCTTCAGATTCGGGCTCCCAGGGTTCTGGCCTTCCAGTGGTATCAGGCCACTCTACTAGGGTTACCCCTGTCTCGGGCCCATCAGACACTTTTATAGCCGGCCACAGCGCCGGGAAACCTGGGAAGTCCCTCCCAAGTATCAGTTCATGTGGGAGTTTGGTAGCGACAGCCACCTCGTGGGTCCACTTACCAGCCGCTGTGGACAAAGTCACTAATGCAGTGGGGTAGTCTTTTAAGTCTCCGTGGATACATAGGACCCCGATTTTACGGCCGGTATACTCCGCAGGCCGTACTAGGGCAGCTCTTACCAGGGAGACTAGACTCCCGGAGTCCAGCAGGGCCACCGCCAGAGAATCTCCCACCTCTACCTGACACAGGTGGTTATTATCCTGCACCTCACGGGTGCCAGTTGCGCACAGCTTCCATGCATACAGGGAGTGGCGATACCCGTAGTTCACATCCATCTGCTCACCCTGATGCGGACAGTCGGCCCTGATGTGGCGTGGCTCCTGACACCTCCAGCATACCACGGGAGGCGGATCCGCAGGGGATTCATTCCGTGCAGGTCTCTCTGTCGCCGGTCGTCGAAACTGGAGTGGAGGCCTCCGGGGTTTGACTGGCCCCTTCCCAGCAAGACTCCCCTGCAGGTTTCTGGTGGTCTCGTAACGCTCCACCAGGTCGACCATCTCCAGGGCACTTTCCGAGAACGCCTGGCCGACCCAGTGCTGGAGGGGATAAGGCAGGGCCCTCCAAAAGATGTCCGCCAACAGTCGATCCAGTATGGCAGTGGGACTTAGTAGACTGGATGGGAGTCCTCCGGGGTTTGACCGGCCCCCTCCCAACAACACCCCTCATAGCGCTCCACCAGGTCGACCATTTCTAGGGCATTGGTGGGTGATACCTGGCCGATCCAGTGCTGAAGGGGGTAAGGCAAGGCCCTCCAGAACATGTCAGCCAGCAGTCGGTCCAGCATAGCAGTCGGACTTAGAATATCAGGCTGCAGCCACTTTTGCAGCCTGTGCAGCAGATCGTAGTACTGCGGCCTAGCGGGTTCAGTCGTTTTAAAGTCCCACTGGTGGACTCTTTGAGCGCGGACCAGCACGTTCACCCCCAGTCTAGCTAGGATCTCTCCTTTCACGGTGTCATAATCGTCCGACAAGTCAAAAAACACCTGCTGGGGTCCGGAAGCCAGGAACGGAGCGACCACCTCAGCCCACTGGTCACGGGGCAGCTTCTCCCTCACAGCCAATTTTTCGAAGGCTGCCAGGTAGGTCTCAGCATCATCCTCGGGGGTCATCTTGGGAATTGCTGCACAGACCGCTTTCCGGGCATCATGGGCACGGTGAGAGGCTCCAGTCGCTTGCAAAGCCATTACATGTTGCAACAGCAGCTGGTTTGTCTCCTGTTGCTGCTTGTTGGCCTCCCGCTGCTGTAAATTGGCCTCCACGAGAGCCTTTACAACTGCCTCCATCTTGTCAGGGTTCACGTGTTGAAACTTTGCCGGCTTGACATATGACATTCACTTTGGAAAAAACGAAACTTCAGCGTTTACGCCAGCCTCACTGCGCATGCCCACATCCGACACCAAATGTGGGGAGTCGCTCTGGTAGATAGCGGTGCGGGTGCAGTACAGAGGCAAAACAAGGAGTCCAGAAAGTGCAATAAACAGTGTTTTATTCACACTTGCACAAAATAAACGATAAACAGTCTCTTGGTGTTAATTCACACTCAGCAAACACAAAAGGCAAAACCAAAGAGTCCAAAACCAGGTTCAATCACCTGTGAGATGTTAGGTGCGCGTTCGCACCTGGTGGTCGGCCCAGCCGCAGGATAATCCACCTTCAGGCTTCCAGGTCGACTGCATGCCTCCTTGCTGGGCTCATCCTTCCAGCCCAGAGAGCTCCACAGCACTAGCAGCAGCTCCAGGACAATCACAGCCACACCTGCTGATGTGGCTGCCTTTAAAAAGCCCGGCAAAGTCCGGCCTGGACCGTGGGGAGTAGGCACCCACCCAACTCTTTGCCTACTCCCAGTAAGAGCCGGCCCGGATTGGCTTTGCAGCCAAACTAACTATCAATGTCAAGCAGCACTAGCTGCTGCTGACACATAAAACCGTCTCTCACCTCACCGAGGCCAGGAACCTCGGTGACACGTATCTTCCGTCCATGACGGCACCTTGCGCCCTCTTACAATATATATAAAGTTAGGAATATTTGGATTGGGGTTGAAATTTCAGGATAAACCTAAAATGCACTCTAACATTCACAGGTGAACTTAATGTGACCTCCTCTAAACTTTTGAATACACATGTCCAACTGTTCAATGTTTCAGTACTTTTTGAACAACTTGCTGTTCTCTAACAAGGAGCTTAACAGCAAAATTCACAACAGGTGTTTGATCCATGAATCGCCTAAAAAATTTCCTGTTATAATTAAAATTTGTGTTTAAACAGTCCTCCTCATCATGTTCATATTTTGACATCATGAGACCAAGATGACACCTAACAAATGATCAACAGTACCTCGCCATTGCGAGGCTTCAAGCAGGATGTTCTCAGATGGAATTGGCCACTTAGCTTAGAGTGTCTTCAGCAGAGATACAGAGAGACTGGAAGAGTCACAGAAAGACATAGATGTGGACGCCCTTAGGCCACATCCCACACTGATGACTGCTTCTTTGGGAACAGTGCACTGTGGAACTGGATGATAAATGCCACACAACTCCAGACACATTTAAGGGAGGTGAGAGGCACCCAAGTATCATGTCTGACCATTCTACACCATTTACATCAGTGTGATCTGCGTGCTAGAGGACCTGCAAGGGTACCTAACCACAGGCATCATTATTTTGCATGGGCCAGGGACCATCTACGCTGGACGAGGGACCAGTGGGCCTCAGTGCTGTTCAGAAATGATGGCTGCCAACAATGTTTGAGAGCACTAGGCATCAGCCACTGTTTGGTGGTGGTGTTACAGTGTAGGCAGGTGTGTCTAGTCAATGTAGAACTGCCCTACACTTTGTGAATGGTTATATATAGTAGTGTTTTTGATGTTTTCACTGTATACGCTAATGTAATTGTAACTGCTGAAGCACAGCTTCTCACTGCCTCTCATCTCCCCTGCATATCAGTCTGTCTCTCATCTCCCTGCATGTGCTGTCTAAAAGTCAAACTGTTGCCCAAAGCAGCCAATCACAACACAGCTATCCTTTTTGCCTTTATCAACCCATCAGAGCACAGCTTTTATTTTACTACAGCGCTTCTCAAGCTGCCTCTTATCTCCATGCTTGTTTTTAGAAAATAAGGTCCTTTGTGATTCAGCTTGGGGAATAATTTAAATGCCTGGTAGATACAGAATGCTTCCAAAAAAGGGAAACTCATTGGACAAGTTCAGACAAAAGCTAAGAAAGTAAAATTACTGAAATAGACTGAGACAACCAAACAATGTGACCAAATGACCTACGAATTAGCCTGGAAGAGCCAGGGAATCAAGGGCTTCAGAAACCACAGAACATCATCATGCCTGAATGTAAAAAAAAAAGTGAAAGGGCCGGTGCCTCAAAGGCTGCAGAGACACCAAAACAGCATCAAGCCTTAATTTAAAAAGAGAAAGAAAGAACCAGAATGAGTCATTCCAGTTGGTTGCTGGAAGATTTTCAGTATGATCCTCTCAAGGACCAAGAGCAACATCTGAATGTTATTTTTGGACAAATAGACCAAATCAGAGGCATAGCTGAAGTAGAAGCAGTGGAAGTGGATGCTATTGGACCCAGACCCAGACAAGGACCCCCTAGGAGGAGGACTAAAAGATTTTGTTGTCGGGACCCAAAATGACATTATATACAATTACGCTATATAAAATGATATATAGTGTATATACATGTAAGAAACGTATGGAGCGGCTGTCAGTCCTGTCTGAGAAAACGATCTTGACAAGCCACAGGAATGAGGGTTGTATGGGAGGAGGGGGTTGCAAAGAAGTTGCTGTGGGGGTAGGGGGAGCGGTTAAATAGTTTGCTGTTGAGCTCAGTCGTTTCTGGTTACGCAACTGGACTAAATATATTGCTGCAGTTATGCTACATACATATTTAAAGAAAGTGGCTTTGCAAAAACTTTCAAAGTGCAAGGTCAGGTGTACCACAAAGTGGTATCTTTGTTATCTTTTCCTGATCAAAACCTAAAGTTTTTACTAGTTGACTTTCTGGGACACGAGCAACCGGTGTCAGATCAATGGAGCAACATCTCCAATGTGAGACATAATAATGTTTTTCACTTATAGCGAATGTTTCATGAAAACAGCCACCTTTTTAAACAGGATCAAGACAGCATTAGAATGCATGCCAACAGATGAATACACGGTACTTATCAGGGCTGATTAAAGATTTCTGGGTGAGCATGAACATCGGTTTAAGGCTACCTGGGTAGGGTTGTTTCGATACCAAAATTTTGATTCGGTTTTGATACCATAAAAAAGTATTGCGATACTCGATAGCATTCGATACCACGCAAAAAAATAAAATGCCCAAAAAAGCCGCGTGCATTCCGCATTTTATCGAACAGTCCGATCCTATTTTTGAGGGGGACAAGGTGACTATAAAAATCATGCAGTTTTTATTTTTTATTTTACGGCGTTCATCGCATAGGAGATTTTTTAAATATTTTAATAGTTTTGACTTTTCGGACAGGGCAATATGTAATACTGTATGTTTATTTATATATATTTTTTATATATTTTATATGTAAAATTGGTAAAGGGGGTGATTTTACTTAATATTTTGTGTTTTGTTTTTAAAAAAAACTTTCTTTTTTACTGTTTATTTGATAACTATTTCCCCCCTTAGGGGCTAGAACCTGGGATCTTTTGATCCTTTGTCCTATTCTCCCTAATAGAGCTCTATTAGGGTGAATAGGACTTCACACTCTCCCTGCTGCCCTGTGCATAGTACACACAGCAGCAGAGAGCTGACCATGGCAGCCAGGGCTTCAGCAGCATCCTGGCTGCCATGGTAACCCATCGGAGCCCCAGGCTTACACTGCTGGGGCTCCGATCATAATCTGCCACTGCCATCAATGAAGAGGAGGTGAGGGGACTCTGTGGCCACTGCCACTAATGATTTTAATACTGGGGGGAAGGGGCCACCAATGTTTTTAATACTGGGGAGGGGGGAGGGCACACTGCGCCACCAATGTTTTTAATACTAAGTACGGGGCACTGGTGGCGCACTGCGCCACCAGTGATGATTAACGTTTAATACATTACAAATACAGGTGGCAGAAACACATTGCCGGCACCTGAGCTCTGACAGGGAGCTGCCATCAGCGGCAGTTAACCCCTTAGCGAATCCTAGTATCGAAAAAAGGCAAATCCTGGTATCAAGGTCGATACCAAACAAAAGTATCAATTAGGTATCGAAAATTTGATACCCGAAACAACCCTACTGCACATATTGTGGATTATGTTCAGGTTTTCTGTGTGGATTTTCATGTGGAAAAACCGCAGTGTAACACAGTACCAGCAAAGTGAATTGAGAAGTCTTATGTATACATTGCACATTTATGTATGGAAATTGACCACTTGAGCAGATTTTAAAATCAGCAGCATGTTAGTTGTGGTTTTCCCTATAGAGGGCAATAGGTTGTTAAAGGCTACATACACCTTCAGAGGCATTTTTTAATGATTGCATTGTACTCATTTTGAGTAAAATGCAATCTGAGTGTTAAAAAAAAAATTGCCTCCTTGCAAGCTGTCACTGGGAGTTCTTTGAATCCCGTAGAACTCTTATCGCTGACCTAATAACCTCATAAACACAAAGAGTTGTCCTATCGAAAAAAAGTTTAAAGTCAGTCGTTTAATACAAGACAAGTAATGCCATAGCAAAAACAAGGACTTCCACATCCTCATAATGTAATCTGGTTGAAAGAAGAAATTTGTTTAAACCAAATCTACTATAAACGGGTACTCAGAGTTAAGAAAATAAAAATACTTTATTATAAATATATTCCCAAATAACTTTTTTTACCAAATCTATTTTTATTCAGTTTTACAAACAAAAAAAGTAAATATTTACAAACAAAATACACTGCGATCATCCAGAACGATTGTAAACATTGTGGGTACAATAAGCATATATCAGTTTATATAACAGAGTGCCATTAAATGGTACCTTAGTAGAAAGATCAGTATATATAAGAAATAAAAAATGTAAGCAAATATACATATATATTTTTATGTGCCGTGTCAGCTTAAGGGAGGGGTGGGGAGAGGGGAGGGTGCAAAGTGAAATGCGTCCAAAACTAACTAAATACTTTTAGCATATTGCAGCCAAGGGTCCCATGTACTTGTAAAAGAATCATGTCTATGGGCCTGCCAACTAGTTAACTGCTCCATGCGACGCACTTTCTGCAACCATTGATGCTCAGTCGGTGGATGAGATTGCAGCTAAAGCAGGGGTATCAAACATTTAGCCACAGCTAGGAGGTGTGTTACCAAAGAGTGCTTGGAGGGTCGAAAATGTGGCAACTGGTTGAGCAAGTAGTACCAGTCCCACTGTGAGGACAGAGTTGGGGGGCCTTCGGCTTGTATCTGTGCCTAAACCTATCTCCAAAAGGAGCTAAACAGCGGGCAGGACCCCATATATGACTAAACATACCTACATGTGAGTTGCATGTCCAGAAAAGCCTAGTGTCCGATAATCCCTGTCTAAACAGAAGGTCTGGTGTCTTATACCACCTTGACAATAACTTTTAGTGATTTTCCTGTATTTTAATACATGGCAAAAAGCCATGAGATTGAGCTAGGATAAAGGTCTTGTCTGTTTCTGAAAGGGATATACCCAATTCCTTTACCCAAGATAGTAAAAATGGGGGAGATTGAACAGAGGATGAAAATAAGAGTTGGGAGTATAAAGAAGAGAGATTTTGTCTTGTACTCTTGCTCAGACCAAGAAAACTGTCTACATGCTGAACTAGAGGATAAGAATGAAGAGCATGTTGCCCGAAAATGCTCATACTGCATAATCTTGGACGGCAGTTGCATTTGTAGTTTATCATGATCTGGTATCTTATTAGAAGGCATACAGGAGGCTACATTGACTCCATGGAGTCTCGCCCAGAACAAATGCATAAAGGCAGTGTGAGAAATAGACAACATTTCTCATAATCTCATAATCTGTATGGGTATGTCAGGTGATCCTATATATTTTCATGCCATTCTGTGATTGTACGTGCTGTTCCGTCTGAGCCTGCAGTTGGAATTTGCAGGCTCAGAAATCAGTTTATCACTAGAGATGAGCGAACACCTGGATGTTCGGGTTCGAGAAGTTCGGCCCGAACATCCAGTCAATGGGAACCCGAACTTTTAGGCACTAAAAAGGCTGTAAAATAGTCCAGGAACGGGCTAGAGGCAAAATGTAGGTAAATCCCCTGCAAACAAATGTGGATAGGGAAATAAATTAAAATAAAATAAAATAAATAAAATTTAACCAATATCAATTGGAGAGAGGTCCCACTGCAAGGAATCATGCGTCATATTAACCACCACCGGAGAAGGCCACTTTCAGTTATTTCGGCCTAGCACCCAGACAGAGGAGAGAGGTCCCACAGCAAGGAATCATGCGTCATATTAACCACCACGGGAGAAGGCCACTTTCAGTTATTTCGGCCCCAGCACCCAGACAGAGAAGAGAGGTCCCACAGCAAGGAATCATGCGTCATATCACCCACCACCGGAGAAGGCCACTTTCAGTTATTTAGGCCAGGCACCCAGACAGAGGATAGAGGTCCCACAGCAAGGAATCATGTGTCATATCACCCACCACCGGAGAAGGCCACTTTCAGTTATTTCGGCCCCACCACCCAGACAGAGGAGAGGTTCATTCAACTTTGGGTTGCACTGCAAGATCATGGTAAAGTTAAAAAAATGTGGATTCAATAAAGAAGTGCCCCGGAGTACAAGAATACATGGTTGAGGGGGAGGCAGTTATAAATGTCTATTCTGCACAAGGGAGGCACAGGTTCTGTGGGATCCATGCCTGGTTCATTTTTATGAACATCAGCTTGTCCACGTTGGCTGTGGACAGGCGGCTGCATTTGTCAGTAATGACGCCCCCTGCCGTGCTGAATACATGTTCAGACAAAACGCTGGTCGCCGGGCAGGCCAGCACCTCCAAGGCATAAAATGCTAACTCTGGCCACATGGACAATTTGGAGACCAAGGAGTTAAATGGGGCCGAACCATCAGTCAATAAGTGGAGGGGTGTGCAGACGTACTGTTCAACCATGTTAGTGAAATGCTGCCTCCTGCTAACACGTTCCATATCAGGTGGTGGTGCAGTTAACTGTGGCGTGGAGACAAAACTTTTCCAAATTTCTGCCATGCTAACCCTGCCCTCAGAGGAGCTGGCCGTGACACAGCTGCGTTGGCGACCTCTTGCTCCTCCTCTGCCTTCGCCTTGGGCTTCCACCTGTTCCCCTGTGACATTTGGGAATGCTCTCAGGAGCGCGTCTACCAGCGTGCTCTTGTACTCTTTGTACCGGGGATCCAGCAGGGTGGCAACCCAGTAGTCCGCTCACGTTAAAATGTGGGCAACTCTGCTGTCGTTGCGCAGGCACTGCAGCATGTAGTCGCTCAGGTGTGCCAGGCTCCCCAGAGGTAAGGACAAGCTGTCCTCTGTGGGAGGCGTATCGTCATCGTCCTCCGTACCCCCCCAGCCACGCACCAGTGATGGGCCTGAGCTGTGTCGGGTGCCACCCTGCTGTGAACCTGCTTCATCCTCATCCTCCTCCACCTCCTCCTCCTCATCCTCCTCGTCCCCCAGTAGTAGGCCCTGGCTGGCCACATTTGTACCTGGCCTCTGCTGTTGCAAAAAACCTCCCTCTGAGCCACTTCTAACAGACTAGCCTCCCTCCCTCCTCTTCCTGGACCACCTCCTCTTCCATCATCGCCCTAAGCGTTTTCTCAAGGAGACATAGAAGTGGTATTGTAACGCTGATACCGGTGTCATCGCCACTGGCCATGTTGGTGGAGTTCCTCGAAACAGCGCAACAGGGCACACAGGTCTCGCATGGAGGCCCAATCATTGGTGGTGAAGTGGTGCTGTTCCGCAGTGCGACTGACGCGTGCGTGCTGCAGCTGAAACTCCACTATGGCCTGCTGCTGCTCGCACAGTCTCTCCAGCATGTGTAAGGTGGAGTTCCACCTGGTGGGCACGTCGCATATGAGGCTGTGAGCGGGAAGGCCGAAGTTCCGCTGTAGCGCAGACAGGCGAGCAGCGGCAGGATGTGAACGCCGGAAGCGCGCACAGACAGCCGCACTTTATGCAGCAGCTCTGACATGTCGGGGTAGTTGTGAATGAACTTCTGCACCACCAAATTCAGCACATGCACCAGGCAAGGGATGTGCGTCAAACCGGCTAGTCCCAGAGCTGCGACGAGATTTCGCCCATTATCGCACACCATCAGGCCGGGCTTGAGTCCCATCGGCAGAAACCACTCGTCGGTCAGTTGTTCAATACCCCGCCACAACTCCTGCGCGGTGTGGGGCCTGTCCCCCAAACATATGAGTTTCAGAATGTCCTGCTGACGTTTACCCCGGGCTGTGCTGAAGTTGGTGGTGAAGGTGTGTGGCTGACTGGATGAGCTGGTGGAAGCAGAGGAGGAGGAAGCCGAGTAGGAGGAAGAGGCTACGGGAGGCAAAGAATGATACCCTGCGATCCTTGGCAGCGGAAGGACGTGCGCCAAGGAACTCTCCATCTGGGGCCCAGTCACCACTACATTTACCCAGTGTGCAGTTAGGGAGATATAGCATCCCTGGCCGTGCTTACTGGTCCACGTATCTGTGGATAGGTGGACCTTGCCACAGATGGCGTTGCAGAGTGCACACTTGATTTTATCGGATACTTGTTTGAGCAGGTAAGGCACGGCTGTCTTGGAGAAGTATGTGCGGCTGGGAACAACATACTGTGGGACAGCCATGGACATCAGCTGTTTGAAGCTGTCTGTGTCCACCAGCCTGAATGACAGCATTTCAAAGGCCAGTAGTTTAGAATTGCTGGCATTCAGGCCCAGGGCTCGAGGGTGGCTAGGTGGGAATTTACGCTTTCTCTCCAAGGTTTGTGAGATGGAGAGCTGAACGCTGCCGTGTGACATGGTGGAGATGCTTGGTGACGCAGGTGGTGTTGTCGGTGGCACATCCTCTGTTTGGTGGGCGGCAGGTGCCAACATTCCTCCCGAGGCAGAGGAAGAGGCCGAGGCAGCAGCAGAAGAGGGAGCAGGGGGAGCCAGAGTGAGTTCCTTGCTTTTAAGGGGTTTACTCCACTGCAGTTCATGCTTTGCATGTAGATACCTGGTCATGCAGGTTGTGCTAAGGTTCAGAACGTTAATGCCTCGCTTGAGGCTCTGATGGCACAGCGTGCAAACCACTCGGGTCTTGTCATCAGCCCATTGTTTAAAGAAGTGCCATGCCAGGAGTTAAGCTGCCTTTGGGGTGCTCGGTCCCTGGTGGCGGTGGCCAGTAGCAGGCGAACTCTCTTGGAGGCGGCTGTTCTGCTTTTGCCCCCTGCTCTCTCTTTTGCTACGCTGTTGGCTCGGTCTCACCACTGCCTCTTCCTCTTAACTATGAAAGTCAGTGGCACGTCCTTCATTCCATGTAGGGTCTAGGACCTCATCGTCCCCTGCATCGTCTTCCACACAGTCTTCCTCCCTGACCTCCTGTTCGGTCTGCACACTGCAGAAAGACGCCGCAGTTGGCACCTGTGTTTCGTCATCATCAGAGACGTGCAGACTCCGATGAGGTGGTATTCCCATGTCCTCGTCATCAGGAAACATCAATGGTTGTGCATCAGTGCATTCTAAGTCTTCCACCACTGGGGAAGGGCTAGGTGGATTCCCTTGGGAAACCCTGCCAGCAGAGTCTTCAAACAGCATAAGAGACTGCTGCATAACTTGAGGCTCAGACAGTTTCCCTGATATGCATGGGGTGATGTGACAGACTGATGGGCTTGGTTTTCAGATGCCACCTGTGCGCTTTCAGCAGAAGACTGGGTGGGAGATAATGTTGTGAACGTGCTGGATCCACTGTCGGCCACCCAATTGACTAGCGCCTGTACCTGCTCAGGCCTTACCATCCTTAGAACGGCATTGGGCCCCACCAAATATCGCTGTAAATTCTGGCGGGTACTGGAACCTGAGGTAGTTGGTTCACTAGGATGTGTGGCTGTGGCAGAATGGCCACATCCTCTCCCAGCACAAGAGGGTACACTAACACCACCACGACCGCGTCCGCGCCCCTTACTAGATGTTTTCCTCATTGTTACCGTTCACCAAGCACCACAATAAGGAAAAAAATATTTGGCCCAATGTATTGATTTCAAATTCAGGCCTTTTTTTTTACAGGCACCTAACACTATCTGCCTATTTATTTATGTAGCGTATTACACTAATCCAGGCACAGCAGTAACCACTGATTTAGGGGAATATCTCTTTTAGGGCTAGTATTTAGGCCCTGGATGAAAGGTATCCTTTTATGTACAGATTTACAATTGGCCTGCAACAGCTCGAACACCAGATTCAGGGTATTGCTATTTTGGCAATTGAATTTAATCCCAGAACAAAATATATGTTTTGGCGGACACTATTATATTTTGCCAGCCACAGCTGAAACCACTGATTTATGGTATTGCTATTTTGGCAATTGAATTTCACCCCAGAACAAAATATATGTTTTGGCGGACACTATTATAGTTTGCCAGCCAGTGCTGGGACACCAGATTTAGGGGATTGCTATTTTGGCAGTTGAATTTCACCCCAGAGCAAAATATACCCAGTTATGGACAGATTTAAACTAGGCCTGCAACAGCTGGAACACCAGATTCAGGGTATTGCTATTTTGGCAATTGAATTTAACCCCAGAACAAAATATATAATTTGCAGGACACTATGAAACTTGGCCAGCCACAGCTGAAACCACTGATTTATGGTATTGCTATTTTGGCAATTGAATTTCACCCCAGAACAAAATATATGTTTTGGCGGACACTAATATATTTTGCCAGCCACAGCTGAAACCACTGATTTATGGTATTGCTATTTTGGTAATTATATTTTGTTCTGGGGTGAAATTCATGTTTTTGCGGACACTATGAATCTTGGCCTGCAACAGCTGGGACACCAGATTCAGGGTATTGCTATTTTGGCAATTGAATTTCACCCCAGAACAAAATATATGTTTTTACGGACACTATGAATCTTGGCCTGCAACAGCTGGGACACCAGATTCAGGGTATTGCTATTTTGGCAATTGAATTTCACCCCAGAACAAAATATATCCTTTGCAGGACACTATGAAACTTGGCCAGCCACAGCTGAAACCACTGATTTATGGTATTGCTATTTTGGCAATTGAATTTCACCCCAGAACAAAATATTTGTTTTGGCGGACACTATTATAGTTTGCCAGCCAGTGCTGGGACACCAGATTTAGGGGATTGCTATTTTGGCAATTGAATTTCACCCCAGAACAAAATATACCCAGTTATGTACAGATTTAAACTAGGCCTGCAACAGCTGGAACACCAGATTCAGGGTATTGCTATTTTCGCCATTGAATTTCACCCCAGAACAAAATATATAATTTGCAGGACACTATGAAACTTGGCCAGCCACAGCTGAAACCACTGATTTATGGTATTGCTATTTTGGCAATTGAATTTCACCCCAGAACAAAATATATGTTTTGGCGGACACTATGAATCTTGGCCTGCAACCCCTGGGACACCAGATTCAGGGTATTGCTATTTTGGCAATTGAATTTCACCCCAGAACAAAATATATGTTTTGGCGGACACTATTATATTTTGCCAGCCACAGCTGAAACCACTGATTTATGGTATTGCTATTTTGGCAATTGAATTTCACCCCAGAACAAAATATATGTTTTGGCGGACACTATTATATTTTGCCAGCCACAGCTGAAACCACTGATTCATGGTATTGCTATTTTGGCAATTGAAGTTCACCCCAGAACAAAATATATGTTTTGGCGGACACTATTATATTTTGCCAGCCACAGCTGAAACCACTGATTTATGGTATTGCTGTTTTGGCAATTGAATTTCACCACAGAAAATAATCTATCCTTTGCCAGACAGCAGACAGTATTATACTTGTCTAGCCAAAGCTGGAACACCAGATTTAGGGGATTGGTATTTGGGCAATTGTATTTAACCCCTTAATAAAATATAGAAATTGCTATCCTGAGTTTCTAGGGGTGACAATTAGCACAGCCAAGCCCCTGATGTAGGATATAGCTAAAAAAAACTAGTATTGATGGATTGATGGACTTGGTGGCAGCTTGTTCTGGTGCACCACAAGTCACAAAATGGCCACCGATCAACCCAGAAAATAAGTGACAGAAAAACGCTCTGTGCAGCCTAAAAACCAGTGAGCAAGTAACTAGCAGAAGTTCAATCATTCACAGCTGTAGATCGATCCGTTCATTAGGTGCTGTTGCTGGCTTTACCCTGCCTAATCTCGCCCTGACAGAAGCTGCGTCCTCTCCCTACACTAATCAGAGCAGTGTGACGTGCGTCGCTACGTGACTCCAGCTTAAATAGAGGCTGGGTCACATGCTGCACTTGGCCAATCAAAGCCATGCCATTAGTAGGCATGGCTGTGATGGGCTCTTAGGGCAAGAAGTAAAACGCTAGCTGATTGGCTGCTGTGCAGCCCTTCAGAAAGCGGTAAGTAATCGACGAACAACGAACCCAAACTTTTTTGAAAATGTCCGGGTTCGGATTTGTGTCCCGGACACCCCAAAATTCGGTACGAACCCGAACGATGCTCGAACTGTTCGCTCAACACTATTTATCACCTGAATGTTAAAAAACTGGCCCTTTGTAAGTGGTAATGAAGATGGTTGCTGGAAGTGCAGACACTCAGACGGAATGGAACCTCCCCAGCGGGGCGTCTAGAAGCTTTTCAAATAGAGTGCCAGAGGATGAAAAAATTATCTTATAAGCAATAACTCATCTCTGGTACAAGTCGCATAGTAATTATAGTAATCAATGCATTCTGTATGATGTGGGCATTGTAGGGAGTCCAGATATCCCACCCCGACAGCTAGGATTCCCACATAACAAAATATCTCCCCTTTTGGGATCCCTACACCGGTCATATGTAGTATCCAAATGATCAGTCTGATAATATATACATTATTAAAATATGTTGGGGCCCGAATATCCATTGGTGTGGACGGGAAGCCGTGTTTTATTAATATTATTGAGATGGAAAAGGAGGAAGAATCCTATCAGCTCCACCCTCTGCCAAATGGGGATAATGAATAATTGGAAACATTTGAGGGACACATTTGGGGATCTGATCAACATTGGGTTGTGTTCCATATTCCTCCTGTCCCCGGAAACCAGAATGAACTCTGACCACAGAATTTGTTGAGTAAGAACCTTTCTGTTTTTATCCTTTTATTTGTATAACTGTTTTGTTCACGTGTATGTATCTCTTATTTCTTGTAACTTTTTGTAACTAAGTACAGTACCTTTTTAGTACATTAAAGCACATCTTTAATGCGTTTGCTTTGTGCCCTGAATAAGTCCAGTAACCTCCATTTTCAAGTGTATGAGTCCAGTTTGCGTTACCGTGTATTTGCTGGAAGTGTGGCCTGTGCTACTGTGAGCCTGCTTGCAAGTGGGGCGCTGTGGGGTTTTCTATGAGCCCCTAATTAATTGGTGTATTAATTTAAATGTCATAGATGGTGGCAGAGTGTTGGGGTGCATGAGACGCTGTGTCTGGGTGTGATCGGTGTTCAATCAGAGGCCTGTGTGTAGGGGCGTGAGAGATTGAGTGAGGGAAATAGATCGACCCTTGGGGTAGTAGGTTAGCTGGCAATAGAGGGGAAACCCCGTGGAATAATATGTTAGAGTTGCATAGAGAGTGCCAGACAGATATCATACCAAATGCTAATGTGTTCGAGAGAGCCTGAAAGTCAGTACTGCTCAGCAAACACAATATTCTAAGATAGTCGGGTCCTGAGAAAGAGAGGTCAGGTCCGTGACAGAAGTCTGAGGAAATAGATGTGCTAGGTGGACAGCAGTATAATATTGTTTAATGTCGGGGAGTCCAAGACCTCCTCTACATTTTTTCAGTATTTTATAAGATAAACAAGGTCTGCATCCCTTCCATAGAAAGAAAACTGCTTCCCAATAGTGGCGAAAAATGTGCCAGGAAGATGTATTGGTAGCAACTGTAAATAATGAAGGACCAGGGGGAGTATATATTTATATATTAAATTCGTTAAGTAGGCAGGATATTTTTTTGTAAGAGTGGGTGGAAATTCAATAGATAGAGCTCATCTGGCTTATGTGGTATTTGCACCCCTAAGTAAGTTATTGAGACCTCTGCCCAGTAAAAAGGGGAAAAAGGATGTAACGGGGTCACCTAGGATAAAGAAGGGTGATATTTAAAATGTCAGATTTAGAATAGTTAATTTTGAATTTTGAGAGGGAGCCATATTGTTGGAAAAGCTTTAATAATCTGGGTAAAGCTATAACGGGGTTGGAAATCAACAATAAGAAGTCATCTGCAAAAGCAGAAATTAGGTGGGTAACCAGAATCTACAGTAAAATCTTTAATGACAACATCTTGCCTGAGTTTTTGCAGGAGAGTCTGAGCAGTTGGTATAAACAAGGTGGGTGACAGGGAGCACCCCTGCTGGGTTCCATTGGTGATACTGTAGCATAGTGAGGGGATAATGTACCATTAACTTTGACACGGCCCATTAATAAATTAAGGGGAGAGATTAAACGTAACTAAAGTTTGGTGCATAAAATCCCTGGCAACCTTGTCAAATGCCTTCTCGGCATCTGTGCTTAAGAGCACAAGCAGTAGTTTATGGGAGTATGCTAGAGAAATGGAATTGATGAGACATTTAGCATTGAACCTACCCTCCCTTCCTTTCGCAAACCCCATCTGGTCAGGCCTGACCACACCAGGGAGTACTTTGGCAAGGCGTCTAGGTAAGAGTTTTGCCCATATTTTAATGTCCATGTTTAAAAGGGAAATGGGTCGGTAGCTAGAGCAAAGGTTAGGATCCTTACCTTCTTTGGGTAGTATTACAATGTGTGCCTTAGGTGCCTGCTGCGGAAACAACCCCCCGGAGAGAAGGTGGTTACATAGGAGAGTAAGGAGAGGTAATAGAAAATCTTGGAGCTTTTTGTAATATGGTCGAGAAAAGCCATCAGGGCCCGGACTTTTACCTGAGGGAAAGGAGAGCATAGTCTCCTTTACCTTTTGTATCGTGACAGGCTGCTCTAGGGTTTGCATGTCAGTTTCAGAGAGCGTAGGGAGGTTTAAGTATTTATAGAAGGAAATACTAGAGTTTCTAACTGAACCATTTGAAGATGGACTAGCCAAGTTCTAAAGAGAGGAGTAATAGTTGCTAAATATTGTCACAATCTCTGAGGTACTGGTCACTGTCTTGCCATCCTTAGTAGTGATACTAGATATAAAGGACTTTTCCCTTTGTTTTTTAATCAAAGCGGACATCAGTTTGCCCCCTTTATCACCATGGTCATACAGTTTCTGTTGGTAATGTAATACATTATTCGCTAGTTTTTTATTTAATAGCAGGGTTCAGGGTGCAGATTTCTCTGAAATATAGTTTTTAGCTGCCAACAGTGCCCAATATGTCATGCCCAATTTGTGCCACTATGAAAAGTCAGCTCTCAAATTATTATACAGTGTTTCCTGATTGTAGAACAGCCCATGTGTGTGTGTCCATATGTCCCTAAACTGCTGCCTGGATATATGACAGGGCTCAGGAGTAAAAGAGCACCATGTTCGTATGAGGCCTAATTTGGTGATTTATTCAGTATTTGCTGAAAATTGCTGAAGCTCTGATTTAAAATAAAAAGAGTCCTCCAGGAATTTACCCTATTTTGGAAACTACACCCCCTACAGAGTTTTTTAAGGAGTGTAGCGAGCACTTTGAAAATGAAAAATTACATATTATACAAGAAAATGTAATTTTTGGCCCAAATTTTTCAATAAGGGCACAGTAACTTCCAGAAGTACTGGGGCCCTCCCCTTACTGGTTCTTAAACATTGTTGCCGCCTGGCCTGCAGCCTTTTGTACCACACACACACAAGGTTTGTGCATGGCACTGTACAGCTTTAGTACCTGATCAGAAATATCAACCCCTTCTACTGTATGTGCGTTTTGTAATCCAGGATGCAGTCTGGTTTGGGGATAGTGGCAGTGATACCTCATACAAGGGCAGTGGAGTTGGTTTCACTGTGGACTGGCCAGTACATGGAAGTCCTTCTTGTCCTTGTATTTAACCACCAGCATGTTCTCACTGTGGAGTCCCTCACTATTTTCCCACTAACTCCTAGGATGAGGGGCATCTTTAATCCAGGAGTCTTTTCCTTTATAAACTCAGAACTTGTGGGGTGTATCCAGATGTACTCTCACAGAACATATACATTTTAAGCCCATACCTTGCCACTTGCTGAACAGGTAGTGGTGGAATTTTACGCTTCCCTTAAGATTTTTTTTTCTAGGGTCTCTACCTCAGCAAATGCTGAAGTGGTTGAAAATGGGAACTGTGTGTTATCATTATAGTGTAATAATTTCAGATTTGCTTCAAATTGTTTGTCATGGCCATACTGTGAATTGTAGTCTGGTACAAAATATCTGCACTCCTATACTTTCTCATTTCTGGCTTTTTAACAGTTTCCCACAGGCAGTTCTACATAATTTGTTCAAGAGCAGGCTCACCAAATCATTTTGTTTATTTATGCACCAAATGTAAAAACCCAAAATGTTGTTTGCAAGAAATGTACCTGCCAGGGTGGCATTATGTATCACCACCAATAAAGCACAGTAGCCAAGATAAATAAGTGTGCTGCACGTTCCAAAGGTTTGCAACAAAAATGAAACGTTATTACATACATAAAAAAAAAATTTGAAAAATGATAGGTTGTTAAAGTATAACTGTCATCTTGGTTTATTTTTGATATTATGTAAGGACACAGATTATTAAACATTTTTGTAATGTACGTACTTTATTAGGGAAAGAAAAAGACGCCCCTTTCTCCTGATTTTATAATAAGAAATAGAAAAAAAACAAAAAAAACACAATTATTAGTTTTGGCCGCATCCGTAACGACCGGCTCTATAAATATATCGCATGATCCACCACGTCCGGTAAACACCGTAAAAAAATAAAAACTGTGTAAAAAAAAAATAGCCATTTTTTGTCCCCTTACATCACAAAAAGTGCAGCACCAAGCGATCAAAAAGGCTTATGTCCCACAAAATGATACCCATAAAACCATCGCCTCATCCCGCAAAAAATGAGCCTCTATATAAGAAAATTGCTAAAACAATAAACAAAACTATAGTTCTCAGAACATGGAGACACTAAAACATCATTTTTTTGTTTCAAATATGCTATTATTGTCTTAAAGTGAAATAAATAAATAAAAAGTATACATATTAGGTATCGCGTCTGTAACAACCAGCTCTATAAATATATCATGACCTAGATATCCACTTGTACACGAACATATAATAATACGTGCGTAAGTAAATATAAGTCGTGTGGACAACTGTGTGCCAAGGGTGCTTCACCATTCTGCGATTTATTTCCTTGATGCTGAAGACAGGTACTAAAGAAAAAAGGAGGAAAGAGAGGACTATGGTCATTTCCTTCTTGCGTGCCTGGTAACAAGAGAACATCTAGTAAGTGCACAGAAGTATCGCAGCCCACCTGCGGTAATAGTATTTCACTATTGTGCGATTCTCTGGCAATTTGGTTCTGGAGGTAAAAGGAACCTAAGTTTTCTGCTGTTTTCCGTGCCTTTGGGGAGGAAGAAATTCTCGTTGTTTTGGAAGTGGAGTTTACAGTGTATTGCAATGTGATCCCACCAACCTTTATTCAAGTTATACAGGTGACATAAACCCACGTCACTTTTCTGGCGATCTGCAGCGCAACTTTGAAGTCCAATTACATATATCAGAGACAATTATTAACTTTCGTGTCTAAAAAATTAGACCCTACCTACTGTTAGACAATTGGTCAAAAAATAAAAAAGCTATGGCTCTCAGACTATGGAGACACTAAAACATATTTTTTTGTTTCAAAAATGCTATTATTGTGCGAAACTTAAATAAATAAGAAAAAGTACACATATTAGGTATTGCCACGTCCGTTACGATCTGCTCTATAAAAATATCATGACCTAACCCCACATAAAAACTATGTGAAAATTAACAATTTTTTGGTCACCATGTCCCATAAAGGGTAATAATGAATGATCAAAAAATATGTACCCAAAAGTGGTCCCAATAAAAATGTTTACTCTTCCTGCAAAAAATGAGCCCCTGCACAAGACGATCAAAAACATAATTTAAAAAAGAAAATGCTTTATTATGTAAAACTAAAACAAACAAAGTAGGCATATTTGATATCATTGCGTCCGTAACAATCGGCTCTATAAAATTAGCACGTAATCTACCATGTAAGATGAACGTTGTAAAAAAAATTAGATAAACTGTGTTAAAACAGCCTTTTTTTTGTTACCTTGCCTCACAAAAAACGTAATATAGAGTAATTAAAAATCATAAGTACCCCAAAATAGTACCAATAAAACTGGCACCTTATCCCCTAGTTTCCAAAATTGGGTGACTTTTTGGGAGTTCCTACTGTAAGGTGTATCAGGGGGGCTTCAAATGAGACATGGCATCTAAAAACCAGTTAAGCAAAATCTGCCTTCCAAAAACCATATGGCTCTCCTTTTCTTCTGCTCCCTGCTGTGTGCCCTTACATCAGTTTTCGACCACATGTTAAGTGTTTATGTAAACCGCAGAATCAGGGTAATAAATATAGATTTTTGTTTGGCTGCTAACCCTCGATGTGTTAAAGAAAAAAATTGATTAAAATGGAAAATCTGCTAAACAAAAGTGAAATTTTGAAATTTAATCTTCCTTTTCCTTTAATTCTTGTGGAACACCTAAAGGGTTAACAAAGTTTGTAAAATCAGTTTTAAGTAGCTTCAGGAGTTTAGTTTCTACAATGGGGTCATTTATGGGTGGTTTCCACTATGTAAGCACTATAAAGTGACTTCAGACCTGAACTGGTCCTTAAAAAGTGGGTTTTGGAAATTTTCTTACAAATTTTAAGAATTGCCTCTAAACTTCTGAGCCTTCTAACATCCTAAAAGAATAAAATGACATTTAAAAAAATGATGCCAACATAAAGTAGACATATGGGGAATGTTAAGTAATTAATATTTTATGAGGTATCACTTTCTGTTTTAAAAGCAAGAAATAGAAATTTTGAAAATTGCTAATTTTTCAAAAGTTTTGGTAAATTTGGGATTTTTTTCATAAATAAAGGTGAAATATTTTGACTCAAATTTATGACTATCATGAAGTACAATGTGTCACGAGAAAACAGTCTCAGAATGGCTTGGATAAAGAAGTGTTCCAAAGTTATTACCACATAAAGTGACACATGTCAGATTTGCAAAAAATGGCCTGAGCAGGAAAGTGAAAACTGGCCTGGGGTTGAAATGTTGCAAAGGAGAATCTGTGTTCAGGCTGAAGAAGACAGCTTCCAACCGCCTCTTGTCACTACCTATCACGGACGTACCGAGACATACGGACATCCCTACGACAGTGGGTGACAGAAGATCTGTGAGACTGGCAACACGTGCTTTGATCTGACAGGTTTCCTTTTGGATCAATAGATGTCTGCGTTCTTTGTGATACTGGCCACACCTCTAACCTCCAAGTGTTGCTATTGTGGTCATTTAACTTTCCTTATTTATAGTTGCTTCTCCCACAATGCTGTGCGGTTTATAGCTTCAGTGGTATCTGTGGTCCGCTGAATTTTGGTTCTCGGCTGAGTTCCTATTGGTGCCACAGCTACTGGAAAGTTGTGTTTCCTTTTGCATTTTGTTTTGGTTTATCTGTGTTATTTTTCCCCTACATTTTGTTGTAGGCCTGAGGGGGACTCCTGGGCGTCCTTCCTTTCTGGAGGAACAGGTAGTCTCAGTCCTGTCATTATCGCCATGGTCTTCTAGGGCTAGTAAGGACTCTAGGTACTCCTGCGTATGAACTCATCTACCTTTGGGGTCTATTCAGGACTGTGACTAGAGATTTGACTAGGAGGTGTACTTCTGTCTTCCCTTGCTTTCAGGCCTTGTTCCTTGTTCCCTCTCCTCCTTCGTCCGGTGTGGTGTCTCCCTCCAACACACGAGCATGACACTACCTCAGTCCCTGACTGGCTACCTATCACTGTCCATCACCCTGAATATCTGACTTGTTACACACAAGCATTTTTAGGGCTCAGTAAAAGACTGAAGACAGTTAAATGTTAAAGTCTATGTACACCTTTGGGGGAATTTTTATAAATTATTGCATTGTACTGTATTGTACATTGTATTTTGATCTAAATATAATTTTTCAATTGGTCTTTTTAGCTCTCTTACATTTAGACCATTTTCTATGCCTAAAACGGGCGTAGAAAATGGTGAATAAAACAGGTCTGCCAGCCTGTCCCTTTCCACGCCCACTCCATGCTGACAATTTTAGAACTGGCGTGAGCAGGGAAAATTCGAAGATGGGCGTATTTCAGCTTAGTAAATGACCCGCTAAGTGTATATATCAACCTGCTTGGCTACTCCTGCTCTATAACAAACATGTCTGCAGATTGCACTGCACTTTCTTAGTGACAAATTTCCACTAACCAGTTTAGGACCTGCCGTTTTACGCCCTCCATGACCACATTTATATATTGTATGTGCTTTCATAGGTGTAGGCACGGCAGCAGAGTAGTAACATTCACTTATGAGCAGGAGATTGGATAAAAGTAATGGCACTATTTCAGGAGTATTGCAGCACAGAGCCACTAAATGGTAGCATAGAGACACCGTTCATGCATGCCCATGTACATTGTACAGAGGGACAACCTTATTAATCGGCCTTGTAGCAGGGGCCATGGAATGTACCGAGGATTCCTCCCTACGTCTCCAGGAGGGGTGCCTTCCTTTCAGCCTGCTCCCCTGGTACCTCAATCCGGAGAGGACAGGGACCTGATGTACCACTTGTCTGTGCGGTTGGCCTCTTCCTCCTCGCCGTTCCGGGCTCCACTTCCACACAAGAGTCACCTCTGGGTCCTGCAGCAGCTATCGCAGAGGACGAACACCGCCGATGGTGAGTTTTGCGGCATATATGTATAGATGTGTGGCAGGCTCACTAAGTAAGATGGCGGCCTCTCAGAAGTGGTAGGCCCGGGTCCTCGTGGGTGCCTGTTTCGGCACCACAAGCTTCTGAGGAGCAAAAGAAGATGCCCGCTGTGCTCCTTACAAGCTTCCCAGTGTGGTGGATTATAAAGGGTGGCCTCAGATTGGGGGATGTCGGTGATGTAGGCTGGATTACACAAGCGGTCAGGGAGATGTACTTAAATGTGGCCATGCTGATTGCCCCATCCCCGAAAATCCACGATATTCTAATTTATTGAGATGCATCTGTATGGCATTTCCATACCCAGTAGAACCCACCTGTGAATTCAAGTAGTGTGGTGTAAATCTCAGAAAGCATGAGCTGGGCACATCATATTGGGCACTGAAATGCCATATCTGTGGTAAAATTGCAATTTTTATTTTACACAATCCCATCTCTAGTAGCTATATCTTGTAATATTATTACACTCTAGAAATACATCCAGGCCCCTCTTGAACTCTTTTAGTGAACTCACCATCACCACCTCCTCAGGGAGAAAGTTCCATAGTCTCACTGCTCTTACCGTAAAGAATCCTCTTCTATGTTTGTGTAAAAACCTTCTTTCCTCCCTTGTCACAGTCAGTCCTGGGGATAAATTGATGATGGGAGGGATCTCTGTACTGGCCCCTGATATATTTATACATAGTTATTAGATCTCCCCTCAGTCGTCTTTTTTCTAAAGTGAATAACCCTAATTTTGATAATCTTTCAGGGTATTGTAGATCCCTCATTCCAGTTATTGCTTTAGTTGCCCTCCTCTGAACCCTCTCCAGCTGTGCTATGTCTGTCTTGTTCACAGGAGACCAGAACTGTACACAGTACTCCATGTGTGGTCTGATCAGTGATTTGTAAAGTGGTAGGACTATGTTCTCATCAAGGGCATATATGCCCCTTTTGATGCAACCCATTACCTTATTAGCCTTGGCAACAGCTGCCTGACACTGGTTTTACAGCTTAGTTTGCTGTTCACCAAAATTCCTAGGTCCTTTTCCATGTTAGTGTTACCCAGTGTTTTACCATTTAGTATGTATGGGTGCTGTTACTGGAAGAAAGACAACTATAGTAAAGTCAGCCACGTATGTATCTACAGTAACTGCCACCAGTAACAGCGGACAATCGCACTAAAACACTGGTAAGCAGATTATTAATATACCATATTCAACTTCAATATGTATATTCAATATTTTTATATTTGTTTTGTTTTTATAAAGTATATAAGTATATTTATAATAATGTATAATAGATTGTTCTTAGAATAAAGGATATATTTTATATATAGATCCGGCCATCTAATATTAATTAGAGCAGTAGAGTGGTGAAGCAGGCTGGGCCATATCCTGGTGAGCTCTCTCATTAGAAGTATATTCATTAGCTACAGTATACAGTACCATGGCAAGCCGGAAGCCTGTGAAGGCGTCTGATTGCCATGGTAACCATCGGGACGCTGCCACAGCGGTCGATAGGAAAGGGAGCTCCCTCCCTCTGTGAACCCGTCAAGCATCGGGTCGCTGTAATGACACAGCGGCGGCCCGATGGGAGAGGGAACTCCTTCCCTGTTAACCCTTTCCCTACAGCGGTCCCTATGGACCGCGACATGGAAGGGGTTAAACGTCTGATATCAGTGCCAGCACCGATGTCGGCTTTTTCAAGCAGAGTGTTAGCTGTATGCTGACACTCTGCTAACCAGTTAGGCCATCCCGAAAATGGGGGAAGGTGGGGGGGCGGGGGATCGCGTGCCCGCTCGGCCATCCTAAAATGGGGCACATCAGGAGCTGCGGTGGGGTTAAGTAATACAATAACAGTTTATATATATATATGTATATATATATATTTAACAAGGTTCTGATCTCCACAGTCACAGTCTGGGGATCAGAACCTTTCAGCCGGCATTGTTGTTAGAATAAAGGATATATATGTTTTTATATAGAGCTGGCCATCTAATTAAATATTAATTATAGCAGCTGAGTGGTCAAGCATGCTGGGGAAATTGCGCGCCCGTTCAGCCATCCTGGAATGGGACACATCAGAAGCTGCAGGTTGGGGGGGGGGTGGGGGGGTGGTGGTGAAGTATTATACCTACATAAACACTATATAGCAGAGTAGGAGTGGGCAAGATGTGGAGGGATGTGTGGAGAAAGGTTGCGGAGGAGGATCGGGCATAGTGTAGTGTACAGTACAAGCAGGGACAAATACTACCATATGAAACTTTAGTTCCATGCGCCATCTGCTGTTTACAAACTCAAATTGCACCCTGAATTTTCTCACTACTGTTTGTACGTTAATTAAACACGATATCGCTCTGCGCTCACAGAATTCCACTGTGATTTCTAGCGCTGCTACATCTGAATAAAAAAAAATCCTAAATTTTGGGAAAATTGGCCATTTTTCAACGTTTGAATTTTTCTGCTTTTAAGACAGTCATACTAAAGTAGTTATTACTTTACTTTCCCTATATGTCTACTTTATATTGGTATCGTTCTGTAAATGTAGTTGTATTTTTTAGGACGTTAGGAGGCTTAGAATAATATAAGCAATTTTTAAGTTTCTAAAACCTACTTTTTAAAGGACAAATTTTATGGGGCATACATAATAGAAACCACACATAAACAACCCTATTTTAGAAACTATACCCCTGAAATTACTGATTTTGCAAACTTTGTTAACCCGTTTAAGTGTTCCACAAGAATTAAAGGAAAATGCAGTGACGTTTTAAAATTTCATTTTTAATCCATTTTCCCCATAACACAGCAATCCCTCAATATTTATTACTCTGAATCAGCAATTTAAAGAAACACCTCATATGTGATCATAAACTGTTGGATGGGCACATGACAGGGCTCAGAAGGGAAGGAACATCATATGGCTTTTGGAGGGCAAATTTTACTGGAATAATTTTCAAGCATCATGTCACATTGGAAGACACCCTGAGGTACCCCTGCAGTGGAAACCCCCAAAAAACGACCTCATTTTTCAAACTACACCAACCAAAGAATTTTTCAAGGGGTATAATGAACAGGTGTTATATAGAATTTAGAAAAACTTGGCCGTGAAAATTAAGTTATTTATTTTAAAAGAAAATGTCGCTTTAGGCCCAAATTTTTCATTTTCACAAGGGGTAACGTAAAAATGCATCTCACAATTTGTTACAAATTTTCTCCTGAATATGGTAACACCCAATATATGACGTTAAAGTGCTGTTTGGCACACAGCACAGTTCAAAAGGAAAGGAGCACCTTATGGCTTTTGTAGGACAGATTTTACTGGAATAATTTTCAGTCACCATGTTGCATTTGAAGACACATTCAGGTACCCCTATAATGGGGGGAAAAAACAAAAGGAAAGCAAGTACAGCAAGGAAGTAGAAGGCAGGGACAATTTGAAAGGATTCTAGTTTCCGATCCCTAAAACCCTTCAAGGGTACATAGTATAACATGCTTACTAAGAGCATCTTAATGTGGATCCTCACATCAGTAACAAGTCTCTATTAAAAGTTGGTATGTAATGAAGTGAAAATGGAGTTTGAATGTGTGAGGACCAAAGACATAGGAGGGAATATCAAACCCAGTCCCAGACCCACGGCATCCAGGTTGGGCGAGCTCGAGCTCATCTTACTCCTGAGTGGACAGGAACGCTAGGATCTCCGCACCCTGTGCGAATGACATCCAAGGAGACCAAGTAAGCTTGTATCTAAAATGTTCATATCTCGCCAGATAACACAGTTCCTCCAGTCTTGCTACTTGGGCTATCTTATGCAGCCAGTGAGAAATAGAGGGGGCTATAGTTTGTCTCCAATAGAGTGGGATCATTGCCTTGGCTAGCAGAACTAATTGCAGCCACAGGATTTTATTGTATTTAGTTGTAGAAGTCAGTATAAGGTTCAAGAAAATAACTTTGGGGGTAAGTGGCGGGGCAGTGTAGGGCACAATTTAGAAATTACTTACCGCACCACATTCCAAAAAGGTTTGAGCGCTGGGCATTCTCACTATATATGGCGGTAGGAACCTTTGCCATTTGTACATCTCCAGCAAGAAGTACAAAATGTATAAATCTGCGTGATTTCTGAGTCTGCAAGTGTCAAAGAAAGCTCTTTCTCCCATGCTGTAATGTACGGAAGAGAGTACCCTTCAGAGCGGGCAGAGCGTAGGCTATTACAGATTTTGGATATAGTCGTTGGGACTAGGGAGCGGGAAGCTGCCAACTTCTCAAACCATGTAAGATATCTAATAATGTTCCCCTTCTTAACTATTAGCTTGAAATAAGGGACCCCACTTTGGAATCTACACCACCCAAGGAATTTTTTAGGGGGTATAGTGAGCACTTTAAATTCTAAAATGGGGTTATTTATGGGTGGTTTCTATTATGTAAGCCCCTCAAAGTCACTAGCAAACTGAATTGGTCTTTTAAAAACTCGGTTTTGGAAATGTTCTAAAAAAATAATGACATTTGCAAAATTTGACAACTTAAAATAGGCATGTGGTGAATGTTAATAACTGTTTTGTGAGGTATCACTGCCTGTCCTAAAAGAAGCGAAATTAAGATTTCAAAAATGTAAATGTTTTCTAAATTATCAGTACATTTTGAATTATTTTTTATTTTTTTTTATAAATAAAGGTTCAACATATCACACCAAATTTACCAAGTATAAGGTACAGTATAATGTGTAATGAAAAAACAATCTCGGACTTGGTGGGATAAGTAACAGCATTTCTAGTTATCTCTCAAGTTGACACGTCAGATTTCAAAATTACGCTTGGTCCTTAAGCTGAAAACTTGCGATGTCCAGAATGTTTCTATGTTTCACAAAGTGTTTGTTTTGATAGTTTTTTATTTTTTTGTTTTTTCTTTTCATTTTTTTCCCTCAGGCTTCTAACATAGATGAGGTGCTTGCTTACCACACAAGTTTCCTTGACAACTGTTTGAAGGATTGCATGCTTACCAATCCAGAGCTTCTAAAGATCTTCTCAAAGCTTATGTCAGTTTGTGTTATGTTCACAAACTGTATGCAGGTAAAGTATTACATGCCTGCTTCTTAGTTTTTTGGTTAAAATGAATTGTATTGAAAAATGAAAATTTAGTTTATGATGAAATATCTGTTCTGTAAACAAAAATAAGTGAAGCAGACCTTGAAGATCCCTACTTATTGAGCATGTTTACTTTACTTTCACTAAAGGAAATTACATTTCTATTCTGCTTGTGCTTATATGTGGCAGTCTGAACATGCAGTGTTGCAATGTGAACCTTGTGGGAGAGACAGAGCAGCAGCCTGAAAGTCTGATGGGATAAGAAGTGAATTTTAGCTTACCTTATATAATGTCGCTAACCTGAAATTACTAATGCCCTAATGTAGTGGATTTGAAGAAAAGCCAACACTGATGTACAAGTACACCTATAGGCATTTACTTGCAGTTTTAGGACATCTGCCTTATTTAGTAATTGTGACATTTTGAAGGACAATATAATTTTTAAGAAAGTATGGTAAAATGCTTAGATAGCTCTTAGTAGATTTTATAGCCACCTTGTCATTTTCAGACTGGTCCATTGACGATACAATGCAGGATAAAATGTGCACACAAAAAACTGCATGTGTAACATGCAGATTTCATCATTGCAATGCAGCATGGGAAATTGGGTGGCAAAGTATATGATGTAGAATTTCATTTTTTTTCTTGTGCAGCGAGAATTCCACAACTGAACATCAGCAACAAATATATCAAATTAGCTTTTTCTTGTTATAGGGTAGACATGTCATTACTCTAAAGAAGACAAAAATATATGGTATTGTATTGAAATTGTATGCACCACTTTAATATGTTTAATTGTTAAATTTCCCTTATTGTCAGAGGTTTACCCAGAGCATGCAGGTGCAGACAGAGATGGAGCGCCTGACATTGGAGCATGGCACAATGATGGGCCCCCCCATGCAAAGTGAGAAAACAGAAGAGGCTAAGAAAAAGAAGCTCACCTCTAAGGTAAATAGTACATTTATGGATCCCCTGGAAATGACTAAATACATTTATTTGAGTTTTGTTTTGTGTTTTTAGTTTCTTGCAGAACACGTTGATGCATTTCAGTCTTCAACTGGTTTGGAGTCCACCATCAATAATTTTGATAGCAATTTTTCTACACTTCTCATGGACCTTCTTGATAAGTTGAGTATGTACAGCAACAATGACTGTGAACACAGCATGATTAATATCATATATAGGTAAGATATATTGTCAATATCTTTTAAAACTGTCCAACATTTTACTCATATTGTCGGTACTGGGCTGTGGGAAAATGATCTCTACCCCTCCAACATTAAAGGCATTGTCTCATTTCAATAAGAAACAAGATTACACTGGGGAACAGAATGCAATAAACAAATGAGCTCAGCCTCCTGGCCAGGCTCTGTTTACCCACCTAAATTGGTGACATTACATTGAAAATATGTAACCACTCCAGCCAATATCTGGCATAGGCACTTCACTGAAGATGACAGGAATTGACTGCAGTGGTCATGTGCTGTTGATGTGACATTACTGCTGCAGATAGGTAAACAGATATCAGTTGGGAGAACCAGAGTGGTAGTGCTGGATCCACTAGATAACTACAAATACAGCTCATTTCTTTTTTGCGACATATTTCCCAGTTTATTGTGATTGTTCTAACTGGAAAACCCCTTCCAAAAAAAAAGCCACCCTATCCATGCTACTGCATCCATCTCTGATCAGCTGATGTTGCCAGGACCTTCCTCAGGCATTCACACATTTTCTGCCACAGAAATGTAATATTACTCAGTGCCCATGCGAATGAATGGGCAAGCATGTAGAACTCTGTAACTTGAGTTTCTCTTTCCAGTGGCTCTCCACTGCACTGTTAAAGGAACACTAAACACACAATCCAAAAAAAAAACAACCAACAAAACGTAACATAATCTTATTTTTTTGTACTTGTTTTGTCTGATATCACAATTAAAGACCATAAAAAATAAAATGGACAAGCGGTGTGCTCTTCTTTTAGGTTGCAGTCATGTCTTTCCGCCCTCTAAGGCTAAAGCATCGAATTCTTGAGCCAGGAAGTTTAGGAGGAGTTACATTATAGCATATATAGTTTAGGCTACGTAATTTTTCTCTACACAGTAAGTGTGCCAATTTTGTGGTGAGGAATTTCCTAGTTATTATTAGTACATGATAGATTTGGTAACAGTGCCAACCATAGTACCACCCATAGTACATAAAGCTGAATACCTAATCTGCCTACTTCTATAGTGATGATTCCACCCTTTACTGCATAATTGGTCAGATTCGCCTTTCAGCAGCTTTGGAAAACAGGGTAGCATGTAGAGGTCTGCAGGAGACCAAACTATATACCATATTTTTTGTCCGTAAGACACACACAGGTTTTAGAGGAGGACAATAAGAAAAAAATATTTTTCATTAGACCTCAGATCAGACCTCAGCTCGCAGCCCAATTAGACCCCAGATGTTAATAGGACCCTCAATCAGACCTCAGATAAGAACCCCAATATAAATAAGACGCGCCATTCAGACCTCAGATGAGACCCCAATACTGCATTTGATCAGCCCACCAACCTCATTTGATCAGCCCCCATGCCTCAGATCACATAAAATAAATAATCCATTAACTCTCCTGCTCCGGGTGCCGACGTTCCTCACCCCCAGTGCTCTCTCTCTCCTTCCTGCCGTCGGTTGTGCTGTGACCTGACATGCACAGCGTGAGGTCACAGAGTGCCCTCACGCTGTGCGCAGCCACAGCACAACTGACAGCAGAGGACCAGGAAGCGGTGAGTACAGAGCCTGGGAAGTGCTGCCTTGACCACTTCCCGGTCCTCCAACACCATTGAGCGCTTTCCATAATGGAATTGCTCATTAGTATTCACCCCATAAGACACAGTGACATTTTTCCTCCACTTTGGGGGGGGGGGGGCAGCTTCTTGTGGGGCTAAAAATACGGTATATAGTATACTACCAGAAAATAAAAAAAGAACACATGGAAAACTTAATGCGATTGAGCTGAGATTGACAAAATATAAACTGCTAGTGGTGCTTTGTCAGAGATCACACAACCAAGGTGGTATACCCTTTATTTTGGGTTCTGCGGCATTGTATACAGTGGATATAAAAAGTCTACACACCCCTGTTAAAATGTCAGGTTTCTGTGCTGTAAAAAGAAAGAGACAAAGATAAATAATTTCAGAACTTTTTCCATCTTTAATGTGACCTATAAACTGTACAACTCAATTGAAAAACAAACTGAAATCTTTTAGGTAGAGGGAAGAAAAAATATAAAAATAAAATATGGTTGCATAAGTGTGCACACCCTTAAACTAATACTTTGTTGAAGCACCTTTTGATTTTATTACAGCACTCTTTTTGGGTATAAGTCTATCAGCATGACACATTTTGACTTGGCAAGATTTGCCCACTCCCAATCCTGTGCACAGCCCTCTTCAGATCACCCCACAGATTTTCAATTGGATTCAGGTCTTGGCTCTGGCTGGGCCATTCCAAAACTTTAATCTTCTTCTGGTGAAGCCATTCCTTTGTTGATTTGGATGTATGCTTTGGGTCGTTGTCATGCGGAAAGATTAAATTCCTCTTCATGTTCAGCTTTCTAGCAGAAGCCTGAAGGTTTTGTGCCAATATTGACTGGTATTTGGAACTGTTCATAATTCCCTCTATCTTAATTGAGGCCCCAGTTCCAGCTGAAGAAAAACCTCCCCAAAGCATGATGCTGCCACCACCATGCTTCACTGTGGGTATGGTGTTCTTTTGGAACTTTATGGTGTTCTTTTGGTGATGTGCAGTGTTGTTTTTGCGCCAAACATATCTTTTGGAATTATGGCCAAAAAGTTCAACCTTGGTTTCATCAGACCATAACACCTTTTCCCACATGCTTTTGGGAGACTTCAGATGTGTTTTTGCAAAATGTAGCCTGGCTTGGATGTTTTTCTTCGTAAGAAAAGGCTTTCGTCTTGCCACTACCCAATAGCCCAGACATATGAAGAATACGGGAGATTGTTGTCACATATGCCACACAGCCAGTACTTGCCAGATATTCCTTCAGCTCCTGTAGGCCTCTTGGTAGCCTTCCAGACCAGTTTTCTTCTCATCTTTTCATTAATTTTGGAGGGACGTCCAGTTCTTGGTAATGTCACTGTTGTGCCATATTTTCTCCACTTGATGATGACTGTATTCACTGTCTTCCATGATATATCTAATGCCTTGGAAATTATTTTGTACCCTTTTCCTGACTGATACCTTTTAATAATGAGATCCCTCTGATGCTTTGGAAGCTCTCTGTGGACCATGGCTTTTGCTTTGGGACGCGACTAAGAAAATTTCAGGAAAGACCAACTAGAGCAGCTGAACTTTATTTGGGGTTAATCAGAGGCACTGTAAATGATGGCATGTGTATGCTGACTCCTATTTAACATGATTTTGAATGTGATTTCTGAATTCTGAACACAGCTACATCCCCAGTTATAAGAGGATGTGCACACTTATGCAACCACATTATTTTTGTTTTTTTTGTTTTCTTCCCTCCCTAAAATATTTCAGTTTTGTTTTTCAATTGATTGGTATAGTTTATAGGTCACATTAAAAGGTGGAACAAGTTCTGAAATGCTTTATCTTTGTCTCATTTTTTTACAGCACAGAAACCTGACATTTTAATAGGGGTGTGTAGACTTTTTAAATCCACTGTATATTGACCCACGGTAACATTAATACTGGGTGGCATCTCCACTTGCCACTCTGGCATGGTAATGGTCATACAGATGTTGGATATCCTCCTTTATTATGTCTTTCCAAACTCTTGTAACTTGTACCTGTAGCTCAGCCAAGGTGGTAGCTGGCTGCTGTTCAGGGGAGATCTGTCTCTCCATCCAGTCCCAAACTTACTCGATGGGAGAGTCCAGTTTCGTTGTGATGAAACTACGACTTCCAGCATGCGTCATTTATTTCTGTGGAGTTCTGAGAACAGCCAAGCAAGTGTGCATCTTGGGAGTTGTAATTTTACCACAGCTGGAGTGCCGGAGGTTAGCCATGACAGCCCTAAGGCATCTCAAAAAGACAGGACTGGTTCGACAATGTTCTGGACATACCGAAGGCTGGTCTATGTTCCTTCCATAAACACAAGAAGGGAACAACCATGGTAGCTAATAGAGCCTCACACCATGATATCTGGTGTTTGTTCTATGTATCATCAGATTATTTATGGCGCTCTCCAGTGCCTCTGTGTGGACAAAGTGGAAACCAGTCCTACTGCCTTTTTTTTTAAACTTAGATATGAGAAGTGGTGTTCCAACAAGATAATGCATGCCCACACACTGCCCACACTACACAACGTGCTCTTCAGGGTATCCAGCAGCTCCCCTTCCTGCCCAATCACCAGATCTCTCCCCTATCAAGAATATCTGGGACTGGATGGGGAGATGAATCTCCCATACACAGCAGCTAACAAATACCTTCTTTAAACTACCAGTCCAAGTTGAGAGCTCAGAATGACATACCACGGGAGAATATCCAGCATCTGTTTGACCGTGGCAGCAAGTGAAGATAAAGCATTTTGGTTAGGCGATCATTGACCAAGCACAACTAGCAGTTGATACTTTGTCAATCTCCGCTCAATTGCATTAATTTTTCCAGGACTTATTTTTTCATTTTCCGGTACTGTGTTTACTTACGACAGACCGCTGTATACCAGCATACAGCGGTTTGACACATTTACTATATGAAATCTAAGTAATTATTTAAAGGGGTTGTCTGCTTTTTTATGTTCCTCAATAGCAGATAGACGCGGGTGTCAGCACTTGTCAACTGTTTGAAGAGAACGCAGGGCTTGTACAAGTGCTGTGTTCTCCTGTTTCCCTACTCACAGTCAACATTGCAGCCGAGAGCAGGTGTAATTACAACTCCGCCGTCCCATTCACTTCAATAAGATGGCTCCTTCCTACTCAAATTAATGGGGACAGCGAAGTTGTAATTAGAAATGCTCGCCGCTGCAATATCAACAGCGAGCAAGTGAACAGAAGAAAACACAAACAGTTGATCGGCGAGGGTGCTGGGAGTCAGCCCCCCCGAGGATAGGTCATCAATAGTGTTGAGCGAAGTGAAACGAATTGACTTTGATCCGAATTTCAGAAAAACTTCGATTCGCCATGTAGTAATTAGTGTTTTTTTTTTTTTTCAATTGTGGTTACTACTGTTGAACGAACCGAGCTTCGGATGCTACATCTCAAGTTGCTTTGTTCAAAACTTCGGAATAATACTGTATGGAGATCCTTGAAACCGAACTCTGCTTTGGTTCCGAATATTAGATATGGACAGTGTAGGGAAATCCTAGGGAAAGTTTTCAGACACTAGGGAGAGCATAGGGAGACTTCAGGGACAGTGGAGGGTCAGTGCAGGCTCTATATATCTTGTTCCACTGCTGTGCCATTCATTGTGCATCAGACTCATTGTCAATAGGCGGTGTAATATATATGCACGTTTTTCTAGTCTCTGCTGCGCCATTCATACTTCTGTTACATTACGGATTCAGTTTCTGTACATTAAGGGCAACAGATAGTTGCCTGGACCCTCAAAAGGAATGGGCAGTGGTGGGGCTGGGCGATATGGCCTAAAATTCTTCTGTATGTATACAAATTACAAAACCTTTCAAGAAATTTTTAAAATGTGTATTGTGTAACAGATCTTTTTCCAAACACTGTAAAGATGGATGCCATCTTCCATCTCCTCTAGCCAACACCATCATCCCCATGCCATTGCCACCATCATCATGTCCCCCAGCCAGCGCCATCAGCCCCATGCTGCCATTGCTATTTGCAATCATCCATGTCCCCCAGCCAGCGCCATCAGCCCCATGCCATAGCCATCCACCACCCCCCCCCCCCCCCGGTAGATTCTGGCCCCTGCTAATATACTTACCATTCCTGCATGGTGCGCGGCTGGCTGATGGAGTCCGCAGGAGACAGTTCGCGTCTTCTTTCCAGCATGTACTGGGAGGGACCTGACGTCACACACAGCATCAGCCAGCGTGGTGCAGAGTTGGGAGGCCACGGAGCGTTGAGTGAGAAGCTTCTTCAATTCACTACATCTCCGTGGTCACCTGTGCGATATAGACAAAATCTATATCGTTGGCCGAATTTATATTGTTCATATCGTATTTCGCCCACCCCTAGGCAGTGGCAAAAATGTTGCTGGCACAACTAGCAGTGGTAGAAGGGGTGGTGGTAGCAGCAGCCTCAGCAACAGGCCATAGTTGCCACTATCATACACCACGCTTAGGGTCCATTCAGACGTCTGTCGGCACTTTAATAGATCATTTCTATTCTTGCCGCAGACGTGCTCTTTTTTTTTTTTTTCCGGAGACGGAAATGCGGATAGCACATTGTTGTGGAACGGATCCTGACCCATTCTACGGACGTCTGAATGGACACTTAATTGACATGGCCCAGGAACAACCTCTGTGCCCTCACCTGTCCTGCAACCACCTCGTTCTTTTGCTGCTCCTTAGGCATGTTACCGGCTCTGCTTCACTTTTCAGTGAGGATGAGCTTAGTGGGGACAGTCAGCAGCCACAGGCCAGTACAGACTTGGAGGAGAGGTCTGCTACATCCTCCCTTAGGTGTGCAACTAGTGATGATGACAGTCGGATGAGATCATGTGTTGCGAGTGATCAGGGATGTGGCCATGAGGCTGGTGCGACCCCACCCCCCACCCCGTATTAAACTCATTAAGTGGGCAGTGCGCCCTCAATCCCGCCCCCCCTCCCATATTTAAAGTATTTAGAGCATTGGTGGCAGTGGCCACTGGGTCCCCTCCATTGGTTGCAGTGGCAGTTCCCCATGGCAGCCAGGGCTTCAGTAGCGTCCTGGCTGCCATGGTAACCGATCGGAGCCCTACATTGCGATCAGTTACCATGGCAGCCAGGACGCTACTGAAGCCCTGGCTGCCATGGGGGTTCCCTGCTGCTGTGTGCACAGGACAGCAGGGAAATGTGAAGTCCTATTCATCCTGATAGAGATCTATTAGGGTGAATAGGACAAGGGATTAAAAGATCCCAGGTTCTACCCCTAAGGGGGGGAAATAATTATTAAAGAAAAAGGTTAAAAAAAAAAAACGCACCAAAATATTAAGTAAATATCGCATTTTACATATAAAATATATAAATAAACATATCACATATCTAAAGTCCAAACTGTTAAAAATAAAAAATAAATAAAAACTATGCGGTGAACGTTATAACAGAAAAGTCAAAATATGTGGTATCGAATAGTATCGCAATACTTTTTTATGGTATCGAAACCGAATCAAAATTTTGGTATCGAAACAACTCTAGGGTATACTCACCACTGTTGTTGGCTTTTGTTTCAATAAATTGTTTGAGATGAGGAAATCACCATTGCATGCTTCTTCTTAAATGCTCTACTGTCATTATATATCATTGTAGCGTGAACTTTTTCCGCATTCCATAAATTTCACCCGAAAGCCAAATATCTCTAAATGTTTGTGATTAGTGTATGTTCTTTACAGCTATCTAAGTCCCTTGCGCAAATGGCCAGATAAAACATATGATGCAACATCACTCTGCAAAACAAATTTACTTGTGGCAGACCGGCCAAAATAATTTTTTACAAAATGTATTTGCCAGGCATCTCAAATTTACAAAATAATCATAGCACTAGCAGTAGAATATTTTCTTGTGCTTTTTTTGGTTTGCAGAGTGCTGTTGCATCGTAGGTTTTACCTTGTGTTTTCAGCCATAGTAACGTGCACCTGCGCATTGGGATGTGTGGACTGACCCCTTTTTTTTCTTTGCAAATGGCCAGATGCATGCTGAGTTGCTAGTGACAGCCAAATTATCACCATGTGGCATAATTGGACTGCACTCTGTCATCCCAGATCGAAGTTCCCCAGACTACTTGTGAGCCAAACTTGAATTGTGGCTGCAACTGGCAGAGTTTGCCCTGGGCCAGTAGTGTGGCATCAGAGCGGATGTTTAGTGCGGTGGGTGGCATAGTTATCCCAAAGAGAACTCTCCTTTCAACACAAACGGTTAAGGGGCTAAATTTTATAAAGATGAATCGAGCCTTTATCAACCAGGATTTCCAGACACCAGTGCCTGATACAACAGACTAGATCATTCTGGCAGTAATGATCTGACTGTAGTGTGCTGTCAAACCAGAACATTGTGAAAATTGCCTGTTAATTCTGCCTATGTGCTGCTGCCACCTGCCTGATGCCACACACCTGCTGCCTCTACTGCCATCTGCCCCAACTGTGATCTGCCGCCATCTTGTGCTGCTACTGCGACTGCTGTTGTGCCCCCCCTCCCCACTCTGTTCTAGAGCCACTATTGTGACTCCTTATGCTGTTGCTACCCTCACCACTCTATTCTGGGCCACTATTGTGACTCCTCATGCTGTTGCCACCCTCACCTGTCTGTTCCGGGGCCACTATTGTGACTATTCATGCTGTTTCCACCCTAACCAATCTGTTATGGGTCAACTACTGTCCCTGTCTGGTCATATTGACATCACCGTTTATTTTTCCGTTAAGGCTACATTTACACGAACGTATTTTGTTTCCATGTCCATTATGTTTTTTGCAGATAGGATGCAGACCCATTCATTTCATTGGGTCCGCAAAAAATGCGGATAGCACACCGTGTGCTATCCGCATACGTATGTCCATTCCGTAGCCCCGCAAAAAAAATAGAACATGTTCCATTCTTGTCTGTTTCGCTGACAAGGATAGTCATTGTTACAGTGGATCTGCAAAAAAACAGATGCCATACAGACATCATCCATTTTTTTGGCAGATCCGCAGTTTGCGGACAACAAAACACATACAGTCGTGTGAATGTAGCCTTACAAAAAAAAAAATGGGTCCTGTCGTTTAAGCGTCCAAAAGACCTTTATCACATGGTCAGTGTTTTTCATCAGGATTTGATCATGATTTGGAAGCCAAAAGCAGGAGTGGGTCCAAAGTAGACACATGCAAATATTTCCATCACATGTTATTTCTGTTTTGGACCCACTCCAGTTTTTGCCTTAGTGATCAAATGCGGACCACATACTGACTGTGTGAAGGTGTATGCTCAAACTACAGGATCTGCCTTTTTTGGGCTGTTCTTCTGACGGATTAGAAGAACGGAAAAATAAACAGTGATGTGAACACAGCTACCACCTCTTATCCAATCCAGTACTGAGCCACGCCTCCTGCACTGATCACATGACGGTGATGTCACCCCAGGTCCTTAGTGTTGTTCAAGGTTCGGGTTCATCGAAGAATCCCCTTATGGATTCAAAATTCCATTATGGTCCGTATTAGCGGAAACCATAAAGGGATTCTTCGATAACCCCAACCCGAACTTTGGACGCCGAACTTAAAATACAAGTTCGCTCAACTCTAGTTGTGACATCAAAGGAAATACTGTACCATTATTAGTTTTAACAACAGTGGGATATGGTCTTTTTTTCACAAATACATTGGTCAACTTTTTTTTATTTTTTTTAATGAGATTTTTTTTCATATGTCTGACACTATACGTTTTTGGATCTTATCATGGGTCCAACGAAAATAAATATTTAAATATTAAAGTTTAAATCTTTCCCAAGATCCCTTTCCCAATTTTACGTATAAAAATATAGAAACAATAAAAAAAAAAACATATCCGGTATCACCGCGTCTGAAAATGTCTGAACTATTTAAATATTTCTTGTGTGGTGGACACAAAAATAAAAAAACACATGATTCTACGTTTTTTAGTCACCTTTTCCCCCTTAAAAAATTTAATGACAGTGATCAAAAAGTTGTATGTACCACAAAAATGATACCAATGAAAACTGCAGTTCATCCCGCAAAAAAGAAGCCATGTGGACTGAAATTAAAAAAATTTAAGGCGGTTAGAAAATGGTGGTATTTTTTTTTCAAAGTTTTTTTTTATTTTTTTTTAAAGTAGTAAAAGAGGAACCAAAAAAAAAAAATCCAATATGTTGGGTATTGCCATATTCCTATTGAGCCACAGAATAGGTACATCATGTCATTTTTAGTGCACAGTGAAAGCCATGATGTCAAAAACCTTTGCGGAATTGTGGGTTTATTTCAATTTAACCCCATAAAGAATTTTTTCCCCTTTTTCCAATAACAGACATGGTCATTAAATGGTGCCCTTAAAAAAATATATATAACTTATCCCAACAAAAATAAGCCCTCATATGGCTATATAAATTGAAAATTTTGAAAGTTATGGCTATTGGAATGTGGGGAGTAAAAAATGAAAATGCAGACCAAAAATGGGCCTGGTACTTAAGGAGTTAAAGAATAAGATAGAGCCTCTTGTGTATACCTGTTTATTTGATGTGGGTTTTATTGCCATCTTGATTCCGTCTTCCCTTCAGATATGGTTCTGGTAATGAATCTCACATTTCTCATCATGCCTGACTTTGCAGAGACAAAGGAGGTTGACTCAGACCTTATGACCCCTCAGACTGCAGAGTCTCCATGTATTGCTGCGTAGTGCAGCTTCGCCTGTCGGCCCTCTTCTTTCCTGTCAGCTGTTACAGCTTTACACTGGCCTCCCTGCCTCCTGCATGCATCTCATAGGAATACATGGATATTTTGCATACACGGATAGTACAGACAGGTAATGTGAGTGAGAACTCTGCAGGTGATCACTGTATACACTTACCTACTGTCTATCTGCACTCTTAGTCTATCAGAGAGAGGGAGGCCATAAATATTGAGCAGACTGCTATGTATGCATGGATATACAGAGGAGCAAGGAGGATGGTGAGGTGCCTGCGCCCTGCCAGGAGGGATTTAAAAGCCAATGATGCAATCCTTTAGCTCACACAGGGAAACCTCTGGAAGACTGACCACTGTTTAAATAGTAGAGGACTTTCTTGGCTGGAGGTCAGAATTGAGATCACATGAACAGGCTCCTATAATGAAAAGGTTCAAAATTTATGACAGTAACAGAGCTGGGATTAACCCCTTAGTGACCAAGCCTGTTTGGGCCTTGATGACCAAGCGTTTTTCTTCCTTTTTTTTATGGTCTCGTTCCAAGACCGATAATTTTTTAAATTTTCCGTCTATATAGCTTTATGAGGACTTGTTTTTAGCGGGACAAGTTGTAGTTTTTAATGGCGCCATTTTAGGGTACGCATAACTTTCTGATTAACTTTTATTAACTCTTTCTGGGAGGGAGATGGGGAAAAATAGCAATAGTGCCACTGCGTTTTTACATTATAAATTTTACGGCGTTCATTTTTCGGTAAAAGTAACATAATATCTTTATTTTCTGGGTCAGTACGATTACAGTGATTTTTTTTATTTAATAAATGTTATTTTTTTTATTTTTTTTACTACTTTATAGTCCCACAAGGGGACTATAATATACAGTGTTTTGATCGCTTTTAAAATGTAATGCATTATTTCTATAATGCATTACATTTTAATAGCAATGTAATTCAAACTTTGACCAGCAGGCTGCGCCAGAGAGGCACAGCCTGCTGGAGTTAACTGAAGAACAGGCTCAGGGCCTTGCCGGAAGCCAGGTATGGCTTCCCAAGACATCAGCACCCTGCGATTGCATTTGCCGGGTGGTGATGGGTGACAGAGGGAGTCCGCTCCCTCTGTCAACGCTTTACGTGCGGCAGGCGCCATTGTGCCCAGCATATAAAGGGTTAAACAGCCCGGATCGGCACTCCTCTCCTGGGGGGACCCGTGCAGCGCTTAGGCTGGGCCGCCGTAAAAATGCGGCGGCCCAGCCGAAGGCCCCTTAGTGACCGCCGTAAAAAGGCGTATGGGTGGTCACTAAGGGGTTAAATAAATTACACTGCTAGAATATTGCTGGTGAGTTAGCATTATATGTAAAAAAAAATAAAAAATACTACTTTAAATGTAAAATGAGTCTGAAGATGAAAGTTGTACCTACATTGATCTGATGTCATTCTTTTAACAACATGTTCTCATTATGTTTGACAGGTTGGATTTCAATGGTTTTTACACGGAACGTTTGAAGAGTCTCTCTGCAGAAAGAAGCCAAAAGATCCGCCCTCAGACAGGTCCTGTTTGACAAGCAGTGACCACCTATTGATAAATCACTGACAAAAATGCCACCAAAATAATCTGACAGCCATTTAAATGTTTCCTTTTTGAACTGTATACTCTTTCATGTTATGCATAAATGAGCAGTATTCCTTCCTCATGTCATACATAAATAAGAAGCTTCCTTAAAGTATAGCAGAATAAGTTAAGATAAGTGAAGTGAAGCCAAAGGAATGAATATATAAAGAAATAATGTCCATCAAAATGTATGTATTCAGTATTTTTCTCTTACTGTCTAGCTATGATTCAAGATGATCATATGATGATGACCACCCTTTTTCCTTTTTAATACTTTGTTTTATCTTGTTTCTCATTGATAACACAAAGGCAAGAATAACTTTCCTCTTCTCTATTGTATTTTATAGATTGATCGTATTGTATTTTCTCTATTCCCTAAGTCAGTGTTTCCCAACCAGTGTGCCTCCAGCTGTTGCAAAACTACAACTCCCAGCATGCCCGTACAGCCAAAGGATGTCTGGGCATGCTGGGAGTTGTAGTTTTACAACAGCTGGAGGCACACTGGTTGGGAAACACTGCCCTAAGTCATCTTAGAGTTTGTCAGATTGGACCATCAGGGGTGTTGCCAGAGTCCCAAAAGATTTGGAGGCCCAAACCCCAATGCGTATGTGTTACATTTTTTAACCAGCTGCCCAGCTCCAGCACTAAAGGCATTCTTGGATGAACATTCAGTACTATCATACATACAAGATATTACAGCACCACGTACCTATTACATCCAGTGATGTCTTCTCTGATGTACACTATTTTATCATCTTCCCCATTCAGCCTATCAACGTCTCATTATGTTAGGTTTCTCACTTTTCTATCATCCTCCTCCTCCTGGTGTTGGTGGCCCAACAGTGTTATCCGGCTGCTACCCCCTAATACTGTGTCCGTTTTGGTCCCCCATGGTTACAAACACTATACTTATGAAATAAAAGAGCCTACAGATAGTTCCCAAAGTGCTCCCAAAAGTCCCACCAAACATTATAATTACTCTTCATTAATTCCTCATTAGTAATAGTGTCCCTTACAGTGATAATGCTCCCAGAAAGTGGCTTCCATATTGTGCCCAATAAAATAATGACCCACAATACTTCCAGTGGGGAAAAAGCTCCCAAAGTGCCCCAATTAGTAATAAGGCCATAAAGCCCTGTAGAGTCCCCAGTAAATTTAATGCCCCATATAGTGCTCCCAATCAATATGATGGCCCCTAAAGTGCCCTTAATAATTATAATCTCCACTGTAGTGCCCCCAGTAGTTATAATGCTGTTTATATTGCCCCCAGTAATTATAATTCTGCATATTATGCCCCCAGTAGTTGTAATGCCCACTATAGCATTAGGTTTAATGCACCCTAGTGCACCCAGTGTAGCAATTATAGTGCATCCCTGTAGTTCCCCAGTATTATAGTGCACCAGTAGTGCACTTTTGTGAAAATGCAACTCCCAACATGCACGCTTGCTTGGCTTTTCTTGTAACTCCCATAGAAGTAAATGCAGCATTCTGGGAGTAGTTTTAGAACAGCTGGAGTGCTGGAACATGCTGATCAGCAAATCCAGTGCTGAGCCACGCCACCTGCACTGATCACACGACGGTGACGTCATCCCAGGTCCTTCGGCTTTTCCAAAGTTCGGGTTCGTGGAAGCTTCCCCTTATGGATTCCATATGCCGGGATAGTCCGCGGTAGTGGAATCCATAACGGAATGCGGCGATTACCCCAACCCGAACGCCGAACTAATTTTTGAAGTTCGCTCATCTCTACTGAAAGGTCCACTTTAAAACAGACATGTCAGGAACAGTGAAAGGTCCTCTTCAACATGTACTTTAGGAGAACCCCTTTAAACCTTACCTGCCATTCTCTGAATAGACTGTGCACTACATGTAAACAACTCTAGTTTTCATTTTCTTTATCCATTTGCATTTTATAAGTATTGTCATGCTAATATATAAAGGATAAGCTATACTGCTATCTGCTATACTGCTATCTTCCCTGACTGAAGCTGTCACCAAATTAGTCAATCAGCTGTAGGTTGAAGCAGACATAAATAATGCTAAGGGTGCTGCCACACATTTCAGCTGTGGTGCAAACACATACGGTATTTGCAACAATATTCCTATTTTCATGGTGCATTTTCTTCCAGCAAAAGGAAAACACACAGTAGAATTACTTTAATTACAAAATAGTTACGTTAAAGGCTATGGAAACCTTTGTGCATGAAAAATTAAGAAACACAAACATTGCACTTATTTGTTCTTGGATTCAGCTTTACTTTTCACTCAGCAATGGTCATCCCTGCTTTTCAGGCACTTTTCTATTCTCAGTTACCTCAGCACTAGTCACGTGCTCTCTTCACTTTCATTTTTATTGCACGAGCAGAGCTCTGCTCCCTCTTCTCTTTTCTGTGTGTGTTTGCATGACCCCTCCCTCACACTGTTACATCACATCTTTCCCTTGTCTCTCTGTGAACAGCTGTCAGTAGCTAATGCTGCCTGCCTCTACACTCGAGGGGTGGCATGGCAGGCTAGTAACTAGTTTAGTATCCTCCTGTCCTCTCTGCCCTCCTCTACAGCGCCGACTCTATTAGTGTGCCTAGGCATTGCTCTGTAATTGTGCCAAATTGCAGGAAGAGTCCAGTCCCTTCTGGCTCCTAGCAGGTCTCTTCCCAGATGTCAGCTGCTAGGGGTATGGGAAGGTTTGAACTCTGATCTATAATGAAGAGCTGGGTGCTGTGCATAGAGGGTATTCAGCTGGGGGAGCACAGCCCTCCGTGAAGAATCTGCCTCCAGCTGATTTATGTAAAACACAGTCTTCTGATCACATTAAGCTATGTCATTTCTCGACATAATAAATTAATCCACATAATTATTAAAAAAAAAAAAATTGACAAAGGTGTCCATGGCCTTTAAGGTAATTTAACGGGCATCTGTCAGCAGATTTGTACCCAGGGGTGTAGCTAAAGGTTCATAGAAATAATTATCTGCCAGAGTGCCCCAATAGTAATAATGCCTCCATTGTGCCCATACTAGTAATCATGTTCCCCATACCCCCCAGTAGTAATACTTCTTATAATATGTGCCAAAAATACGACCTAATGTGTGCCAGTACAAAAACTACCCCCTTATAATGTGCCCCTGTACAAAAAATAGCCCCCTATAGTGTGCGCCAGTTCAAGATATCCCCTTATCTTTCAGATGAGACCCCCATATCAAAACTCTGATGAAACCACCCCATCTCAGATGAGACCCCCCATATAAAAACTCTGACGGGACACCCTCCCCCATCTCAGACGTTAGGTCAGAACTCAGATGAGACCTCCGTGTCAGAAACCCCATATCAGACCTCTCAGACTTCCATTAGACTTACTGACCCATATATCAGACAGATCCCTATTAGACCTCCAAATGCCCATATTGGACCTCCAGACCCCCATATCAGACCAGACTACCATTTTACCTTTAGACCCCCATATCAGACCTCAGACCAGAGCTCCAGACCCCCATATTATACAGACCAGACCCCCATTAGACTTCCAGACCCTCATATCAGACCAGACCCCCATTAGTCCTCTCATACCACCCATATCAGACCTCAAATCAGACTTTAAAATAAATTAACTTACCTCTCCTGCTTCGCTGCCACTCTCCTTGTCCAGCGGTTTCCCTGCTCTTTTGCTGTCCTCGGGGCCCGCACTGCACAGTCACTTGACTGCCTGCAGCGTCAGATCATAATGCGCTGTGTATATCCTGACGCTGTAGGCAGTCAGGACACAGCAGCGCGTCCCAGAGAAGAGCAAGCAGGGAGATGGGGTAAGTACAGCGCTAGCAGCGCTTCACTCCCCCACCTCCTGCAGACTAGCGAGCTCTTCCATAATGGAAGTGCTCACTTGTATTCCCTTTATAAGATGCTCTGCGTCTTATAAAGGGAAAAATACAGTGCCACTGGCAGGGGGGGCCTCTATATCTATGCCAGTGTTTGTACCTATGAAACAGACTGACTTGTTGCATGTGCAGCTGAAGGCTTCTGTGTTGGTCCCATGTTTATGTGTGCCCACATTGCTGAGAAAAATTATGTTTAATATATGCAAATAAGCCTCTAGGAGCAATGGGAATGTTGTCATTACAACTAGAGGCTCTGAGCTCTCCACAACTGCCACACCCTCTACACTTTGATTGACTTTAGGAGAAGTCAGGGCCAGGCATGATTACATTTACACTGGCACTGTCAATAAAAAGTTCAGAGGGTGTAGGAGAAATAGCAATGCAATGCGAGCACATATGAACATGGGACCAACACATATGCCTTCAGCTGCCAAGCCCATGTGCAACAGGCCAGCCAGTTTGAGGTACAAATCTGCTGACCAGATACCTTTTAATCTTCTCTGTGTTTTGCCTTTGCTGAAATAAAACACATGATAAACTCAGGTATGTTGTTGCAAAAACCACATATGTTTTTTTTTGGTGCAGTTTTTTGGTGCACAAAAATTGCCGCACAGCCACGATGTGCGGCAGCATCCTAACCGTAATTGCTGAGGCATGTTTTCTTTGCCTTAGGGTGCATTCATAGGACCATATGTATTTTGTGGTCCGCAAAATGCGGATCTGCCAAAAATATGGATGACGTCTGTGTTGCATCAGTTTTTTTGCGGATGCATTGTAACAATTCCTATTCTTGTTCACAAAATGGACAAGAATAGTACATCTTTTTTGCGGGACTACGGAACGGACATATGGATGCAGACAGCACACAGAGTGTTGTCCGCATTTTTTGCGGACCCATTGTAATGAATGGGTCTGCATCCAATTCGTAAAAAATGCGGATCGGATGCCAACCAAAAATACGAATGTGTGAATAGGGCCTTATTCTCATTTTCCTGCTTGGAGTTTTCTAATAAAGGTGCTGTTTTACATGTAAGGGTGATTCACATCTGCGTTCTGGATTCCGTTATGGCTTTCTGTTATAACATGGTTACAACGTAAAATAACAGAATCCATAAGACGGAAGAATGGATCCATTATGCTGCCCATAGACTTGTATTAGAACGAAATGCAAAACGGAAGCCTTTAAAAGGCATTCCTTCTTAATAGAAGTCTATGGGAATCAGAACGGATCCGTCCCTTTTCCGTTATGCAGAACAGAGAAAAATGTCCTGTCGACAGGACTTTGTTTTCAGTCTTGCATATCGGGAACCAGACGGATCTGTTCTTATTCCCATAGACTTCTATTAAGACAGATCAAAACGGAATGCCTCTAAAAGGCTTCTGTTTTGACTTCCGTCTATGGATTCCGTTATTTTCCGTTATAACCATGTTATAATGGAAAGCCTTAATTGAAACCAGAACGCAGAAGTGAACCCACCCTAAACTATATTTAGTGGAGCAGATTTATCAAAACTGCCTAAAACGTTGTTGCCCAGAACAACCAATCACAGCACAGATTTCATTTTACCAGAGCAGAAGAAATAAAAGCTCAGCTCTGATTGGTTGCTCTGGAGGGGGGATGCTTTATAGACAAGATCCCACTACTCAATACCCCGCCTCCCCCTCTACTACAGGAAGAGGTATATAGACAAGTGTGTGAAAAATGGGTTGCCTTGCTCCTCCTTTAAGAAGTGAGGTGGGGGGGGGGGGAGAATTATCACTATCCGGAGGTCAGTGTGTGTACAGTGAGTATAATAGAGCAAAAAAATAAAATAAAACCCAAAAATATAAAACCTATTAAACAATACACGGAATGGGGTCTATATATCTTACTATGGGAGGATTATCATTCTGGAAATGCTTCAACTTTTTTTTATTTTAATGTATCACGAAAAATGAAAAGAAAGAAGTTTTCTAGAGTCCATTGTATTTTTTGTACAATGAGAATACAGCAGGCAGTATGCTGGTGACATCAAGGTACTAGAATGATGGCATATTAGCAGGGGCAGAGTTTTCTAGAGCCCATTGTATTGTTTCACACAACAGGCTTTATGGCTAGTTTAAAAGTATTAATCCTTGCTGTTTCCAGGTAGGAACAGGCCAGCAGTTCCATAGAGATAAATGGAGTGGCAGCTTGCATGATGTGTGACTGCCACTTCTAGGACTTATTCTTGTGATTTGTGGAGGTCTCAGCGGTCAGACCCTCACTCATTAGATACTTGCATACATGCCAAATGGCATACCCCTAAAATGACAGGTGCCCTATAAGGCCCTATTAACCCAATAGATAGCACCATGCTGATCTTATGGCATGTGTATACACATGGCAAAAATAGGTTTTTAAGCTGATTCAAAACAGATTACACCCTATGTGTTGCAAAGGATGAAATCTACAGGCTTTCACCACAAGAATGAGCATGCAGTGAATTTTGTAATTTCGATTTCCATGTTGAAATGTATCTGCTCATTGAATAGCCAGGTCTCACATTGTACATATATATACACAACACAGTAAACCTTCCTTCTAATTGCCTTCTGGCAACTCCACCCAATGCATAGAAGAAGAGTAGCCACAACACACTTATCCTCTTCTGTATCAACCATGTCGATCAAAAGCACTGAAATAAAAAGCTAAATATGGGGGATTAAAATTGTCTTGCTGCAATAATTACAGTATCTTGTACTCTGTAGGAAGGTGATTACGGAGCAAGAGGAGCTGAACAGATTGATATGTTGTTTTATGGAAAAAGAATCAGTAAGACTTTACATATAAATCTCTGCACTTTATGGGCTCAAGATGGTCCATTTTGCTATTATCAGTGATTGATAACATTTCTGTGTAAAGGCACAATTAAAAGAGCAGATAATTGTTACAATTTGAACACCAATAATTCACTTTGGACGATAATTGTGTAGTGTAAATGTATGTAGTGACTGAATTATTGCACTGATGGCACTCATTCAACACTTTTAAAATTGTTTATGCAAAGGAATAAATTAACGTTTGTCGTTATTGAATTGTAATGTAAAGGAACATTGTGCGATCTTTTTGCAAAGTGAAAACAGGAACAAAGTGAAAACAGGAGTGTTTTATGTAAATCATTGCTGTATAAATACAGTAAGTGATCAATTTGAGTGAGTAAACAATTGCATGAAAATTAATTTGTACATGATAATTTTTGAATAAAATTGCTTATCTGTCATCGGTTTTAAATCACTAAATGCGATTTTGTCCTTAATTGCCTATACAATTTATCTACTTGTCTAAATGTGTGTATGCAGAGATAGCTGTCAGTCACTGATAAGATGGCATTCATGTAGAACTGAAGTTGAAATGATTACAGATTTAAATGTATAGATTACAAAATTTCAATTGCACCACCCTTTCCCTAAACTGAAAAAAAACACAAAAAATACACATTATGGTTATTGACATGTAGCAAAAAAAACTCGTATTATTAAAACACTAAAAGATTTATCCCATACGGAAAACAGCTAAACTGAAAAAAAGTATAAATGGCCTATTCGCTGTTTTTTGGTCTCTTCTCGCCAAAAAAAAATTGGCAAAAAATGATCAAAAAGTCGAATGCACCCCAAAATTGTATCACTGAAAAGCAAAAAATTAGCCCTTACACAACTCTGTACTCATAACTACAAAACAGTTGTAGGGGTCAGAATTTGAGGACTAAATGAAAAAAAAAATTTTTTCTATGTTTTTATTTTTTTTTTCAGTATACAAAAACAAGACAAAAAAACAAAACAAAAAAAAAATAAAATATATATATATATATATACACACTGCATGTGGTATTGCCAGATTCGTACTGACCTGGAGAATGAAAGTAGCTGGTCGGCTTTACTGTATAGGGAACGCTGTAAAAACTAACCCCAAAAACTTGCAGGATTGCGTTTTTTTCCAATTTCATATTTGTAATTTTTTTTTCCTGCTTCCAAACACATTGTATGTAATTGAAAATAGTGCCATTAGTAAGTGACTCTTGTCCCACAAAAAAAAAGCAGCCATACGAATGAAAAAATAAAAAGGTTAAGGCTTTGAGAAGGCTGGGAGTAAAACGCAGAAAATCACCTTGTCTTGAAAGGGTTAATCTTTACCCTATATTAAAACTACATTTCAATTTGCACATCTCTTTATATACTGAAACATGCTGCTTTCAGATTGCCATGCATTTTATGGTGACAGGTGCCACTAATATACAGTAAATGTATATACAGATATCACCATGCCACTGTTTATCAAGGCTGCCTTATTCTATAGTTATTAGCATACCATTGCACTGTGTGGCAAATGGATGGATTAAAACCAAATAGGAAGCGCTCACTTCCCATGGCCATGCCGCCAACCCCGCACTTGTTGCAAGGTGGCGTCAGCTGAGGCCATCGCCTCATTGGTGGTGCACCCCTGGTTCCCTTACCTGAATAGAGCAGTAATGCTCATGTTGGTCCAGTGCTCCATTCATGTCTATGGGACTGACAGATCACTGTCTGGGTTATTCACATAGAAGTGAATGGAGCAGTTGACAAACATGCACATTATTGCTCCATTCAAAAGGGGCTGTTCACTCTTTTTATCACCTTTTCTGTGAATAGGTGATCAATACTTCTCATAGAATAACCCCTAAAAAAAATTATCTATTGAAGAGTTATCACATTTTCTAACACAGCATAGCATCATCTGTTGTTCAGAGTGTGTAAACATTGCATTGCTCAGTGCATGACCACCTACTGAGCTAAGTGCTGGTAGACCAGCATATTCAATGAACTCTCCACTGACAGATCCTCATTTCAATTTTTTGTATAGTCATCGTTTGTTCATTGAATAGCAACTAGTGATGAGTGAATCGAAGTTGGCGAAGTGGAATTCGATCCGAATGTCAGAAAAAATGCGATTTGCACCATATTCGAATTTCCTCACGTTTCATGGTAATGAATCGCATTTTTCCCTAAATAGGCTGCTGCACATGTTAGAACATGGAGCTAAGAAGTCTGGGAACGAGGGATCACCCACTATGCCATGCATGCATCCAGCCAGCCCCTGTGATGTCACAGCCCTATAAATAGCCTCCGCCATCTTGGTTGCTGCCATTTTCCAGTGTACTTAGTGCAGGGAGAGAGATGTGACAGGTGCTAGGGACAGTGTTAGGAAAGACTTGGGTAATAGGAGTAATTTCATTACACCTTGCTGCACTAATTGGGGATCCAAATTGCTGTTATACTGCTGCTTTTAGGTTTGCACTATATGATACCTCAGTAATTCCATTTAATTTTCGGGGTGCAAGTGCTGTGTGATACAGCCATTTAAGGGGTGTATTAATAGGAAAAATAAGTATGTGTTATTAGCCGTTCATCAGTGAAGTTACATTGTACTACAGTCATTTTTGGAGTTTATTAATAGGAAAAGAAAATACGTGCTATTAGCCGTTCTGTGATGAAGTTACATTGTACTACAGCCATTTTTGGGGTGTATTAATAGGAAAAATAAGTATGTCTTATTAGCCGTTCTGCTGTGAATTTACATTGTACTATAGCCATTTTTGGGGTGTATCAATAGGAAAAAAAAGTATGTCTTATTAGACGTTCTACGGTGAATTTACATTGTTCTGTATTAATATTAACGTACGTCTTATTAGTCGTCCTGCGGTGAAGTTACATTGTACTACAGCCTTTTTTGGGGTGTATTAATAGGAAATAAAGTATGTCTTATTAGCCGTTCTAGGGTGAAGTTACATTGTACTACAGCCATTTTTTTATGAATAATTTTTTTTATTGAGAAGTAGAAATGTACAGACAATAATATATGCAATAATTAAAGCATATAAGCATGAAAACATACTTGGTCGGCAAGGTAACAGGTGTATATAACATATAGAATGACATGTCGCAGACGTGTCATATGCCATAACAGAAATAGAAATATTAGTTCCATATGAGGATGCTCTGCATAGATGCGGAAGTGAGGAGCAGTGCAGATGAGGTGAGTAAGTTATAACAGTGGCCAAGTTAGTGGTCATTGAGAGTTGGAAAGAAGAGAATGGGGGGGAGGTATAGGGAGTGAGATAGTGTTACGGGGGGGGGGGGGTAGGAATTTCGAGGGTCTATCATTCCATAACTGTTGAATCGAAGAAGGTAAGCCTAAAAAGTAATTGTAGTGAGCGGTATCTGGTGCATTCTATCCATGACCCAAATAGGGCACCCAGGTGCTTATGGCGTTACAGGCCTCCCATGGTGTCCTCCGGGTTGGAATTGTTAATTTCTAACGAGAATTTGTTTTCCCTTCGTTCTAACAGCAGCACAGATGGGGTTAACCACCCCCCGTGGACTGGTAGGACCAGCGGAATGTTTAATGAGCCCAAGACTAATAACTCAATTTAACAATTAAGTATTCCCTTAAAAGGAGGGAGTCAACCCCCAGCCCACTGTGTTTATAGCAAGAAAAAAAATAGACTTAGGCTGGGTTCACACGAGCGTGTCCGGATTAGGTCCGGATGCGTTGCGGATGCGTTCAGTGAAAACTGTGCGATTTCACAGGCAAAGCCATTCAGTTTTGCCTGTGATTGCGTTCAGTTTTTTCCGCGCGGGTGCAATGCGTTTTGATGCGTTTTTCACGCGCGTGATAAGAAACTGAAGGTTTACAAACAACATCTCCTAGCAACCTGACGACACCGGACACCTGGACCGCGATACTGACATACTTCCTGGAAGCAGATTGGACCGGAATGTGCAGATATGCATCCTTGAGGTCCAGGGTTGCAATCACGTCTCTAGGATTGAGGACCTGAACTACTGACCTGATGGTTTCCATACGACACTTCACCTTCTAATAAAAGGATTGAAATACCTATATCGATAATCATCTAGAGATCTCCTGAAGCCTTGGGAACCAGAAAAACTGGTCAATAGATCCCTAGGCCCTGTTCTCCTGCCGGAACCTCCTCCAGAGCCCCCTTGCAAGTGTAGTCCTGAATGTAGGCCTCCAGGATCGCCTGCCTGGCAGATTCTAGAAGGTTGGTCTTGACAAACCTGTACCGAGGAATAGAGGTGACGTTGACTAAATAACCCTTGGAAATGATGTTCAGAACCCAGGGATCCGAGATCTCTCGTATCCACTGTTCTCAGAAGTGGGAGAGACGACCCCCGACAGGTACATGAAGCATAGAAGTGGGGAAGCTTACTGGCAGGAGTAACGGGAATTATCCAAGAGGTCCGTAGTCAGGAGGTGGATTTTCCATCATTGGCTCCTCCACGAGAGCGCCTATAACCCCTGCGCTGCGCTCTCCAGTGACTTTGAGACCTTGCTTGCTGGCCAGACCTACCACCATGTTCTTGTCTGCCCTCAAAAGGACTGCTGGGGAAGGTTCTTCACCTTCTTGTCTGAAAGGTCCTCGATGATCTTATCCAGCTACGAACAAACGGTTTAGCTCGAATAGAAAGCCACATAAACTGTATTTTGAGGAATTGTCAGCGAGTCAAGGCTTAAGCCAAAAAGGCCTATGGGCCGCCGACCCCAGGGCCATGGATTTCGCCGCAAGCTTCAACTGGAGCTGTGCGGTATCGCACAAGAAGTCCATATCTAGGTTGATGGTCTTGAAGACAGTCAGTATATCGTCCTGGGAAACCCTCTGGTCCACGTCAACTTGAATTTGATTCAGGCGAGACCGGAGGAACATAGAGACCTCAGAAGCCACTATGGCTGTGGAAGCCGCAGCTGCCGTATGACCCCGTCTTAGTGTGCACTCTGCTCTCCTGTCAAGGGGGTCCTGCAGGCTAGACCCATAGTCTGCAGGAACCAGAGTGCGCTTGGACAACTTGGCAATAGCCATGTACACCTTGGGAATGGATCCCCATGAATCCACCAAGGGTTTAGCCATCGGGAACATGGATTTAAACTTCTTTGTTAAAACCGGACCCTTTCCAGGTTTTTCCACTCTATAAACATGACAGAGAGGAGGGTCTCATCCGCTTTGAAGACACGAGTTGCCCGACTAGCGGGATCAGAAGACTCCTCACGGTCAGCATTATGGTCCCCCGACCTGATTAGACTTAAGCAATTTCTGTGTCTTTCCAGGGGGGAAAAAACACGACGTCAGCTCCTCCTCATCCGAGGAGGAAGAAACTAAGGAGACCAAGAAGGTCTCTCTACCAGGACAGAGGTCTCCATAGGGGCCTGGGCAGGCATAGGAAGCCTTTTCATCCAGCTGGTCTATGATTCCCTTAATAGAGCCATTGATACATATCCTGCAACGTAGGTTCACTAGAGGGCAGAACCCTCTAATGGCAGCTGTAACATCTGGAGTAGGGACAGCTGTCCTCCAGCAGAGCACTGTAATGGTAGCAGGATAGATGCTTCCTCTTGGAATCCACTTTTCTGCCTTCCGAATCCCGCGGAGAAGACATCACTGCGGGAAAAAAGGGACAAATAAAACATTTGTAAACCACCTATCTCCGCAAGAAAGGTAGAAATACAGAACGGAGGCAGCTGAGGACCGGAGGAAAAAAACACCACAAGTGGAACAACACCAACTTTAGGACTTTAGGGAGCTAGCTGAAAAAGCATATGCAGCCAGAGACCGAACTGGAGCACACTGCTTCCTTAAATAGGGGAAGGGGAGGGATAGACAATCCACCCTCCGCCCAGTAAATCCTCCACAGGAAGAAGCATAAGAAAAAAATACTTAAAATTTTCGCATAAAAAATCGCGTCTGTCAAAAATCGCGTCCGGAATACCCAGAAGTGACGCAAAGGAGAATCCCCACATCACTTCCGGAAGATGGTGGCGCCCAGGGACTGAGAATCCTGGACCAAGGACGCCGCCAAAATACCCCAGCCAGGCGCAAATGCACGGGGCCGGCAGCAAATAAGCTGCCGGCCAAACTGACAAGATATCTAGGAAAAGGCAACGCGGTTACTCAAACGAACAAAAGGCTCCCCGCACTATCCATAAGAAAGGGGGGAACAAACCGCCCAGTCCACCTGTCTGGGAGGACAGAAAAAAACACAGTGGGCTGGGGGTTGACTCCCTCCTTTTAAGGGAATACTTAATTGTTAAATTGAGTTATTAGTCCTGGACTCATTAAACATTCCACCGGTCCTACCAGTTCACCGGGTGTGGTTAACCCCATCTGTGCTGCTGGTAGGACGTAAGGAAATATGTGAGTTATGGGACGAAGCCTCTATATGTCTTCCATGGATTCCAAGCCTTCAGGAATTTTGATCGGGTATGGGTCTCCCAGTGTGCTAATTACTCAAAGCAGGATAATTGGTCTACCTTATCTACCCATGTTGCTCTTCCACAGATACGGTATGAGTAACCGAGCAGCTGTGATGATCATGATGGGTAAGTTATGGTTGGTTGGTGTAAAGTTTGCATTTGGACACCAAAGCAAAACCAGTTTGGGGTCCAAGGTGAGATTTGTGGAGCAAATTTTGGTTTATCACTTTCGCCTCTTCTGACCAAAATGGTTGGATACGTGGACAGGTCCACCAAATGTGAGACAGGGAACCGACTCCGGCATCACATCTCAAACATGAATCAGGTATATCAGCATTCAATCAGTCATATACCACCTAGTCAGCAACTTATGAGTTCTCTTGTATCTTGATGCACCTATTAAACCCATGTGAATGTGATAAAATGAAAGCTTATTCAGGTTCTGAAAGGGTGATCCCTAGTTCCATCTCCCAGGCCGCTAGGAAATATATCCTAGATGCTACATCGGAAAGTAGAGACTTATAAGAAAGAGAGAGCAGGTGTTTGGGAAGTTGTTCTGTGGAGATCAGCTTTTCTGGCCAGGTGGGTATAGTGGGAGAGATACAAGGCAGTGTGAGCTTTCTAACGTCTCTGCAAAAGTCGAGAAGGTGCAAAATAGGAGCTGTTAGTACTCTGGGTAAGTTTTAAACTTTATCGCACTCTAGTGCGCCATCATTCAGAGATCTCCTCCTCAGAGACGGTGGCTAACATTGACCACACTCCAGAGGGCTCCTGGACCTGAGGATGTATGTAGGATTGTAGTAAGTCTAGAGGGGTACAGTATTAGAGAGTGGGAACCTAAGCTCCTTAGATTTGAAGAGGTTGGACCAGACTGTCAGGGTCCCCTTCATCCGGGGTGGTAGGTGAGGTCTGTCTTATTCCCCACAGGATTAGTTTCTCTGCCTGCGTCAGGAGATATTGTTCAAGATCAGAGCGGAGCAGAGGTCAGGGGAGTGGGATGTGAGTAGTTCTATTTTCCTGGTCACTTGCGCCGCTTTATAATATATGTGCAGATCGGGTAGACCAAAGCCCCCACATCTTTTCCCCTCCCACATGACGGCACCCATGCGAGTAGTACCTCCCATCCAGGACAGGAAACCTGAGAATATAAATATGTACACACCCCCACCGCACCTCAGTTCAGGTTTCCTGTCTCAGGATGGGAGATCCTGAGGCGTTTTTTTCTTTCCAGCTTACCATTCGGTACACCCCTGGGGCGGCAATGGCCGCATCCCGCGCAGTGTAAGACTCGGTTCCAGAGCCACTGCCAAGTCTGTCTCCTGTCTGCATCCTCCTGGCCTCTTGAGGGACAGCCGTGGCCGTGTTCAGGTGGTCCCGGGGAGCCCCGCTCTCATACTTGGGAGCTGAGGCATCTTGCGCCCAGCATGCGATCACCGGCGATCGTCCCCTAAACAAAAAAAAAAAGGAAGTCCTCACCCTCCTAGAGAAAGGTGTAGTAGGCGTGGTACCCTGTTCAGAAAGAGGCAAGGGATTTTACTCTCCCTTGTTTCTTGTCAAAAAGCCCAACGGCTCCTACAGGGTCATCTTGAATCTCAAGTCTCTAAACAGATCCCTGAGATACAAGAGATTCAGGATGGAAACTTTGAAGTCCACGGTGAACCTCCTTTCTCAAGGATGTTGGATGGCGACCTTAGATTTGGAGGACGCCTATTATCACGTCCCAATTCATGCGAACTCCCAGAAATTTCTCCGGACAGCTGTCTATGTAAAGGGAAAGTGGCTTCACCTACAATACAAAGCTCTTGCCTTTGGAGTTTCTCATTCCCCAAGGGTCTTTACCTAGATTGTGGCGGAGATGGTGGCTTTTCTGAAGCTGAACAATATCTCTCTAGTGCCTTACTTGGACGACTTTCAGATTTTTTTCCCAGTCCAAAAGCCAACTCAAAATGGACATTTCATTTGTATGCGACACCTTACAGACCCTGGAGTGGAAAATAAATTGGAAGAAGTCATGCCTATCTCCCTCACAGGTTTGTGTTTTCTTGAGAATACAGCTGAACTCCAGACTCCAAAAAAGCTTCCTTTCTCCAGGCAAAATAACCAAGATGATTGAAGTAGTAAGAAATCTCTTTCTGTCCTACCATTGTTCTTTCTGACAAGCTATGGCGGTGTTGGGTCAGATGACGGCAGCCATTCCAGCAGTCCCATATGCACAGTTCCACTCTTAGGAGTTGCAGACAGACATCTTAAACAAATGGGACGGGTTTCAGGAATCCTTAGATCTATCGTTCCATCTGTCCTCCAGAGAAAGGGTGTCCTTAACCCCTTAAAGACTCAGCCCTATTTCACCCTTAGGACTTGGCCATTTTTTGAAAATCTGACCAGTGTCACTTTATGTGTGAATAACTTTAAAATGCCTTTACTTACCCAGGCCGTTCTGAGATTGTTTTTTCGTCACATATAGTACTTCATGACACTGCTAAAATTGGGTCAAAAAAGTTAATTTTTTTGCATAAAAAAATACAATTTTTACTAAAAATTTAAAAAAATTAGCAAATTTCAAAGTTTCATTTTCTCTACTTCTCTAATACGTAGTAATACCCCCCAAAATAGTTATTTCTTCACATTCCCCATATGTCTACTTCATTTTTGGAGCATATTGGGAATGCCATTTTATTTTTTGGGGATGTTACATAGCTTAGAAGTTTAGAAGCAAATTTTGAAATTTTTCAGAAATTTTCCAAATCCCACTTTTTAGGGACCAGTCCAGGTCTGAAGTCACTTTGTGAGGCTTACATAATAGAAACCACCCAAAAATGACCCCATTCTAGAAACTACACCCCTCAAGGTATTCAAAACTGATTTTAAAAACTTTGTTAACCCTTTAGGTGTTCCACTAGAGTTAATGGCAAATGGACATAAAATTTAGGAAATTAAATTTTTTGGAAAATTTTCCAATATAATCCATGTTTTCCAGGAACAAAGCAAGGGTTAACAGCCAAACAAGACTCAATATGGGTTGCCCTGATTCTGTAGTTTGCAGAAACACCCCATATGTTGTCCTAAACTACTGTTTGGCCAAACGGTAGGACATAGAAGGAGGGGAATGCCATATGGGTTCTGCAAGGCAGATTTTACGGGACTGGTTTTGTTTATACCATGTCCTATTTCAAGCCCCCTGTTGCACCCCTAGAATAGAAATTCCAAAAAAGTGACTCCATCTAAGAAAGTACACCCCTCAAGGTATTCAAAACTGGGTTTACAAACTTTGTTAACCCTTTAGGTGTTCCACTAGAGTTAATGGCAGATGGAGAAACTATTTCGGAATTTCAATTTTTGGGAAAATTTTCCATTTTAACCCTTACTTTATTACTGGACAAAATGGGTTAACTGCCAAACAAGACTCAATATGGGTTGCCCTGATTCTGTAGTTTGCAGAAACACCACCTATGTGGTCCTAAACTACTATTTGGCTAAACGGCAGGACATAGAAGAAGGGGAACGCCATATGGTTTTTGGAAGGAAGATTTTGCAGGACTGGTTTATTTACACCATGTACCCTTTCAAGCCCCCTGCTGCACCCCTTGAGTAGAAACTCCATAAAATTGACCCCATCTAGGAAACTACAGGATATGGTGGTTGTTGTTTTGGTACTATTTTAGGATAAATATGATTTTTGGTTGCTCTATATTACACTTTTTTTGAGGAAAGATAACAAAAAATTTTAATTTTAAAATTGTTTCTACATTCGCCATTAAGTTTTGTGGAACACCTAAAGGGTTAATACAGTTTGTAAAGTATTTTTTGAATACCTTGAGGGGTGTAGTTTCTTATATGGGGTCACTTTTTTGGAGTTTCTAGTCTAGGCTACATCAGGGGGAGCTTCTAATGGGACATGGTGTAAATAAACCAATCCATCAAAATCTGCCTTCTAGAAACCATATGGCGTTCCCTTCGTTCTATGCCCTGCCTTGGGGCTATATATCCATTTACGACCACATATGGGGTGTTTCTGCAAACTACAGAATCAGGGCAATAAATTTTTAGTTTTGTTTGGCTGTTAACCCTTGCTTTATTACCCGAAAAATTGATTAAAATGGAAATTTTGCCCAAAAAATTGTGTTTTTACACTTTTTTTAAATTTTTTTTATGCTGTTCATCCGGGGGGGTTGGGTTAAATGTTATTTTTATAGGGCAGATTGTTACGGACGTGGAGATACCTAATATGTCTACTTTTTATAATTTGTTTAGATTTTACACTATATTATCAGTTGAGGAACACAAATTAAATAATTTTAGTATCTCAATATCCTGGGAGCTACATTTTTTTTTTGGTTGGGTGACTAATATAGGGGCTCATTTTTTGCTGGATGAGATGGCGGTTTTATTGGCACTATTTGGGGGTGCATATGACTTTTTGATCGCTCGCTATAACACTTTTTTGATGTTAGGTGACAAAAAATGGCTTTTTCTTACGCAGTTTTTATTTTATTTTTTAACCCTGTTCATCCGGGGGGGTTGGGTTAAATGTTATTTTTATAGGTCAGATTGTTACGGACGCGGCGATACCTAATATGTCTACTTCATGTAAAACTAAACAAATTATACTATATCATCATTTGAGGAACAAAAAAATTATTTTAGTATCTCCATAGCCTGGGAGCTAAATTTTTATTTTTTTTGGTTGCGCGACTATCTAATTTAGGGGCTAATTTTTTGCGGGATGAGATGGCGGTTTGATTGGCACTATTTGGGGGTGCATATGACTTTTTAATGGCTTTTTATTACACTTTTTGGGATCCAAGGTGAAAATAAAAATGGCTTTTTTTACATAGTTTTTATTAGATTTTTTTGGACGACATTTATCGAAGGGCTAGTTTATGGGGTATATTTATAGACAAGTTTTTTACGTACGCTGCGATGCCCAATATGTATGGCTCTCATACTTTGGAGACACTAAGCAGGCATCCTCAAACTGTGGCCCTCCAGATGTTGTAAAAATACAATTCCCACTGTAGGTTGTCTGGGCATGCTGGGAGTTGTAGTTTTACAACATCTGGAGGGCCGCAGTTTGAGGATGCCTGCACTAAACTAATATTTTTGTGAAAAAAATTTGTTCCAGTGTCTCCAAAGTCTGAGAGCCATAATTTATGTTCTCTAGGGGACTGTCGGGAATTATAAAAATTTAGTACTCCATGGAAGTGTGATACTCCCTGAAGCAATTGATAACGCAGAGGCCCGGATGATCGGGGGAAGTGTCACACTGAGTGGTGGTGTCTTTCCGTATCCCCCTCCTGTGACACACTCTGCATCTTTTTTGGGTTCGTCCCTTCTTTCCAGTATGGGGGACCACACCTGGAAAATGTTGGCCAGGGACGATCCGGGCCCCTCCAATTCCCGAGGTACTCCGACCTGCTCTTTCCCGGTCTGAAAAGATCAGGTCCTTGAGGACTGCCTCATAGAACTGGAGGAAAGTCTCTGTGCTGCCAGCGCTTCGAGATAGTACAAAAGCGTTGTACATGGCAACCTGTACCATGTAGACCGCAACCTTTTTGTACCATGCCCGGGTTTTCCGCATGGCATTATATGGTTTGAGTACTTAAACAGATAGATCAACTCCTCCCATATACCGATTGTAGTCGACGATACAATCGGGCTTGAGGACCGTTGCCGTGGTACCTCGCACAGAGACTGGGGTGGTGCCGTTACCATGGATTGTGGTCAGGATAAGGACATCCCTCTTGTCCTTATACCTGACCAACAACAGGTTGTCGCTGGTAAGGGCACGGGTCTCACACCTGGGGATAGGTACCTGGAGGAGGGAGGTAGGGAGGCTGTGCTGATTTTTCCGCACGGTCCCACAAGCGAACGTGGATCTGGTGGCAAGGGACCTGAACAAGGGAATACTGGTATAAAAGTTATCCACGTACAGGTGGTAACCCTTATCCAGCAGTGGGTGCACAGGTCCCACACGAGTTTCCCGCTAACACCCAGAGTGGGGGACATTCTGGGGTTGAATACGGGAATCTCGTCCCTCAGTAAACACGAAATTTGTAAGTGTACCCTGAGGTACTCTCACAAATTTTGTACATTTTCACGCCATACCTCGCTCGCTTAGTGGGAATGTATTGGCGGAAACTGAGTCTCCCCTTGAAAGCAACGAGAGACTCATCAACCGTGACCTCCCTTCCAGGTACGTAGGCCTGTGCAAACTTGGCCCCGAAATGATCGATGATCGGCCGTATCTTATACAGCCGGTCATAGGCAGGATCACCTTGGGGGGGACATGCTGCATTATCTGCATAATGCAGGCATTTCCGGATGGCCTCGAATCTGGGACGCGTCATGGCCATACTGTACAGTGGGGTCTGATAGAGGACGTCCCCACTCCAGTAATGCCTGACACTGGGTTTTTGCACTAGACCCATGTGCAGCACGAGGCCCCAAAACGTCCTCATCTCGGCTGCACTGACTGGCGTCCAGCCACCGGGTCTAGCCAAAAAGGAGCCTGGGTGCTGAGCGACAAACTGTTGGGCATACAGATTCGTCTGCTCCACCATCAGATTCACCAGTGGGTCACTGAAAAAAAAAAGTCTATTTCAGTGAACCCCACTGTGGGAATCTGGATTCCAGGATTGCCAACAAAATCCGGAATCGCAGGCTCATAGTCCACTGGGGGACACCAGCTAAGTTCACCGGTGGGGGGCTCCGGTGCGCTTATTTGGTGGGCCAGGAAACCAGTACGAACCCCAGGGCTGCTCGTACTGGTGTGGGCCACGGGTTCCCTAGCATATGGGGGCCCTGGCTCCGCCTCGCGGCGTCTCCGCCGCCTTGGGGGCTCATCATCATCAGATGATGATGAGCAGGATGCGGATGAAAGGAGGAACGTGGGGTCATCCTCATCCTCACTGGCGCTCTCGGTGTCGAAGAGCATCTGGGCATATGCCTCCTCCGCCGAGAACATCCGGTGGGCCATGGGTATGTATGGAGCGGTGCTGGAGCTGTGTGGGTGCGATCCTCACTCGGCAGCAGCAGGAAGAGGAGGGGAGAAAGGAGCGCCGGGAGTTTGAATCTCCCGCCTCTCTCCCCGGACCAATCGGATCCCAGCACCGCCACAACCATCCCCAATTCAAGAACGGTGATTGGTGGTGTGATATCACACCACCGATCACCATTCTTTTCCGGTTCATCGGGTCACCGGAGACCCGAATGGACCGGAAACGCAGCAAACCGCAGGTCTGAATTGACCTGCGGTTTTCTGCGATCGCCGATACGGGGGGGTCAAATGACCCCCCTCGGCGTTGTGACAGGATGCCTGCTGAATGATTTCAGCAGACATCCTGTTACTATTATCCCCTGCCGCGCCGCACTTGCATTTTAAAGATATGACGTACCGGTACGTCATGGGTCCTTAAGGACTCGGAAACCATGACGTACCGGTACGTCATGCGTCCTTAAGGGGTTAATGTGGTGGATGTCCCCAGATCACCTTTCTGCAGGGAACTTGTGGTCTCATCAAACTCAGACCAGGATAACAACAGATGGCAGCCCCTGGGGTTGGGGAGTACATTCAAGCAACAGAGGCTGGCAAGGGAGATGGGATCTGGCCACCAGAACCCAATCCTCAACTTCAAAGAACTGAAGGCAGTCCAGATGGCCCTATCCAAAGCCCTGCCCCAATTAAGAAACCAGACAGATTTTTTTCTCTCAACCATTTGGACGACCCGACAGGAGTGGATGCTCTGGCACAGAATTGGAGTCAGTAGGAGGGCTATGCCTTCCCTCTCTTCTGTCTCATCCCACAGGTATTAAGCAAGGTAGCTCGGGAGAAAGCCTCCATAATCCTAGTGGCCCCCTTTTGGTGCAAGAGGGCGTAGTTTGCAGGTCTTCTAAAGTTAGCTGCCCTTCCTCCCTTCCAGATACCCCTGAGGGAGGATCTTCTCTCCCAGAGCCCCCTTCTCTATCCCGATCCACAGACTCTGAAAATAACAGTGTGGAGGTTGAGAGGAACATCTGGCTAGACAGAGGCCTATCCAACAAGGTAGTCTCCACCCTACTTAAAAGCAGGAAGGAATCCACGGCCAATAAATATCTAAAGTTCTGGAAGATTCTTTCCACCTTCCTAGGTGTCCCCCCTGACCCTTTTGGAAAACAAGAGATCCCAAAAATCCTTGAATTTTTACAAGCAGGCTTGGATAAGAAGCTTAGGGCTTCCACTCTAAAAGTCCAGATTGCAGCTCTGAGCTATTTCTTTGATTATAGGCTGGCAGAACACCCTTGGATTAAAAGGTTTTTAAGTGCTGCCTCCAGAGTCCACCCAGCCCTACGGCCACTTACCCCTCCTTAGGACCTTAATACAGTCCTTACGACCTTATCTCATCACCCCTTTGAGCCCTTACAGGATCTCTCCCTGGAAACCCTTTCTTGTAAACTAGCCTTCCTAATAGCCATCACTTCAGCTAGGAGGGTCTCAGGGATCCAGTCCTTCTCTGCCTTTCAGCCATACACTAACATCCTGGATGATAAGGTGATCATTAGACCCATTCCTTCCTTCCGCCCTAAGGTAGTCTCCCAGTTTCACATGAATCAAGATGTTATTCTTCCCTCCTTCTGTCCTAAACCTAACCAGTTAGAGAAAAAATTCCACTGCCTGGATGTGAGATGTCTTGTATTTTATCTGGAGGGTACTGCCCCATGGAGAGTGGATGAAATCCTTTTTATCCAATATCAAGGTAGAAATAAGGGTCGGAAGGTTTCCAGGGGGATCCTAGCCAAATGGGTTAAGAAAGCCATCCTGTTGTCATATTCCTTTCTCGGTCTTCCTCCTCCAGAGGGTTTCGGTGCTCACTCAACGAGGGCAGTAGCGACATCGTGGGCAGAAAAAGCTGATGCTTCTTTAAGTCAAATTTTTAGGGCTGCAACTTGGAGCACCCTGCATACCTTCGTTAAGCGTTACAGGCTTAACCTTAATGAGTACGTGGCCTTTGGTAGGAAAGTTCTTCAGGCCGTTGTTCCCCCTAATTATTCTCGCATGGGTGCCATCATGGGGGAGGGGAAAACAATAATTGCTTTTTCTCGATACCCATGACGGCACCCTCAAAATTTCCCTCCTAACAAAAAAAAACTCTCAAAAGGAAAAAATTTCCTTTTCTGCTGTTTTTTTTCTTGGTTTTCGGCACATCCTAAACCGGCAATCACAATCACTGAGGTGTGGTGGGGGTGTATACATTTTTATATCCTCAGGTTTCCTGTCCTGGATGGGAGGTCCTACTCGCATGGATGCCGTCATGGGTATCGAGAAAAACAGTTATTGTTTTATTTCTAGTAAGAATTGAGTATGCAATTCTGGGAGATCTCACCCCAGAGGAAGGAGGAAAACAGCTTGCGATTTTCGGGAAATATGTAAGGGGAAGCCAAATAGGAATTGATTGCATTAGGTATAGGAACTTGGGAACTATGTATTAAGGAAGTGTTTCTTTCCTATCCAGGAAATAAATGGGATTTTTAAAGATCTAAGTTGTGTTCATACTGATTATATTAACTCATCTGGATTTGCTGAAATGTGGATCCCTAAATATTGTACACTTTTAGATGCCCAGAGAAAGGGGGTTGACCTTGTGAGGGATTGGATAGTGGATGCAGGACCAGAGATGTTTAATGCTTCCGTTTTGCTGTAATTAATTTTGAAGTTGGATATGAATCCAAAGTCTTTGAAGATGGATAGTAGCACAGGGAAAGATACTTGAGGGTTAGATGTCATAATGGGTAGGTCAGGTGTGTATGCGGACCAACAGTAATCCATCGGACAAGAGGGTCTTGTCTAAGTCACCAAAGAAGAGTTTCCATGACAATTACAAATAGAGCCGGGGATAGTGGGCAGCCTTGTTGGGTTTCATTGAGTATTTGAAATGAGGGCGATTATGTACCGTTGACTTTGATCCTGGCAGAGGGTTCCGTATATAAAGTGAGTATTGCATTGATATAAATTGCCGAGGTATGGCAAAGCTCAACAGGGCTGCAGTCATGTATTGTCAACTAACCCTGTCAAATGCTTTTTCTGCATCCGTACTGAGCAATGCAAGAGGTGTATTGGAGCATTTTGCCCATGAGATCAGGTGAATTAGGCGTATAATGTTTTCTTTGCCCTGTCTGCCAGAAACAAAGCCAACCTGCTTGTAGCCAATAATGTGTGGTAGTACTTTTTGGAGGCGCTGTGCTAAGATTTTTGCCCACTATTTGACATCTGAGTTGAGCAGCGATATTGGTTGATATTGGCTCCCACAGTCCAATGGGTCTTTCTTCTCCTTATGCATAATAGTGACTGTGACGGGACCAATCTCGCCACTGTGCATTGGAGGAGCCCGATTGCCCGCCTGCTGCCTTTAGACTATGGCCCCATGTTGAAATGCTTGATTTTCCCCTGCAAAGACAGAAAAGCCATGAGTTATTTGGTCACAAAGGACTTTGACCTAATTTTAAACCCCTGAACCTATTCAAGTGAATTTTGGATATGTTTGTCTCCAAGTTATACTAGTAAAAATAATATAACTTTTATGTGTGGAAGATGTAAACTCACAACGTTTTATAAAAATGTCCTGTGTCTCAGTCTTCCTTCTGGTTCCCTAGGGGAGTGTCCACTAGGTGGGAGACCTGCATAAATACCGAGCAGGTAGCCCTCAATAAAGCGTATTCCTGTTTAACCATCAATACGGAGCCTCGTCTTGTACTTGGGGGGAATTGCTACTTTGGAATGTTCTCTTGCCTGTTCCAGGAAAGGAGGACTTCGTATGGTTCCAGTTCGGTGGATTCCAGTGTTTGTGGGTTGCTGTGCTCTTCGGCAGGTGAATCGCCCGAACAGTATTAACGCTCACTACACCGGGTTATACCGTAACAGTGACATGGGCTTTTAATGTCTGGGCCGGTAGTTTATTACCAAGAGAAAGTGAATTACTTAGGGTCTGAAAGTGTGGGATTAGTGTATCATGAAAAGTTTTGTAATACTGGATTGGCAGGCTATCTGGTCCAGGGCTTTTGCCCGATGGGATAGAGGAGAGAACTTGGCGAAGTTCTGTTTCGGTGATAGGGGCCAGTAATTGTACGGAGTCAGATTGGGAGATAGTGGGTAATTGAAGTGAGAAAAGGAATGTTTCTGTGGCTGAAGCCACAGTGGTAGGTGAAGATGCATGGAGGGGAGAGAGATTATAAAGGGCTGCATAAAACTGTTGCAACATTTTTGCTATGTCTGGGGTGGATTTGTGGAGAAGACCAGAGGCATCTTTGATGGAGGGAATATAAGAGTCAGACTGTTGTTTCTTTGTCCACGCGGACATAAGTTTATTGCATCTGTCTCCATGTGCATAAGCTTTAAATTTAGCCCTAAGAAGTGTCTTAGCCGAATTGACGTTAAACAGGTTCTTTAATCCAGTGCGGAGTTTTGTTAGTTGCTGGGCTGTGGCCACAGCAATGGTCTGTTTGTGTGAGATTTCTAGTTTGGAGATTTGGGACATTAGGGAGTTGGCAGAGCATTTCTTTTCAAGTCTCGAGCCTAGGGCTATTAGTTCTCCCCGGATCACTGATTTATGGGCTTCCCATATAATGGGTGGGGTGCTTGTTCGGTGGTGTTGAAATTTAAGTATTCCTCTAGGGAAGCTTTGACAAGCGATATGTAAACGAGGTCAGCTATCAGGGTCTCGTTAAGGCACCAATTCCATTCCCTCTGGGGTAGGTTTCTCAGGGTTATGGTGAGAAAGACTGGGGCGTGGCCAGAGAGTGTGATATTCCCAATCTTTGCTGTATTAGCTAACGGCTGATGGGCAGAAGACAGAAAATAGTAATCTAGCCTATGAAAAGAGGTACTGATGTGGGAGAAGATGGTGTAGTCTAACCCTGAGGGGTTAAGTGTCCGCTATACATCAGTGACCTGCAGGTGTTTTAGGGCCCTCTGGAGACGGCCAAGTAGCTTATATGAGATGCGCGTGCGTTTTGTGGAGTAGTCTAGGGTGGGTTCTATGTGGAGATTGAAATCTCCACCCCATATCACAATTCCTTCTTTTTGGGAAGAGAGCAGCTTAAGTGTCTGGACGAGCCACTGTGCTTTGCATTTATTAGGAGCATAGAGGTTGGCTAGTGTGACCGGAGAGTCTGCAATCATTGCCTAGACAAACAAGTATCGGCCTTCAGCGTGCAATTCAGCAATGACAGCTGAATATTTAAATGGTAGTTGTTTGTGTATAGCAATGCTGACACCTCTGCTGACTGAGGAATGAGAACCAGTGTGTGAAGTGTTTGGATGCGAGGCGGGGTACCTTATCCGTCTTGAAATGTGATTCCTGGAAAAACGCTATTGCAGCTTGGTCTTTGAGTAGAAGGGAGAAGACTTGGGAGCGCTTTCTTGGCTCGTTCAAACCTCTAGCGTTCAGGGAGACAACTACAACAGACATCATATTACTATTGAGGGATACATTTTGCTATCGCATAAGACCTCCGAGGGGATAGGGAGATGAAGAAGAGGATAGTGCAGATGGAAAGCAGGAGATAGGTAATGAGGGGATGGAGAGGAATAGCAAAGTATACAATGAATGGCTAAGAGCCATAAGAATAAGTAAGGTAAGTACCGAGCACCTGGTCAGTAGGAGATATCCAGTACCCATATTGAGGTGAGGTATCTTCCCAGGTAGGGGGCCTCGCAGAGTACAATTGTAAAGCCATGGGGGGGGGGGGGAGTGGACTCTACACTGGCCAAAACCCTATATGGGGCTAGTACAGAAAACAAGCAAAGAAACAAAAAAAAAAAATATTTGATGGTCCTGATATTCAAACATGGAAGGTGTGCATACTGTACGTCATGAGTCTCTAGGTTTTCTGAGGCAGTCCTGAAGTCCGTGGCTGGGGTCCAGTCCCTGGTCGCCGGATCTTATCAGGTTGGTGTGTTCCCTGTGTGGAGAATGCATGAAGAGGGTACCTCCTTCAGCTTGCTAACTTTTTTGATCCTCCAAGCAGAGGAAGGCATCATTCAGAAGGTTTTTGTGTGCCTGGAGGACATCTCTTGCTTCTTCCTCATATAACAGGATAGTTTCCTGGGTGTTTTCCAGGGCCACTACTCTGTGCCCCAAGTGGCGCAGGTCTTACTTAATGTTCCTTTTAGGGGTGAGAGCGCTGATTCTAGGACATCTTGGAGGACAGCTTTGGGCCTCCTGCACATGACCGTATGGTTTTGCGGTCCGTTTTAAACAGATCCTTTTTTTGTTGCAGTAGTGTTTCCGTTCCGTTTTGCTGTTCCGTTTTTCCTTTTGGTTTCCGATTGTTATCTGTTTTTTGAGGATCAGAAACGGAAGCGTACAATAATGTCTAAACAGTAAGTACATAAAAAAATTGGGTTGGGCATACAATTTTCAATAGATGGTTCAGCAAAAACGGTACAGATATGGAAGACATACGGATGCATTCCGTTTTTTTGCGGAACCATTCACCTGAATGGAGCCAGGGAATGTGATTTGCAGGTAATAATACGACATGTTCTAACTTTGAACGGAAATACGGAAATGGAATGCATACGGAGAAGTACCTTCCGTTGTTTTTGCGGACCCGTTGAAGTTAATGGTTCTGCAAACGGAACCCTAAAAAAGGAACGGAAACCAAATACGGTCGTGTGCAGGAGGCCATAGAGATTTGTGAGTCTCTTTGGGTGGTTCTCCTGTCCGAGGCATCTGACACATTGCCTGTTTTAGAGAGGTCCCCTGCGTCCGATTGGTGTGCGCTAACCGGCGCCATCTTGGCTGCACCAGTGGCCACAGGTGGAGGTCTATTTTTAAGGAATTTTTACATGTCCGGCTGCTTTGTCCGGGCTGGGGTGGCTTCTGCGAGGTCTTTGGGCTTACCTGTTTTCCCCATTTTAAATCAGAAGGCGTGCGCAAACACGGGTTAGAAGGCCAGTTCTTACAGGGAGCTCAAGCACATGCAGCCATCCCCCGTTACAGCCAGTTTTGGGGTGTATTAATATGAAAAAAAGTACATCTTATTAGCCATTTAATTTAATTCTTTTATTTTACAGCATGTCAGACAGACAAGTGACAGGCCCTTCAAGGGAACAGGCAGTGGCCAAAATGTTACAAGTAGCAGCAGAGGAAGGGGGGTGGCAGAAGGAGTCGCAGCGAGGAGCCTGAGCTCTTAGTGTCATCTAGCGGTCATGTCTTGACCAGCAACCCAGCGGTCCTTGAATGGTTGACTCTGTCTTCTACTGCACAGCAAGTGACATCAGACACCCCCCAGCCAAGAGTCGGTGAGTTCCTCTGACACGATGCTTAGTTGGCATGGCCCGGGAGCAAGCCCTGTGCCCCCACCTGTCCTGAACCTGCCTCTGTCATTTTCTGTTCCCTCAACACGAGATGTATTATATGCCGTAGGCTCGGCTCCACTTTTCAGCGAGGATGAGCTACTAGAGGATAGTCAGCAGCTACTGCACAGCCAAGATCTGGAGGAGACATCCGCCACTTCCTCCGGTAGGCGGGCAAGTAGTGATGAGGAGAGTCACGTGGGAGCTGGTGTTGCGAGCGATCAGGCTCCTGACCCTGAGACAGTTGAGGGGGACATCAGTGACGTGCAGACAATAGCAGATAATGATGTAGCCCAGGGATGCCCAACCTGGGGCCCTCCAGCTGTTGTAAAACTACAACTCCCAGCATTCCCAGACAGCCTACAGCTATCAGCCTACAGCAGGGCATGAAGGGCCGCAGGTTGAGCATCCCTGATGTAGCCAATCTCATTTGGGAGCCAGGTGAAGAAGGGGCATCATCATCAGGAGAAGAGGGTGGCAGTTTGTGCGTCAGGCAGAGGCTGAGCCAGCAAGGTGGTAGTGTGGCCGTGAGTCAGCAGGGTGGAATCAGTGGGAGGTCGGGAGCCAAACGTGCTCAGGGTAGACCACCCGCTTAGTAGGAGCCTACCTGCCTGGAAAGTAGCGGTGCAGTGATTCACAGACGCAGAGATGGCAGGCAGTCAGCGCAGAGTGTTGAGGGAAAAATGCCATACTTGGCGGTCTGGCAGTGTTTTGTAATGCCGCCGGAGGAGGTAACTATGTCCATTTGCTGAATCTATGGGCAGAAGGTGAAGCATGGCTAGGGTGCCAATGCTGGCACCACTGCCCTGCATCAACACATGCAGCGTCACCATAAAGTGGCCTGGCAGAACCATGGTGCTAATGTAGTGGTCCAGCCTGCAGCAGCAACCGCTGCATCAACCAGTGGCCCACACCCCTTTTCCTGCAGTCACGGCTCCTCAGCCAAAGGGAGCTGTCTGTCCTTCCCATCATCTACTGGTCCTAATGCTCCTGCTCCTCATCCTCCTACACTTCGTCAGCAATTGATCACTAAAGCAATTGCCAAGAGACAGTACGCATGCACTCATCCAATGGCACAGAAGCTGAACGTGCTCCTGGCCAAGTTGCTGGTGGTGTCCTCATTTTTTTGTGAAAAAGGCAGTACCAGCCCTGCACACATATGCTGAACAGAAAATGGGCGAGTCCTTGAACCTGTCTGTGTCCGCCATGGCAGCGCCGACGTGTGGAGCTGTAACAACGGTCAAGGACAGTATATGTCCTTTACGGCCCACTGGGTAAATGTGGTTCCTGTCCAGCCACACCAGCAACTTGGCCAGGTGATGCCACTGCCACCTCCACGTTTTCACGCCGTTAGTCCTGCAACAATAACCACCTCTGCCTCCTCATCCTACACTGTGTCCCCAGCCTCCACTGCAGGAACAATTCACAGTGCTCATCCAGCATACCACATGTGCAGGGCATGGCGGTGTCATGCTGTTCTGCACCTAGTTTGCCTGGCCGAATTGCGCCGCGTCCTTCATCAAGATATTGAATCCTGGCTTTCTCTTTGACAAATCAAAATCGGAACCATGGTCACCAACATTGGGAAGAACATGGCGTCAAGGAGGTCTGAGCCATGCTCCCTGCATGGCACACGTGTTCAATCTGATTGTAAAGATGTTCCTGAAGTCTCCCACCATCTGCAAGACAGCCTAAAAATGGCTAGGAAACTGTGCATGCACTTCAGCCACTCTTAAACTGAAAAGCACATCCTCCTTGAGCTGCAAAGGCAGAATGGCGTTCCCTAACATTGGCTGATATGTGGTGTTTCCACACGTTGGAACTCCACCCTCCATATGTTGGATCGATTATATGAACAGAGAAAGGCCATAAACGATTTCTTGATGATACAGGTGGACAGAGGTACTCCCCTGTGTAACTTCGATGTTAGCCAGTGGCAGCTTATGCGTGACACCTGCCGTATCCTCGGGCCCTTTGAGGAGGCCACTTTATTTTTCAGTCATCAGGACTAAGGGATGAACAACGTCATTCCACTGCTTCATGTCCTGAAACAGATGCTGCTAAATCTGGCTGGCCAGGAGACGTGGCCACTGTGTTGCCATACTCCATTGCTATGGGAATTTTTCATCAAGCCCTCGGAGGACGAACAGCATGGACTAAGTCCCAGGGAATTTTTGTCTGTTCTCAGAAATACCTATAGCCTGGCTGAGAAAGATCCCATTTTTGAAAGCCATGAATTCATCTGTTTTATGATGCTTTGCCCAATAAAATTAAATTTATTCTGGCCTGGGATTACCATCCCAGAAAAACCTTGGAGTGGTTGCTGACAGAAAGTACAACTCTGTATGCTGCTCTACGAAATAGCGAGGGGTCTCAAGATAAGAGATTCAAAAAAACCAAATGAGGAAATAACTAAGACTCACATAAAAAGGGATCAGGGACAGTTTAAGGCTCCCAGGAGAAGTTATGCTGAAGTTCTTAAAAACTCTATGCCTCACCATCTAAATAGAGTTAAACCTAGACCGGATAAGGTGCCAAATGTAGACGAAAGCCCAGATAAAAAGAATAATTTTATAAATAGGCAGTTCCCTCCTTTCAGAAGATACCAGAGAGGTTATGTCAGGAGATTCCCATGTGGCCCGGAAAGGGTTCAAAATGGTTCTGAATCAGAAGGTTCTGGTAATTCTCAAGCGTCTAAATACCAAAATAAACCTCCAAAAGGTTATGGGAAAAATAGAGCTAATTTACATGATCGAATGGATCAGATCCAGAGACAGTTTGGAGTGTTGATACAACGGATGGAAGATTTATCCCATGCTCTCACTGCTAATCCTAAAAATCCTTTTTTAGGGGCAGCTACTCCTGTAGAAAGCCCTCCCAATTATAAATGGGTTAAAGCAAGTAAGAGTGTCAAATGCTGATGATTCAACTGTATGTAAAAGTGAGAAAAAAAAACACGTGTATGTATCCCTGAAAAGAGTTTAACCCTTCCAATGCCACATGGCAAGGGGGAGGGGTGATATGTTTGTGATTTTATCTTGCAGCCTACAGAGTCTTCAGCTGTGTAAAGCGTGACAGACAATCTTGCTTGTGCAGATAAGGAAGGGGGTCCCGGTTAAGAATGCCTGCATAGCAGGAAAGCAGCTTCACTTGTCATCCAAAATATCTGTGTTTATTACATAAGATAGAACACCAATATTTTATTAAAGTGGAATTGTTTGATAATTTGCCACAAATACTGACTTTAATGGATATAGGTAGCCAAGCGACCTTATTATCTCAGAAATATTTTCAACAAATACAGGATTTATCTTCTGAGAAGTATTAGTTAAAAAGTTTTACTGCTAAACTTGTCACTGTCTCAGGTACCGCCCTCAAGGTCTTAGTTAAAGCTTGGCTGGATTTCAAAGTGGGAAATAAAGTAATCAGCCACCCCACACTGATAGTGGATATGCCCTCTGATTACTTCATTATTGGCATTGATTTCCTTAAGAGATTAAATCCTATTATTGATTTTATCAATAAGGTTATATGGTCCCAAGTGAGAATGTCCATTAATTATGAGCAGTCCCAATCCTATCACAGTTGGTGTAATTGCCATGTGATAGAGGAAAGACTGGACTCTATTGAGACCCACTTAAGGAATAGTCAGGTTCCCGATGTTTCTTTCATACAAGCCACCTCAACCTCCACCGTAGGTGGACAGGAGGAGAACACCATATGTGTATCTCCTGAAAGAGTTAGAGATGTTTGCTTGGAGGGTGAAATGGTCTGGCTTTAGATTCAGATTATTAAACCTTTGGGTTTCAAAATGTAATTATTGGCCTAATACCTGAATCATATCTCACCGAGGAACAATTCACCTACATCCAGAAACTACTGACTCTACTGGGTTCAGTGGTAATGAACAATTCCTAGTAGGGATTGAAAAGGTGATGAGGTGTTTTTCCCATTACAGGTTAATGACCTAGGGAGGACTAAAAGGGCTAAACTAAATTTATGCCAAGAGAACAGTTACATTAGTAGAGACCCACTAAAACAGTTGGCCAATCCTAAGGTAATTAGGTATCCAAACCCTCAGGATAACTGGGTCCATGAATTGGATGATGACACTGATAGTCATACTGTAATTGCGAAATGCATGTTATCCATTCCTATTGGGGGTAAATCAGCCACTCATTTATTCCTGGTACTCAATGAGCCATGATATCTCATTTACATAGACAACGATATATTACATAGCTTTCCCGTACATGTGGATATGGTGAATTCCACATTGTGGACTAGATTAAAAAGAAATCCTGATAGTTTTATAGATGAACATGAAGCCCTTAATTCATCCCAGATACTGCATTATGCAGTCAGTGTATTGGTACCACAAGATGCTACTATTCCTCCTGGTATTAATAATTTCTTGTTACCCATTCAGGTATCAAAAGGCCATAAGTTAAAGAATTTTGAAGCATTAATATGCCTCTCAAACAGAATGCAACAATTAGGAATTTCAGTAAATCCTACCCCCATGGCAAACATAACCTTTGGGTTTCAAAATGTAATTATTGGCCTAATACCTGAATCATATCTCACCGAGGAGCAATTGTTTGAACAAACATTCTATTCTTCACCTGAAGGATTGTTCTTCACCATCAGTTCAATTTATCCTTTTCATCCTGAAGAAGGTACCTGCAAGGTGGAGGAATCCTCCCTTACCTTTGATTATGCACTTAATGAGCAGGAAGCCAAGAAATATTGTGAGTTTGCCAATAAGGCTGGTAAGTCAAGTCAGGACCTCACTGACAGGCTCGAAGAAGCCAATGAAATAGGTCAACCTGATGTTTTTCCAGGGTTCCTGGAGATGGTACAGCAGCAAATATCCTTAGCTGATGGATGCTGTAATGACCTAGAGTGACAACAATTAAAAGAAGTTCTCTTGGAGTTCAAGGATATCTTTGCTAAAGATTCCTATGATTTTGGTCTAACAGATATACACATTGCCAGAATTCAGACTGATCCAACGGCACCTACTGTTTATATCAAGCAATATCATCTTCCACTAGCATGTTATGATTCACTAGCTGAAATAATAAGGAATCTCAAGGAAAGAGGTATAAGATCGGCGCACAGTTCTAGTAATCCTATTCTTGGCATCCTTAAGCCGAATGGTCAATGGCATTTATGTGCTGATCTCAGACAGCTCAATAAATGAGTGTATATGTCCGGCTGGCCCGTGCCACATATTGGCCGATACTTAGTACAAATGCAAGGTGCCAGGATCTTTACCACACTGGATTCTGCTCAGGGATATTGGACCATCAAAGTAAGTCCTGAAGACCAATATAAATTGGCATTTACCTTTGGTAAGGAGCAGTTCACATGGACTAGATTACTGTTTGGTTATATAAACTTAGAATTCGCTGTGTTGTTGCATAAGGCTATGCCTGATGCCACTGAAAGAGGGAATTAATGTATGTGGATGATATTTTGTTGAAGAGTACCTTTTTTAAAAAGCATGTCCAAGAGATCAGGCATTTGTTTATTCAGTTGAGAGAGGCAGGTGTTAAAATCTCATTACAGAAAGCCCAATGGTGTTGAACCAAGGTCAACCTCCTGGGGCATGAGGTTACTTCCGAAGGCCTAAATCCCCAAAAGAAGAAGGTGGAGGCTGTGATGAATTCTAAAACTACTACTAATGTCAGTGAACTGAGGTCATTTTTGGGTATGATGAATTATTCACGGAAGTTTATTGATAATTATGTGGAAATCAGTAAACCACGGTTGATATTATTAAAGAAAGGTGTTCCGTGGACTTGGGGGGAGGATCAGGAACAAGCCATGATTGAGCTTAAAAGAAAACTCGCCCAAGCCCCATGTCTCGCATATGCAGAGAAGGGTAAACCCTTTTATCTGGAAACTGGTTTTACGAACCTCAGTATCAGTGCTCTACTGTGTCAAAAACAAGATAAATTGAATAAAGTCATTGCTTATGCAAGTAAGTCCTTGTCACCTGTAGAGGTAAAATTTAATGACTGAGAAAGCTTTATTAGTCACAGTCTGGGCCCTTTAGAACTTTAGAAGTTACATTCAGGGTGAGAAAATAATCATTGACACGGCACACCAACCCCTACAATATTTACAAAGTGAAAAAATTAGGGATAGTAATTTGTCAAACAGCAGAATAACTGCTTGGACGTTGTCCTTACAAGGATGGCCACTGAAAGTCTGGTACAAACAAAATAAAAAGAGTCTGGTAGCTCAAGGACTTTTCGAACTTCATGATTGTGCAGCTGATTCTCAAAAGGAAGAGCTAGTAGATGATTTCTTAGAGGAACAAATCTCTTCCCCTTACAAAGCATATGATACATTGATGGTTGTGCTTATCACACCACCATAGGGGATGAAAGAAAACTAGTGGCGGGCATTGGAATTACTTGGACGAGTGAATTCCCAAATGTCTCAGTAGGTTACAGTATTGGTGCTAAAAGTAGCCAAGTGGCAGAATTAGCCGCTGTATATAAAACGCTTCAAATTGCTCTAGAGCACAATATTACAGAATTTGTTATAGTCACGGATTCCAATTATGTACGGAACAGTTTTGTCGAGTATCTGCCTACTTGGAAAATAAATAACATGTTGCGGTCTAATAACAAACCTGTGAAACATGACAAATTGTTTTGTACCATAGATGAGTTAGTCCAATGTAATGGTTTAACCATTTATTGGAAGAAAACTAAAGGTCATTCTAGAACCCAGAACATGGACAACAAAGGTAATGATCTAGCCGATAAGCTTGCCAAACAAGGAGCCATAAATATTGATCCTGTAAACATAAATCATTTACTAGAGATGATACCCATTAAAGCTGTCACTAGACGCCAAGCTAGGGAGCAGTCTGCAAAGAATGTGGCTCAATGGAATCAAGAGTCTACAAGTGAGGATCTAATTAAGAGCCAAAAGGAAGATCCTATACTTGGAGTATTTTATATTAAGATCCTAGTAGCAATCCCATATCGGAGGATGAATATACCCAAAAAGAAGTCCTCCGATTGCTAGTGAAAACCAAATCACAATTCAGTCTTTGAGATGGTTTATTGATGAGGACCTCAAAGAATGGTATTCAACAATGGGCGGTTCCCACTACATTTAGAGGCCTGATATTATAACATGCTCATGATGCGCCTATAGCTGGTCATCATGGGGAGTAAATTACCTATGAATCCTTATATGATTATGTGTATTGGCCTTATATGTTGAAAGATGTTCATATTTACTGTCAAGGTTGTCTAGTATGTGCTCAGTTGCAACCTCAAGGTCCCACACATCGGGCCCCACTTCAGAAAAAGGGTTTCTCATTGCCATGGTCTGAAATACAAATTGACTTTATAGATCCTGTCACAAGGTCATCCAGGGGAAACAAATACATGTTAACAGTCACTTGTGTGTTTACTAAGTGGCTAGAGTGTTTACCAGCTCGTAATCATATAGCCAAAACATGTGCTACTTTGCTTATTAGCCATGTATTTTCCAGATTTGGGTTACCATTAAGGATCGATCCAGGTCGTGGATCGCACTTCGTAAGTGAGGTAATGTCTAATATGTGGAAGATCTTGGGTGTAAAACGGAAATTACATATTGCTTATCGACCAGCATCTAGTGGATCCGTATAGAGTGCTATAACCAGTCCATTGTCAACATCCTTAAAAAGTATGGTAGGGAATCAGCAAAAGACTGGAAGTCTTGAAGTTGCCATTAGTGCTCATGGCTATTAGTGCCACTCCAGGTGCTGCTACTAAGATGTCACCCTTTGAGCTGATGATAGGTAGGAGAATGCTACTTCCACAATATCTGTTGTATCGCACATCGAGTCATAATCTGATCAATGCAGCCACGACACATCAGTATGTGGAGAACCTTCGTCAGCATCTTCAACAAGCTTTTGCTTTTGCCCAGAAGAATCTCGATAAAGCAGCAGTAAGTAATACAACTTATTATGATCTTAAAACCACTAAGGACGAGTATTAGATAGGTGATAAAGTATATCTGTACAATTTTGCCTGAGATTGGGTAAAAGAAAAGAAGTTTTTTCCATCGTGGAACGGTCCTTATGGCATCAATGACAAAATCTCACCTGTGGTTTACAAAGTGAAAATTGTTAAAAATGATGTTTGTGTCGAGGAATGGGTTCATGTCAATCAATTTCATGTTTGTCATCCTAGGTCTCAAATGAGAATACTGGAAGGCGATGCCGAAGAAGAGACTTAATAAGTATGTTAAGAGAATGTCATAAATGATTTGATATGATGATTTTTCTCTTAGCTTACAGATTTTCAAAATTAGTGCTTATTTGCAAAATGTTTGTACATAGCACAGCCAGAAAACTAAAAATATCAAATGATAAGAGCCCGTATTCATACTCTCGATTTCTTTAATAGAAAAAAGTGACAGTCTGAACCAATTCGCAAAGATGATGATGACTACCAAAGATATAGCTGTCGTATGGATGGTGTTTATCCATGGTGCCCAGGTTAGGACTGAACCTGTTATCAAACCAGGTCTTTCATCAGGAGCCATGTTACCAGATGGTCCAGGATTCTTATTGATGGAGAAGAAAGATTTTATCTCAGAAACTTTTTGTGAATTTTGGAACCAAGGATATCTATTGAATTGAACTGCAATATATCCCAATTTGCACATGTAAACAGAGCTCACAACAATAATGGCATGATCCATGCCAAGTTCCGCTCAAACCTGCATGCCAAGGCCATTGGACACAGAATCCATGTGATGATGTACCTTTCCAGGATCTAACATTTTTGATGCAAATAAAAGACTAATACGGAAAAATAGAATGATTGAGTTCATTGTAATAATCGTAGTAGCTATAATGTGATTGTATTGTGATATTATATGCTTTATCATATATGTATATGTTTTAAGAAACTGAAGTCAAATATAATCCTGTAGTCTAAATATATCCATTGACTATATTGAGTATATAGAATTAGAGATGATACTGATGTATCTTGTTAAGTGTGAAAGAATCATGATTGGAGCTAATTACCTGATGTCTAAAGAAAGTGTAGATAAGGAGATTAAGTGTCTTGAGATAGAGTTTGTTTAAAACTTGTATATCTATATAGCAGACAAGATGTCTGACGGTTGGTGTACATCATTGTCTTTCTTATCTTATTTAAAGCTCTGTCTAAGACTCTGGTCAAAGGTTATCTTTTTGTAAAATTAAAAGAAAATAAAAGCTTTGATTGTAATTGCACAAATTTTAACATAGAACCCTATTGCCCCCTTGTGATGGTAATAAGTAAGTGGCAAGTATTAAAAAAATACGCAATGATGTAATTAGTCACATGGAAAATCCGGTCAAGCCCCTTTTCAGGAGAAGGATAAAGATAGCATGATGGCACACACAGGGGAAGGAAGACAGACAGGAGAGACACACAAGAGAGAGGAGGAAAAATAGGACCTGATTTTACTTCATTTCTGAACCTTGATGCTGATTTCTTCCAGACAGATTAATCCTAAATCTCTGGTACAGTATAAATTTCTGTCTGTATATTAGGCAATTGATTATATATATATATATATATATATATATATATATATATATTCAAATAGACCATATCCTTCTTGCAGGATCTAGATTGATTTGAGATAATTGTAACTGCAGCATTAATTATGTGTTTCAATCTAGAGAGATAAATAGATACATTTGATATATACAATTGTATAATCTCCAAGAAACTGATTTTAGTTCTAGTCAATGGTCTGGTTGAATATATATATTTAATGCCTAATTTTACTTTGATTATAATATTTGGTTATAATAAAACACTTGCATGAAGAAACAATTGTGTCATGCGCCGTTTACATTTTGAATTATGAAAATCTGTTCGCTGGGACAAGTCAGATGTCAGTTTTGAGTTTGTTTCCTGATTCTTCAGTTATTACTAAGATACCTGATTCATTATTGATTATAGCTATATCCTATAAATCATATTGTTTTTCCAGTTGATTGCATATCATTGATTATTATTCGTGAATTGTCACCAATTTTATATTATATTTTATTTTTGCACTGAATTGTTATAAATAAATAAATATATATATATATATATATATATATATATATAAAGGAAAATGAGAAGCAGCACACTGTATTACTGGGTGCAACTCCCGAACTGGTCCCCAACGCGGTCCACTAGATACAAATTCTGAAAACGCAGGCAGCACTCCAATAACAAAGTGGTTTATTAGCCCAGTGCAATACAAGCAACGTTTCAACTGTTCAATACAGTCTTTGTCAAGCTCAAGTCAGCGTGTGTCTTGTGCAGTATATAAAGGCAGTGAACATCTTAATTGGCAATTAATCAAATATCATAAAAACATTCATAAAAATCCATATACTGTGAATCATAGAATACCATATATTAAAGTGCTAGTGCTTCATTTCATTGCATAACAGTGAACAATAAATATACATCTTCAACATGATTTACATCATAAAAATCACATAATAGGTGCATGATTGTGTAAATAATTTCATCTGTGAAGCACCACGTGTTTTAATTAAAAAAAGGGAATGGAAAAATCTCACATGTGGGTCCGCACATCATGTCCGGCATGGCGTTCCACATCGTTCACAGCGCATGCGTCTATGCCGCTGATCTCGCGATGTGTTTAATACATCTCACACTTAGATCGGTACCACACCAAACATGGCTGAATAAAGCCAGCAACTCATTATCGCGCATGCTCCAGCTACTTCTCGATCAGCTGCTCAATCACATGATCCCTGGCACATCTCTCTTCCGGCCTTCAAAATCACCGGACCACAGTGTTCATGCAGTTTCGTGCCACTTGCTTCTCAGCTACGTCACATTGGTCATGTGATAATCTCATTCAACCAAAAACACACCTATTAGCTTTGGGTTACCTGGCAACAGGAGACGCTCTAGTGAAAGGCCTTACTTACCGCCAATGCCAAATCACTAGCATTGATGCGGTTTCGTGCCAATGGCATCCCTTTGTTCTATAAACCTCATCCCACAGTATTTCAAGTGGATATCCCAAAGAGGGTCCACCGTCAGATACGGGGTCGAGGTACACTTACATACAAAAGATTTTTTTTAAAAAAAAGTCATACAGTTCGGCCGATCAGAGACTGTATTGGAGCACACTCGTTCAAAATTAAACTTCAAATAACTAATCAAGTTGCGGCACCGATGCTTGTGTTGTGGCAATATCATGGCGGTCAAATGTTGCGCAGATCCCAACCGGAGACATCCAATCCATAGCTTATATAATATCTGGAATAAAAAACAATATATCAAAAATAAAAAATAATAAATCTTTTACAAAACACACTATTTTTCACCTTGATTATACAGGTAAGGAACTAGGTGCAGTATCACCTTTTAACCCACTTTAAATTCAACATTCAGACCCCTAGGCTTAAGGGTCTGTAATGTAAAAATCCAAAAGAGTTCCCTCTTCTTTAAGCACGCTACTCTGTCTCCCCCCCTTCGAGACACTACCACCTGTTCCAGAATTCTAAACCGAAGGTCCTTCTCTGTATGTCCTTATATATATATATATATATATATATATATGTATTATACTATTGTTTCCCTTTTGTCTTCAACTCAGCGTAGATAATGAGCTCTTGTTAGCTTTTGATTTGTGGAAATAAGTTGGAATCTCCTTTATTACAGATTCTAGCTTGGTTTTCATAAATAAATGAAACTGTTTTTCCGAGCAGTATAAACATTCTGAAAGGATTCCTACCCTCGCCAACTCTGTGACTGGGCCACTGTGTTGACAACTCATGCGATTCCTCATGCGAATTCCCACCTCACCACTCTGTGACTGAGCCACTGTGTTGACTCCTCATGCTGTTGCCACCTTACCACTCGGTCATGGTGGCACTACTTGTAACAGAACAGAAAATCTATGTGAAATCAATGGATGACGGTGTAAAAGGAGTGAGCTTCTTCTTGACGATAATACTGACCTGTAAGGGTGAGCTCATACTTGAGTTATTTGGTCAGTTTTGGCCCCATAATTGACCAAATAATTGAAGTGATTCTAACAGTAACGCCTATCATCTTTGTGTCATACTGACTCACAGTACTGTTTCATTAGCACAGCGGGCTCATTGTGCATGTTTCTGCAATGCAGAGTGTTCTACACTACTATGCAGGCTCTCGTCAGCCAGGAATACGCGATTCTTCACAATAAATTTGTCTCGAATCGAATCCTTTTGGAAGATTCTACGAACCAACAAAATCAAATTTTTGAGATATTCTCTCATCTCTAATAGCAAACTTTGCAGGGAATGGCCAGGGCCAGTGCAGTAGCACTACAATATACAGCAAAGCTGGGAAGGCAGCTGTATGATTCTGAGCAAGAACATACTGCTCTTTACTGCTCCCGACTCCATGGTAAAATTATTTTTTTTATTGAAAAGCATATTTTTAATAGAAAAAAGCATATTTTTTTAAGGTAATTGTTTTTTAATTTAATAAATGTTTGTTTATTTTTACTTAATAGTCGCACAAGAGGACTATAACAAACTTTTATTTTTTTAAACATGATTTTTATTGGGTTTTAACTACACAGTACTGTATAGTCGTGGCGAAAAGTTTTGAGAATTACATAAATATTGGAAATTGGAAAAGTTGCTGCTTAAGTTTTTATGATAGCAATTTGCATATACTCCAGAATGTTATGAAGAGTGATCAGATGAATTGCATAGTCCTTCTTGGCTATGAAAATTAACTTAATCCCCCCAAAAAACTTTCCACCGCATTTCATTGCTGTCATTAAAGGACCTGCTGAGATTATTTCAGTAATCATCTTGTTAACTCAGGTGAGAATGTTGACGAGCACAAGGCTGGAGATCATTATGTCAGGCTGATTGGGTTGAAATGGCAGACTTGACATGTTAAAAGGAGGGTGATGCTTGAAATCATTATTCTTCCAATGTTAACCATGGTGACCTGCAAAGAAACGCGTGCAGCCATCATTGCGTTGCATAAAAATGGCTTCACAGGCAAGGATATTGTGGCTACTAAGATTGCACCTCAATCAACAATTTATAGGATCATCAAGAACTTCAAGGAAAGAGGTTCAATTCTTGTTAAGAAGGCTTCAGGGCGTCCAAGAAAGTCCAGCAAGCGCCAAGATCGTCTCCTAAAGAGGATTCAGCTGCGGGATCGGAGTGCCACCAGTGCAGAGCTTGCTCAGGAATGGCAGCAGGCAGGTGTGAGCGCATCTGCACGCACAGTGAAGCGAAGACTTTTGGAAGATGGCCTGGTGTCAAGAAGGGCAGCAAAGAAGCCACTTCTCTCCAAAAAAAACATCAGGGGCAGATTGATCTTCTGCAGAAAGTATGGTGAATGGACTGCTGAGGACTGGGGCAAAGTCATATTCTCCGATGAAGCCTCTTTCCGATTGTTTGGGGTATCAGGAAAAAGGCTTGTCTGGAGAAGAAAAGGTGAGCACTACCATCAGTCCTGTGTCATGCCAACAGTAAAGCATCCTTAGACCATTCATGTATGGGGTTGCTTCTCATCCAAGGGAGTGGGCTCACTTACAATGTTGCCCAAAAACACAGCCATGAATAAAGAATGGTACCAAAACACCCTCCAACAGCAACTTCTTCCAACAATCCAACAACAGTTTGGTGAAGAACAATGCATTTTCCAGCACGATGGAGCACCCTGCCATAAGGCAAAAGTGATAACTATGTGGCTCGGGGACCAAAACTTTGACATTTTGGGTCCATGGCCTGGAAACTCCCCAGATCTTAATCCCATTGAGAACTTGTGGTCAATACTCAAGAGGCGGGTGGACAAACAAAAACCCACTAATTCTGACAAACTCCAAGAAGTGATTATGGAAGAATGGGTTGCTATCAGTCAGGAATTGGCCCAGAAGTTGATTGAGAGCATGGCCAGTCGAATTGCAGAGGTCCTGAAAAAGAAGGGCCAACACTGCAAATACGGACTCTTTGCATACATGTCATGTAATTGTTGATAAAAGCCTTTGAAATGTATAAAGTGTTTGTAATTATATTTCACTACATCACAGAAACAACTGAAACAAAGATCTAAAAGCAGTTTAGCAGCAAACTTTGTGGAAACTAATATTTGTGTCATTCTCAAAACTTTTGGCCTCGACTGTACACATAAGCAATGATTCAAAGATACACAGTATGCAATGGAAGGTGATATAACTAGTGGTTGAGACAATATTCAGTATTGTTTATAATAAACCAGTCTATCAATTGTTGAAGAGTTGTTTAGCCCATTGTTATCTGCAGGTGAGTTATGGTTTTCAATAGTAAGTGAATGCCATGCAGTCTTTAAATTTAAAGGAATAATAATCAACATTGGTAAAACAGTTGTAACCATAGGGCACCTTAGCTCACAGATAATATATTGAGTTGTAGAGTGGCTCTTGCCTTCTTATCTGTGGGGTGGGCAGGTGTTTACATAACCGGATCATTGTCAATGGGTTACCTAATGTGAGATATATAGAAGGGTGGAGAGATTCCCACCTAGACCAATGAGTGTAGAAGTACTTTGACTTTTTTTGGTAAGCCAGTGTACTCTCATACTGTATATATAGTTGTCTAATACTAGCGAGTGCACTTCCGCTATTGTAGGTATCACAGCGCTCTTCCAATTTCTGGCTATTTGGAGTCGGGTTGCGTGGAGAAAGTGGCACACGATAGTTCTACATGTTGGAGGAAATTTAGTTATGCCAATGAGCAACAATGCTAGTTCTGGGGTGAAAGTGTATTGAGACAGATAGAGATCACCAATAAGGGTCGCTACTGCTTCCCATAATGGGCATAGTGTAGTCCAGGTCCAAAATATATGATAAATTGAGCCAACACCTCCACATCCTCTCCAGGAGTTGGGTAAAGACGTATGGTATATTCTAGACAATCGGAGTGGCCTGTAGTCCATCTGAGAAGCAATTTAGTATATTGCTCCCAATGTGAGGAGTAGGCTGTTGCTCTATTTGCCCATTTTATTGCTTCCCTCCAGTCCGTCTGGGAGAATGTTTTGGAAAAATCATGTTCCCACAGGCGTAGCTGCGGGCCATTGCGGAACAGCATGTCCTTCGCAAGTAATGAGTATTCCTTTCTTTCTGCGTAATGAGTAATCTTTGAGCACTGTGTTATGCGGTTCTAGTAGTGTCAAGGTGTGGGACGGTAATGCAGAGAAGAAGGAAGAGACTTGGTTATATTTATATTGCTCAGTGTCTGAGAGATTGTATTTGTGCTGTAATTGAACGAATTACTTGAACTTATTATTACTTGAAAGTTAGGAGACATTTTGTATACCCGCTCCCTCCCAAGATTGCAAGTGTAGGCCAAGGACATGATTTTCCACTGCTGTTATTGGGATATCAAGTGTCACTGTAGGGCTGGGATCATTTGTGGAAGAAAGACCCTCTTGCCAGGCCTGTAGTGGTGATAATACTGTTGGAGTCGTTTCAGCTGCTATTGAAGATGGCTTTATAGGTAGGTAATGTACCATGTCTAGTTTTGCAATAGGTGACAAAATGCCTTCCATATTGGACCACAATTTTTGTGTTTCTGTATGGGACCAGTGGTATGATTGGTCAATCGTAACAGCGTTATGGTATTGGTATAAGACAGGGACTCCCTATATAGCTGTATGAGGGCTTGTTTTTTTGTGGGAAACGTTGTCGTTTTTAATAGCACCATTTTGGGGTACACAACTTTCTGATTCACTTTTATTAACCCTTTCTGGGAGGGAAATGGGAAAAACAGCAATACTGCCACTGGGTTTTTAGATTATACATTTTATGATGTTTATTTTTTGGTATAAATAACATAATTTCTTTATTCTCTGGGTCAAAATGATTACAGCGATACCGAATACATATAGTTTTTTTACGTTTTACTACTTTTTTTGCAATAAAACCTCTTTTTTAAAAGGAAAAAAATATTTTTGCATTACTGCTTCTTAAGACCCATAACTTTTTTTATTTTTCTTTCTATTGAGTTGTGTTATTTTGCGGGACGACTTGTATTTTTCACTGATATCATTTTGGAGTAAATTACACTTTTTGATCGCTTGTTATTATGTTTTTTTCGGTGGCAACTAAGAATAAATTCACAATTCTAAATTTTTTTTGATTTTTACGGCGTTCACCACAGGGGATAATTTACATGATATTTATGTACTCTGGGTCATTACGGACGTAGCAATGCCAAACATATGGGGGAGCTATTTTTTTTTTGTTATTTTTTTCATTGAAAAGCGTATTTTCTTTTTGTTTCAAAATGTATTTATTGGTTTGATGGCAAGAATGGAGAAAGATGTACATGGTATATAAGAGTACAAAATGGGTGAACAGAGATTTCCAATAGTATTGAATAATTATCATAGTTTGAAGAAGTATGAAGTAATAAAATATAACATATGCAAGACAGTAGGAACCTATCCTACATCATGAGTTACATGGACAGAACAGTACTGAGAAAGGTTCAGCTCTCGCGACTCTCCCAGTCATAAAAATAGAAATAGTAAGGGAGGTTGGGACAAGCAGTTAAGTCTTCCGGTACCAGAGCAAGTATTTAGAGGGATAGGAAGTACTACAAGTTCGATTAGTTGGCACAGTTTAACCAGGGGTTCCATATTTGCAAGCAGCGTTCCCTGGTATCATTCAAAGTGGAATTAAATTTTTCGTATAAGGCGATGCGGTTGACTCTGATGCTGAAAAAGAGGGAGACCTCCACCTGGACGCGACATGAATCCTTGCAGACATCAGAATATCTTGTAGAAGCTTATAGGCAGTGTTGTTGAATGTTGGCGGTTTAAGGCCTAGAAGATATACAGGTGCCGACAAGGGGAGGTCCTTCCTGAATACTTCAAATAGTCCTCTTTTGATGTTGGTCCAAAACCGTCTCACTATGGGATAAGTCCACCAAACATGAAAAGTTTTACCTGTTTCTTGGCAACCTCTAAAACATAAAGGAGACTTCATTGGATAAATGAGATTTAATCTAGAGGGCACCAAATAAACTCTGTGAAGTATCTTTAAAGAAGTCTCCATTAAGGTAACCTGACAACTTCCCTTACTGATCAACATACAACACCCATGCCACTGCTACAATGTGAGGGCCTCCCCCAGATCTATCTCCCAGCCATGCATAAAGGCCAACTTGGTATCAGAAAGTGGTGAGTTCAGGGTAGAATAAAGAAGGGAGAAAGTACCCCCTCTCTAAAGCTTTGTATTTATAGAGCTTTTCAAACATTGTGAAGTCTATTGCGCTATTTGTTGAGACCTGGGAGGATATAAAATGAAAGACTTGAGTAACTCTAAAGAGTTCAGAAGTTGAAGGTGAAAAAGTGGCTAGGAAGTGTGGTCTGGACATGAGTTTAGAGTTGATTAAGAAGTCACCAACAGAGCGTAGCTTAGTATGTTTCCACCAAACAAACGCTGTTGGAGATAATTCAGGTAGAAAGAGGGGATTTCTGTATATAGGGAGCATCGGCGAGATAGGGCTTTGAAATTTATATTTCAATCGAACTTTCTTTCATAGTTGTAGCATAAGACACAGGATTTTTGCTGAAGGGTCAACTATCCCTAAGGAGATATCAGGTGACCAAATTAATGCTAGTGGGGACACTGGCAGCAATAAATCAGATTCAAGTAGGACCCACTGCGGAGGATTAGGGAGTGCATGGAATGATACCAATTGTGATAGTCTGGATGCTAGATCTATATAGAAAGAAGGACGTATGTATGTATGTTCTGTGAACACTCAAAAACGCAACCATCGATTTCAACAAAACTTGGTATACACATCTCTTGCTATCTGGAAAGAAATATTGTGGGGGTCATGGCTCTCTAGGACGTACCATTCCTCAGATATTCAAAAAATTACCTGCATTAGCCAATATAAGCCTGCAAGTCTTTCTCTTCATATTCCAACTGCCATACACACTGTCACATGTCCTTTATCAGCCAATAGAAGCTAGCAGGTCCTTAGTCTCCACATACACACACAGTTTACTCCAGGTTTACATAACAACCCAGCCATTTTTCTTCACTGCTGTTGGTCAGTTTTAGGCTAGGGCTACACGACGACGTGTCGTGCTACAATAAGTCACTGGTTGTAGGACATATTTGATCTGAAATAAAGAATACCACGACTATACAGAAAACGCTGCTGGGATTTCTTTGGATTTCATATTGATAGGTAGTCAGGGCTCGATTTAGGGTTGTGCTAGGGTGTCACCTGTTCCTTCCCTAGTTTCCTGGCCTAGTTAGTTTTCCCCTTCCCTCCTGTGTTCAGTGTGGTGTTTTCCTCCCACACTGATCATGACAGATAGTCTATGATGTTGCACTGCAACATGTGACATGCTGCGACTGTGACGCGACAGTCACAGAAAAATCAATTTATGATGATAGGCTATGGTGTCGCAGTGTGACACCATAGCCTATCATTAAAAAACTTGTTTAGACAAAATGTTGCGCGACACATGTCGTCGTGTAGCCCTAGAATTAAAGGGGCAGGGCACTGTGGAGGTCACTGTTAAAGGGGCGTTCACTGTGGATGTTACTGTTAAGGGTGAAGGCCGCTGTGGAGGTCACTGTTAAAGGGGCGGACACTGTGGAGGTCACTGTTAAGGGGGAAGAGTCCATTGTTAAAGAGGCAACTGCTGTGGAGGTCACTGTTAAGTCAGCAGGGTACTGTGAGGCCACTGTTAAGGCAGCGGGGTACTGTGAAGGTCACTGTTAAGGGGGCGGGCCCCTGAGTAGGTCACTGTCAAGAGAGTGGGGTGCTGTGAAGGACAAAGTTAAGGGGATGGGCTGCTGTGGAGGTCCCATTTTAAAGTGGGAGGGTCAGTGTTAAGGAGTGGAGGACTGTGGAGTTCGCTGTTAAAATGGGTGGGGTGCTGTAGATGTCATTGTTATAAAGGATACTGTCAATATCTTTTAACAACACACACAAACATTAAATCAAATAGATGTACGAAGCCGAGTCCTTCTGTTAGTAATACTTATATAGATGGGGCACTCAGAGTCCCCCTACCCTCTTATGTAAGTGCATAATGTGCCTGGTTTTCGAGGTCTCTTATATGCCCATAAAAAGTCAAAGATTTCATTCTGTAATGATTATAGGGCTGAACCTGTAACTGGCACAGGAAGGTAATGAAAGAAATAAAATATCCAAGGTAAAGTAAACATTTTAACCAGCTCAGTCTCCCTAGCTTAAACACCCTTAATGACCAGGCCACTTTTTACAATTCTGCACTACACTTCATTCACCGTTTATTGCTTAGTCATGCAACTTACCACCCAAATAAATGTAACCTCTTTTTCTTCTCACTAATAGAGCTTTCATTTGGTGGTATTTCATTGCTGCTGACACTTTAACTTTTTTGCTATTAATCAAAAATGACCGAAATTTTTGCAAAAAAATGACATTTTTCACTTTCTGTTGTAAATTTAAAAAAAAATACATTTCTATATAAATTTTTCTATAAATTCATTGTTCTACATGTCTTCGATAAAAAAAATCCAATAAGTGTATATTTGGACAGTATAAAAGGGTGAGTAGACTATGGTAGCATGCAAAATTTATTTACAATATATTCACACACAAGAGAGAGCTATAGAATCTCATAAAATATGCTGTAAAATTCATAAAGTTCATAAATATCATAAATATCAAAAATATATCAAACAAATGTCCCAGTATGCCCACGTACAATAGTTCTGGGCTATATCCTCCAATCCAGTAACTCTTTATATATCCAGTATTAAAAATTGTAAGTCCAGACTTCACTTCAGGTTTCACTTAAAATTCAGGTTTCACTTAAAACGAACCAACAATTCATAGTGCTGTTTTATGGTAGATAGCTTATATGATTAGTAGCTCATATGTCGAGCGCTGGGTTCATATACAAGGTCCCCACTATCGGACACCTACACTGGGTGCTCCGATTTGGACGGAATCGCGTGATATATATAAGTTAGTTGTACTTGAGGAGAGCAGTATGGTATGGTGTCATCATTTACTTACAGATCGCAGGGTCTTGCGTGGCGTCCCACGCTTCCACTGATCTGTTCCCTTGCCGGCTCTCACCTCGATCTTTCGGCGTCTCACCTCGATCTCAGTCTCTCGGCGTCTCACGTGTTCAGGTCCGGTCACGTGACTTCTATTTCCTCCTTGTATGATGCCGTACGCTGTTCGTATAAGCGTACTTAGTGCTTTCTCTATAGATAGAAGCTTCGGCTGTCAATAACAATTTCTGGAGCGCTCCATATAATACTGTGTTAGTTTCCGGGCATGCTATTAAAACACTAAACGCGTTTCAAAGCTCCTCTGGCTTCTTCATCAGTGGTATCTACACTAATAAGTGTATATTTATTGGTTTGGGTAAAAGTGATAGCGTTTACAAACTATGGTGCAAAAAAGTGAATTTCCGCATTTTGAAGCAGCTCTGACTTTCTGAGCACCTGTCATGTTTCTTCAGGTGCCAGAATGCCAGGATAGTATAAATACCCCCCAAATGACACCATTTTAGAAAAAAGACACCCCAAGTATTCACGGAGGGGCATGGTGAGTTCATGTATGATTTTATTTTTTTTCACAAGTTAGCGGAAAATGACACTTTCTGAGGAAAAAAATAATAATAAAGTTTCCATTTCTGCTAACTTCTGGCAAAAAAAAAAAAAATCTCCCACGGACTCACTATGCCCCTCAGTGAATACCTTGGGGTGTCTACTTTCTGAAATGGGGTCATTTGTGGGGTGTGTTTACTGTTCTGGCATTTTGAGCGGGGCTAAATTGTGAGCAGCCATGTAAAACCTAAAGGTACTCGTTGGAATTTTGGCCCCTTTGCGCATCCAGGCTGCAAAAAAGTGTCACTCATGTGGTATCGCCGTACTCAGGAGAAGTAGGGCAATGTGTTTTGGGGTGTATTTTTACATATACCCATGCTGGGTGAGAGAAACATCTCTGTAAATTGTCAACTTTGTATAAAAAAAATTGTCATTTACAGAAATATTTCTCTCACCCAGCATGGGTATATGTAAAAGTACACCCCAAAACACATTGCCGTACTTCTCCTGAGTATGTCGATACCACATGTGTGACACTTTTTTGCAGCCTGTGTGCGCAAAGGGGCCCAAATTCCAATGAGTACCTTTAGGATTTCACAGGGCATTTTTACGCATTTGGATTCCAGACTTCTTCTCACGCTTTAGGGGCCCCTAAAATGCCAGGACAGTATAAATACCCCACATGTGACCCCATTTTAGAAAGAAGACACCCCAAGGTATTCCATGAGGGGTATGATGAGTTCATGTAAAATTTTATTTTTTGTCACAAGTTAGTGGAATATGAGACTTTTGTAAAAAAAAAAAAATATATATATATATATATATATCAATTTCTGCTAGCTTGTGCCAGAAAAAAAAACTTTCTGTGAACTCGCCATGCCCCTCACGAAATACCTTGGGGTGTCTTATTTCCAAAATGGGGTCACTTGTGGGGTATTTATACTGCCCTGGCATTTTAGGGGCCCTAAAGCGTGAGAATCCAAATGCGTAAAAATGCCCTGTGAAATCCTAAAGGTACTCATTGGAATTAGGGCCCCTTTGCGCATCTTGGCTGCAAAAAAGTGTCACTCATGTGGTATCGCCGTACTCAGGAGAAGTAGGACAATGTGTTTTGTGGTGTATTTTTGCATATACCCATACTGTGTGTGAGAAATATCTCTGTAAATGACAACTTTTTAATATTTTTTTTTATACAAAGTTGTCAATTTACAGAGATATTTCTCTCACCCAGCATGGGTATATGTAAAAATACACCCCAAAACACATTGCCCTACTTCTCGCGATACCACATGTGTGTCACTTTTTTGTAGCCAAGATGCACAAAGGGCCCTAATTCCAATGAGTACCTTTTAGGAGGGCATTTTTACGCATTTGGATTTCAGACTTCTTCTCATGCTTTAGGACCCCTAAAATGCCAGGGCAGTATAAATACCCCACATGTGACCCCATTTTGGAAAGGAGACACCCCAAGGTATTCCGTGAGGGGCATGGCGAGTTCATAGAAGATTTTTTTTTTGGCGGTTAGCGGAAATTGATTTTTTTATTGTTTTTTCTCACATAGTCTCCCTTTCCGCTAACTTGTGACAAAAAGTTCAATTTTTCATGGACTGAATATGCCCCTCAGCGAATACCTTGGGGTGTCTTCTTTCCAAAATGGGGTCATTTGTGGGGTGTTTGTACTAATCTGGCATTTTGGGCAGGGCTAAATTGTGAGCAGCCCAGTAAAACCTAAAGGTACTCATTGGACTTTACGCCCCTTTGAGCACCTAAGCTGCAAAAAAGTGTCACACATGTGGTATCGCCGTACTCAGGAGAAGTAGGGCAATGTGTTTTGGTGTGTATTTTTACATATACCCATGTTGGGTGAGAGAAATATCTCTGTAAATTGACAACTTTGTATAAAAAAAATTAAAAAGTTGTCGTTTACAGAGATATTTCTCACACAAAGTATGGGTATATATAAAAATACACACCAAAACACATTGCCCTACTTCTCCTGAGTACGGCAATACCACATGTGTGCCACTTTTTTGCAGCCAAGATGCGCAAAGGGGCCCAAATTCCAATGAGTACCTTTAGGATTTCACAGGGCATTTTTACACATTTGGATTCTCACGCTTTAGGGCTCTTAAAATGCCAGAGCAGTATAAATACCCCACATGTGACCCCAGAAGACACCCCAAGGTATTCCGTGAGGGGCATGGGGAGTTCACAGAATTTTTTATTTTTTTTGGCACAAGTTAGCGGAAATTTATATATATATTTTTTTTTTTTACAAAGTCTCATATTCCACTAACTTGTGACAAAAAATACAATTTTACATGAACTCACTATACCCCTCACGGAATAACTTGGGGTGTCTTCTTTCTAAAATGGGGTCACATGTGAGGTGTTTGTACTGCCCTGGCATTTGAGGGTCTCCGCAATCATTACATGTATGGCCAGCATTAGGAGTTTCTGCTATTCTCCTTATATTGAGCATACGGGTAATGAGATTTTTTTTTTCCGTTCAGCTTTTGGGCTGAAAAAAAAAAAAAAGAATGAACTTGATGATTTCTTCATTCGCATCAATCAATGTGGATGAAAAAATCTCTGCCAAAATCAGTGACTGCGGTGCGGTGGGCTGGGCGCTAACTACCTAACAAGTAGCTGGCGGTGATAAGGGACCCTTATGCCCCATTCACACGTCCGCAATTCTGTTTGCGGATCAGAATTACGGACCCATTCATTTCTATGGGGACAGACTTTGTCCCGCTCGGATCCAGAATTGCGGATCCGCACTTCCAGGTCTGCAAAAATATAGAACATGTCCTATTCTTGCGGACAAGAAAAGGCATTTTTTATATAGTTCTGGCAATGTGCGGATCTGCAAAATGCGGAAAGCACATTGCCGTTGTCCGTGTTTTACGGATCCGTGGATCCGCAAAACACATATGGACGTCTGAATGGAGCCATACAGGGGGGTGATCAATGACAGGGGGGTGATCAGGGAGTCTATATGGGGTGATCAGGGGTTAATAAGTGACAGGGGGGGTGGGGTGTAGTGTGGTGCTTGGTGCTACTTTACATAGCTACCTGGTCCTCTGGTGGTCGATCCCAGCAAATGGGACCACCAGAGGACCAGGTAGCAGGTATATCAGACCCTGTTAACAAAACAGCGTCTGATATACCTCTTTGATGCGATGTATTTCACATCTACAGCCTGCCAGCGATTGATCATCGCTGGCAGGCTGCAGTATAACTTCCGATCTTTCAGCCGCTGTGAACGCTCGTGCGCGTTCACAGCAAATCTCGCGAGATGACGTGCCCGCGCGTCAAGGAAGAACAGAAGGACCGCCGAGATCACGCGTAACTGCGTGCGGCGGTCCTAAAGTGGTTAATAGTGTGTATTCTGCCTATCCACGAGAGAGTAGGAAAATTCCAAGTAAGTAGTTATGGCAGAGTTTAGGGATGAGACGGGCGTAATTCCATCTAAAGGTTGTATCAAGAGTTTTCAGTAGACTAATCCCTATATAAGGAATATAATTGTCCCTGTTTTTAAAAACCGAATAAAGGGTTTCTATAGAGTGTAAGAAGGCTCCTGAGATACCCATAGTTACCATAACCTGGTAAAGGTAAGACCAAGAAAGGCTGGTAAAAGCCTTTTAAATGTCCAAGGCCAGTAGTGTGATAGGCTGAGATTTTGTATTAGCCCACTGGATAACATTACACACCTTCCTCACATTATCTGGTGCTTGTCGACCCGAGATAAACCCTACTTGATCAGAATGTATCAAAGCAGGGAGGTAGCGATTGAGGCGTTTCGCTAGTATAGAAGTAAAAAGCTTAAGGTCTACGTTGAGAAGGGAGATGGGGCGGTAATTCACAGGACCCGATGGATCCTTATCAGGTTTAGGGATCACTGTAATTAAGGCAGTGAGCATATCTGAGGGCAGTGCCGCCCCTTGTAGGATATGATTGCATAAGCTTTTAAATTCGGGTGCCAAAATATCTTTGAACTTTTTGAAATGCATAGCTGAAAATCCATCCGGTCCTGACGACTTAATGTTTTTAAGGGACATTATTGCCGAGTCTATTTCCTCATCCATAAAATCTTGATTAAGAAATTCCACTTCAGGTCGGAATAGGTAACGTCGTAATGAGAGACGTAAAGTCAGCCGTAGAACTTCTGATAAGCGTGGATATGTTGGTAGGTTTTAGCAGGATTGGAAGTGACCTGCCCCCTCGCATCTTTAAATTTCTATACAGTGTTAAGACGTTGCCGGGCTCTTAATGTGGCTGCTAGCATTTTATCCGGTTTATTAACTAACTTGCAAAACTTTGTCTGAGTCCACCTCAGGGCCTTCTCAGTGCGGTGAAGAAGGGTTGCATCAAGCTAAAGCTTCGTGTCTCTAATAGCTTTAATGAGATACAGGGAGGGTTGTCTCTGATTAGCTAGTTCTAAATGGAAGAGTTTAGACTCCAGGTCCGACTAAACTCTAGAACGCTACTTCTTCAATTTGGATGCCTCAGCTATGATGACCCCCCCGGATGACCGCTTTATGTGTAGGGGTGGTATCAGGGGATACTGAAGTATTCCCTGACGCTGGGTTCACACCTGAGCGTTTTACAGTGCGTTCCTACGCACTGTAAAATGCTCAACAGGCGAAAATCCTTGTTTCCCTATGGACATGGTTCTCACCTGAGCGTTTTACAGCACGTACGAACGCGCTGTAAAACGCCCTGCGCCCAAAGAAGTACAGGAGCTTCTTTGGGGCGTATTGTCGCGCGTATTGTGTTTGACGCCAGAGTGGTCAATCACACGAACGCGCGTACGATGCGCATTTCCTATTTGCAAGAACGCGCTGTAATACGCGTGACAGAAATGTGCGTTTTAAGCGCGTATCAAATACGCGCGAGTCTGAACCCAGCCTAAGTGCTGCATATATACTGTCAGTATATATGCAGCACTTAATTCATTTAACCTCCAGGGAAAGGGACACCTAGAGGGGGATTCTAAGTTAGTCTGCCAAGACCGAATCATGGTCTGACCAGGTAAAATAGGAAGTTCCACGGCACTCAATTTAGTGATGCAAAGTCAAATAAATTTATTTTTTGATCCATCCACATGAATATTTTACTCTTATTGTCTGGCCAACGTTTCGGTCCAACCATAGACCTTGTTCACGGCCTAAATTAGGACATAAAAGGCATATATGCATAAGTGTGTAATATACATAATACGTTAAATTACATGTGGATCAAATTACATGCTGTATTAAAGTAGAAAAACAGTGAGGATTTGTCATTAAGTATTATCATAGAGTCTTTTAGAACACGGCAGTAATGAAGTTGAATCCCAGGTAAGGATAGTGAGCGGGAAAATCTTCTAAGTGGAGCTTCTGGACCCCCAGAAAGGACTTGGCGTATAGCTGGGAATAAAGTATATACATCAATAAATCAATGCATAGAATGAGGACGGAGTCAAAATGTAGGAACTAGATCACACACTGAGCTTGGAGTTAATACCTCGCAGTTAGAGATATATAGTTAAAATTGCAGTAGTCCAAGGAAAACAGTCACTCTATGAATAATTAGGCAGAGATCTATGATATTGTTCAGGCAGAAATACATATAATTAATGAGGATGGTAAAGATCTGGGGGTTCAGAGATGCTACATCAGAGGGTATGATGAGTCTGTAGGAGACCGATATATATAAACACACAATCCCATAGATCGTAATATATCGTTATGTGCAGTCTGACTTACCCTTGACATCGGTATTTCCAGCATGCAGTGTGGATGGCATGCTGTGTCTATGGGACGCCGGGTTATAAAGAGGCAGGGTAGGTTGCACACGGCTTGCCGGAGCTTCTGACGTAACCCGGGAGTGTGCGCATTCGTGATGCGCCCCCTGGCCGTCTGACTTCAACGGGCTTGTGTGCGCACGCGCTGTGAGCATATGAAGTTGGGTAATGGCAAAAGTAATTGTAATTTGATCCACATGTAATTTAACGTATTATGTATATTACACACTTATGCATATATGCCTTTTATGTCCTAATTTAGGACGTGAACAAGGTCTATGGTTGGACCGAAATGTTGGCCAGACAATATGAGTAAAATATTCATGTGGATGGATCAAAAAATACATTTATTTGACTTTGCATTACTAAATTGAGTGCCGTGGTACTTCCTATTTTATATGGTATTACCTCTTACCACTGAGCACCACCTCTCAATAATCTGAGGAGTGTCGTTCAACATTTACAAGTATTGGATGTTCCTTTTGAGTCAGAGCACCCTCAACAAATGTCGTCCAACACCTTCTCTTATGATTCTGTGACAGCAGACAAAATTGTTTCCCAGGTCACAGCACCGAATGACTTCCTCCAAATCTCACACAATGAATTCCGTCTAAGGGACTGGGAGAGAGAGTCAAACTCGGCTGAACTACATTGCACGACCCTAGTGGAATACTATTGACACAAGAGAATCCCAAGGGGTCTCAGAGTCCATCTACGTCTGACTCTTTTACCCACGAATACGGACTATTGTAAGAAATTTGAAACCATTCTCAATAAGTGTTTACTTGACATAATCACTCTCAGTATCGAGTTCCTCCAAAAAGCCATTCAAGAATCCAAAGAAAAACTAATATCAATAGAAACACAACTACTAGCAACCGCATCCACTTCGGAATGGTCAGAGTTAAAGAAAAAAAACTGAAAAAACGTTGGAGGACCACAGAAAATATTTAGAGAATACAAAACGCGCCAAATTTATACGAGATACTGAAGATTATCAACTAAACAGAATTTATTGCTGGCAATAGCAAGATACAGGAAGAATCTACATTCCTTCAACTTATGCTAATTACACCTCCTCATTACGAGAAGGTCACATATAACCCCACCGTTCAACTTAAACGAGACATTGCCACTCTTCTAGATTACTATCTTCAAATAGGAACTATAGACAAACCTACATATACCTTTTTAACTCAGGACAATCCAATCATCCCAGTCTTCTATACCCTCCCTAAGATCCATAAGAATTTGACCAACCCACCAGGTAGACCTATTGTTGCTTTCACAGACTCATTATTGTCACCATTCTCTATTTTTCTAAAAAAAATTCTCACCCCCTTGTAAAACAGACGCGCTCATTCCTTCTGGACACATCTCATTTCCTCACCATCATCTCTACACTGAACAACATTCCCTCATAAAGTCTACTGAATAGTGTCTACACGTCTATTTCCCATGAAAAGGCAAACTACATCACTCCTGTCAACATCAGACCTCCCCCCGTCCAGACTTTTTGCATTCAATTATTGCGCACAGTGCTTCAAAACAACTATTTTATGTTTGGGGACGACTTCTATGTCCAGAAACAAGGCACAGCAATGGTGGCAAATGTAGTGCCCCCTTATGCTAACGCATTTATGGCCAAATTTGAGAACGACCATATCTATACCAATACTCTCTTCCAAACACATGCCATCACATGGCACCGATATATAGATGATATCTTGTGTGTCTGGGACAGAGATGGAAAATCATTTGCCGAAATCCTACAATTAGGCATGAGCGAACCCGAACTGTACTGAATTTTGGGGTGTTCGAGACACGGACCCGAACATTTTCAAAAAAGTTCGGGTTCGGGTCCATTGTTCGGCGATTTCTTCCCGCTTTCTGAAGGGCTGCACAGCAGCCAATCAGCTAGCGTTTAACTTCTTGCCCTAAGAAGCCATCACAGCCATGCCTACTAATGGCATGGCTGTGATTGGCCAAGTGCAGCATGTGACCCAGCCTCTATTTAAGCTGGAGTAACGTAGCGCCGCACGTCACTCTGCTCTGATTAGTGTAGGGAGAGGACGCAGCTTCTGTAAGGGAGAGATTAGACAGGGAAAAGTCAGCAACAACACCTAATGAAGTGATCGATCTACAGCTGTGAATCATTTTGTGTCTTGTGGTGCACCAGCACAAGCTGCCACCAAGTCCATCAATCCATCAATACTAGTTTTTTTTTTTTTTTGCTATATCCTACATCAGGGGCTTGGCTGTGCTTATTGTCACCCCTAGAAACTCAGGATAGAAATTTGTATATTTTATTAAGGGGTTAAATTCAATTGCCAAAATAGCAATCCCCTAAATCTGGTGTTCCAGCTGTGGCTAGCCAAGTGTAATACTGTCTGCTGTCTGGGAAAGGATAGATTTTTTTCTGTGGTGAAATTTAATTGCCAAAATAGCAATCCCCTAAATCTGGTGTCCCAGCAGTGGCTGGCAAAATTTAATAGTGTCCGGCAAAGGATATATTTTGTTCTGGGGTGAAATTCAATAGCCAAAATAGCAATACCGTAAATCTGGTGTCCCAGCAGTGGCTGGCCAAGTTTAATAGTGTCTGGCAAAGGATAGATAATTTTCTGGGGTGAAATTCAATTGCCCAAATAGCAATACCATAAATCAGTGGTTTTAGCTGTGGCTGGCCAAGTTTAATAGTGTCCGGCAAAGGATATATTTTTCTCTGGGGTGAAATTCAATTGCCAAAATAGCAATACCGTAAATCTGGTGTTCCAGCTGTGACTGGACAAGTTTCATAGTGTCCGTCATATGATATATTATTTTCTCGGGTTAAATTCAGTTGCAAAAATAGAAATACCGTAAATCTGGTGTTCCAGCTGTGACTGGACAATTTCCCTAGTGTCCGTCAAAGAATATATTATTTTCTGGGGTGAAATTCAGTTGCCAAAATAGAAATACAGTAAATCTGGTGTTCCAGCTGTGACTGGACAAGTTTAATAGTATCCGTCAAAGGATAGATTTTGTTCTGTGGTAAAATACAGTTGCAAAAAATAGAAATACAGTAAATCTGGTGTTCCAGCTGTGGCTGGACAAGTTTAATAGTGTCCGGCAAAGGATATATTTTTTTCTGGGGTGAAATTCAATTGCCAAAATAGCAATACCATAAATCAGTGGTTTCAGCTGTGGCTGGCCAAGTTTAATAGTGTCCGTCACAGGATATATTTTGTTCTGGGGTGAAATTTAATTGCCAAAATAGCAATACCCTGAATCTGAAGCAGTGGCTGGACAAGTTTAACCCATTTAGGACACATGACGTACTGGTACGGCATGTTTCCCGAGTCCTTAAGGACACATGACGTACCAGTACGTCATGAGTAGTTCCGATCACTGCTGCTCAGCCGGCAGTGATCGAAACAAGGTACCTGCTGAAATCGTTCAGCAGGTACCTTGTTACAATGCCCAGGGGCGTCCTGTGACCCCCCGTATGGGCGATCGCTGCAAACCGCAGGTCAATTCAGACCTGCGGTTTGCAGCGTTTTGCACGCTCTCTGATCTCTGATCAGAGAGTTAATGCCCCCAAAGTGTTCATATTTAACCCCCCCTGCAGCCCCCAATCATATTATGGTGGCGGGGGTGCAGGGGGGTGGTTGCAGGCGGGCGGTGCGGCGGGCGGGATCGCGATTGCGATCCCCCACCCGCCTCCTGTGTAATGTTTCCCTGGTGTCTACTGGATCTATCAGAGTGTCAGCACATTGCTGACACTCTGATAGAAGCGGCTGGCATCTGTGCTTGTTCTGATGCCAGCCGTTTAACCCCTTCTATACCGCGGTCCGTCACGGACCGCGGTATGAAGGAGTTAACAGGAGGAGCTCCCTCCCTCTCCCATCGGGGGGCTGCTGTACCTTTGCAGCCCCCCAACAGGATGGGATCGCAGAGGGAGGGGGCTCCACTCCCTCCCCATCCATCACCCACTGCTTTCTTATGGCAGCGGGTGATGGTTTCAAAAGCGTCCTGCTCTCCATGGTGCTGAAAGTCTGAATAGACCTGCTAAAGGTCTATTCAGACTATGTAAAGTACAAAATACAGCAAAAAAAAAACAAAAAATGGTGTGAATAAGCCATTTTTTGGCACCTTACATCACTAAAAGTGTAATACAAAGCGATCAAAAAGGCGTTTGCCTCCCAAAATAGTACCAATCAAACCGCCATCTCATCACGCAAAAAATGAGCCCCTACCTAAAACAATTAGCCAAAATTGGCTAAGATTTTTTTTGTTTCAAAAATGCTTTAGTGTTAAATGTAAAAAAAAAAACTAAAAAGTAGACATATTGGGTATCTCCACGTCCGTAAGAATCTGCTCTATAAAAATATCACATGACCTAACCCCTCAAGTAAACACTGTAAACAAAATGTAATAAAAACTTTGTCAAAAAGCCATTTTTTGGCCACCTTACATCACAAAAAGTATAATAGCAAGCGATCAAAAAGTCATATGATCCCCTAAATAGTGCCAATCTAACTTTCACCTCATCCCGCAAAAATGATACCCAACCTGAGACAATTGCCTAAAAACTGAAAAATATATGGCTCTCAGACTATGGAGACACTAAAACCAGTTTTTTTTTATTCAAAAAGGATATTATTGTGTAAAACCAAAATTAATAAAAAAAAGTATACATATTTTGTATCGCCGCGTCCATAAGGACCTGCTCTATAAAAATATAACATGACCTAACCCCTCAGATGAACGCCGTAAAAATAAAAAATAAAAACGTTGTCAAAAAAGCCATTTTTTTGTCACCTTACATCACAAAAAGTGTAATAGTAAGCAATCAAAATGTCATATGCACCCCGAGATAGTAGCATTCGAACCGCAATCTCATCCCGCAAAAAATGAGCCCCTACATAGGACAATCGCCCAAAAAAAAAAAAAAAATATGGCTCTCAAACTATGGAGACACTAAAACATGATTTTTTTTTGTTTTAAAAAATATTATTGTGTAAAACTTATATAAATAAATAAAAAGTATACATATTATGTATCGCCGTGTCCGTCACAACCTGATCTATAAAAATAACACATGACCTAACCCCTCAGCTGAACACAGCAAAAAAATAATTGAAAAATACGGTGTCAAAAGCCATTTTTGTCACCTTACATCACAAAAAGTGTAATAGCAAGCGACCAAAATGTCATATGCACCCCAAGATAGTGCTAATCAAACCGACATCTCATCCCGCAAAAAATGAGCCCCTACATAAGACAGTCGCCCAAGAAATAATAAAAAAAACTATGGCTTTCAGAATGTGGAGACACTAAAAAATAATTTTTTTCAAAAATGCTTTATTATGTAAAACTGAAACAAAAAACCCCAAAAAGTAGTCATATTTGGTATTGTCGCGTCTGTAACAACCTGCTCTATAGAAATAGCACACAATCTAACCTGTCAGTTCAACGATGTAAATAGGAAAAAATAAAAACGGTCCCAAAACAGCTATTTTTTTGCAAATTTTCCATTTTATTCAATTTTTCCAGTAACAAAGCAAGGGTTAACAGCCAAACAAAACTCAATATTTATTACCCTGATTCTCTTGTTTGCACAAACACCCCATGTGGTCGTAAACTGCTGAACGGCCAAACGGCAGGGCACAGAAGGAAGGGAACGCCATATGGTTTTTGGAAGGCAGATTTTGCTGGACTGTTTTTTTGACACTTTGTCCCATTTGAAGCCCCCCTGATGCACCCCTACAGAAGAAACTCAAAAAAAAGTGATCCCATTTTGGAAACTCGAGATAAGATGTTAGTTTTGTTGGTACTATTTTAGGGTAAATATGATTTTTGGTTGCTCTATATTACACTTTTTTTGAGACAAGGTAACAAAAAATAGAAATTCTGAAATTTCATCTCCATTTGCCAATAACTCTTGTGGAACACCTAAAGGGTTAACAAAGTTTGTAAAACTGGTTTTGAATACCTTGAGGGGTGTAGTTTCTTAGATGGAGTCACTTTTATGGAGTTTCTACTCTAGGGGTGCATCTGGGGGCTTCAAATGGGACATGGTGTCAAAAATCCAGTCCAGCAAAATCTGCCTTCCAAAACCATATGGCGTTCCTTTCCTTCTGCGCCCTGCAGTTTGGCCATACAGCAGTTTACGACCACATATTGGGTGTTCGTGCAAACTGCAGAATCGGGGGAATAAATATTAAGTTTTGTTTGGCTATTAACCCTTGCTTTGTTACTTGAAAAAATGGATTAAAATGGAGAATTTAAAAAAAATTGAAATTCTGAAATTTTATCTCCATTTGCCATTAACTCTTGTGGAAAACCTAAAGGGTTAATGACGTTTGTAAAATCAGTTTTGAATACCTTGGGGGGTGTAGTTTCTAGAATGGGGTCATTGGGTGGTTTTATTATGTAAGCCTCACAAAGTGACTTCAGACCTGAACTGGTCCCTAAAAAGTGGGTTTTTGAAAATTTCTGAAAAATTTCAAGATTTGCTTCTAAACTTCTAAGCCTTGTAACGTCCCCAAAAAATAAAATGGCATTCCCAAAATGATCGATAAATGAAGTAGACATATGGGGAATGTAAATCAATAACTTTTTTTGGCGGTATTACTATGTATTATAGAAGTAGAGAAATTGAAACTTGAAAAATTGCAAATTTTTTTAATTTTTTGGTAAATTTGGTATTTTTTTATGAATAAAAATGAAATTTTTCGACTTCATTTTACCAGTGTCATGAAGTACAATATGTGACGCAAAAACAATCTCAGAATGGCCTGGATACGAAAAAGCGTTTTAAAGTTATCACCACATAAAGTGACACTGGTTAGATTTTGAAAAAATGGCCTGGTCCTTAAGGTGAAATAGGGCCGTGTCCTTAAGGGGTTAATAGTGTCCGGCAAAGGATATATTTTTTTCTGGGGTGAAATTCAATTGCCATAAAAGCAATACCATAAATCATTGGTTTCAGCTGTGGCTGGCCAAGTTTAATAGTGTCCGTCACAGGATAGATTTTGTTCTGGGGTGAAATTCAATTGCCAAAATAGCAATACCCTGAATCTCGTGTTCCAGCTGTGACTGGACAATTTCCTTAGTGTCCGTCAAAGGATATATTATTTTCTGGGGTGAAATACAGTTACAAAAATAGAAATACAGTAAATCTGGTGTTCCAGCTGTTGCAGGCCTAGTTTAAATCTGTCCGGAAAAGGGTATAATACACTCAGCGTGCATCTCCAAGTATATTTCTTTCCGTAAAAGGGTATATTACAAAAAGTGTTACCTTACAATTGCTGAAAGCATAATCCTGTAAATCTGCACTCACTATTGTGCATCTCAAAGTGTATTTCTGTGAGTAAAAGGGTATATTACACTCAAGGTGTATATACAAGTGCTGAGAGGGTCATCCTCAATAACTTCACATGCTACCGTGCATCTCCAAGTGTATTTCTGTCCGTTAAAGGGTATATTACACAAAGTGTTAAAATGCAATTGCTGAAGGCATAATCCTACAAATTTTTTCACACGCTACTGTGCATCTCCAAGAGTAAATCTGTCCATAAAAGGATACCTTTTATTCAGCGCCTAAATACTAGGCCTACAATTGATATTCCCCAAATTTAGTGGTTACTGCTGTGCCTGGATTAGTGTAATACAGTACATAAATAAATAGGCAGATAGTGTTAGGTGCCTGTAAAAAAAAAGGCCTGAATTTGAAATCAATACATTGGGCCAAATATTTTTTTCCTTATTGTGGTGCTTGATGAACGGTAACAATAAGGAAAACATCTAGTAAGGGACGCGGACACGGTTGTGGTGGTGTTAGTGGACCCTCTGGTGCTGGGAGAGGACGTGGCCATTCTGCCACAGCCACACGTCCTAGTGAACCAATCATCTCAGTTTCCATTACCCGTTAGAATTTACAGCGATATTTGGTGGGGTCCAATGCTGTTCTAAGGATGGTAAGGCTTGAGCAAGTACAGGCGCTAGTCAATTGGGTGGCCGACAGTGGATCCAGCATGTTCTCAACATTATCTCCCACCAAGTCTTCTGCAGAAAGCGCACAGGTGGTGCCTGAAAACCAAGCCCATCAGTCTGTCACATCACCCCCATGCATATCAGGGAAACTGTCTGAGCCTCAAGTTATGCAGCAGTCTCTTATGCTGTTTGAAGACTCTGCTGGCAGGGTTTCCCAAGGGAATCCACCTAGCCCTTCCCCAGTGGTGGAAGACATAGAATGCACTGATGCACAACCACTTATGTTTCCTGATGATGAGGACATGGGACTACCACCTCATCAGAGTCCGCACATCTCTGATGATGACGAAACACAGGTGCCAACTGCTGCATCTTTTTGCAGTGTGCAGACCTAACAGGAGGTCAGGGAGGAAGACTGTGGAAGACGATGCAGGGGACGATGAGGTCCTAGACCCCACATGGAATAAAGGTCGTGCCACTGACTTTCATAGTTCAGAGGAAGAAGCAGTGGTGAGACCGAGCCAACAGGGTAGCAAAAGAGGGAGCAGGGGGCAAAAGCAGAACAGCCGCCGCTAAGAGAGTTTGCCTGCTTCTGGCCACCGCCACCAGGGACCGAGCACCCCAAAGGCAGCTTCAAGGAGTTCCCTGGCATGGCAATTCTTTAAACAATGTGCTGACGACAAGACCCGAGTGGTTTGCACGCTGTGCCATCAAAGCCTAAAGCGAGGCATTAACGTTTTGAACCTTAGCACAACCTGCATGACCAGGCATCTACATGCAAAACATGAACTGCAGTGGAGTAAATACCTTAAAAACAAGGAACTCACTTAGGCTCCCCCTGCTCCCTCTTCTGCTGCTGCCTCGGCCTCTTCCTCCGCCTGGGGAGGAATATTGACACCTGCCGCCCTCTAAAAAGAGGATGTGCTACCGACACCACCTCCTGTGTCACCAAACATCTCCACCATGTCACACGGCAGCGTTCAGCTCTCCATCTCTCCATTTCTCTGGAGAGAAAGCGTAAATTCCCACCTAGCCACCCTCGAGCCCTGGGCCTGAATGCCAGCATTTCTAAACTACTGGCCTTTGAAATGCTGTCATTCAGGCTGGTGGACACAGACAGCTTCAAACAGCTGATGGCGATGGCTGTCCCACAGTATGTTGTTCCCAGCCGCCACTACTTCTCCAAGACAGCCGTGCCTTCCCTGCACAACCAAGTATCTGATAAAATCAAGTGTTCACTGCGCAACGCCATCTGTGGCAAGTTCCACCTAACCACAGATACATGGACCAGTAAGCACGGCCAGGGACGCTATATCTCCCTAACTGCACACTGGGTAAATGTAGTGTCGGCTCGGCCCTAGGCGGAGAGTTCTTTGCCGCACGTCCTTCCGCCGCCAAGAATCGCAGGACATCATTCTTTGCCTCCTGTAGCCTCCTCCTCCTACTCGGCTTTCTCCTCCTCTTCTTCCACCTGCTCATCCAGTCAGCCACACACCTTCACCACCAACTTCAGCACAGCCCGGCGTAAACGTCAGCAGGCCGTTCTGAAACTCATATGTTTGGGGGACAGGCCCCACACCGCGCAGGAGTTGTGGCAGGGTATTGAACAACAGACCGACCAGTGGTTGCTGCCGGTGGGCCTTAAGCCCAGCCTGGTGGTGTGCGATAATGGGCGAAATCTCGTCACAGCTCTGGGACTAGCCGGTTTGACGCACATCCCTTGCCTGGCGCATGTGCTGAATTTGGTGGTGCAGAAGTTCATTCACAACTACCCCGACATGTCAGAGCTGTTGCATAAAGTGTGGGCCGTCTGTGCGCGCTTCCGGCGTTCACATCCTGCCTCTGCTCGCCTGTCTGCGCTACATCGTAACTTCGAACTTCCCGTTCACCGCCTCATATGCGACATGCCCACCAGGAACTCCACCATTCACATACTGTGCGAGCAGCAGCAGGCCATAGTGGATTTTCAGCTGCAGCACGCACTGGTCAGTCGCATTGCGGAACAGCACCACTTCACCACCAATGACTGGGCCTCCATGCGAGACCTGTGTGCCCTGTTGCGCTGTTTCGAGTACTCCACCAACATGGCCAGTGGCGATGACGCCGTTATCAGCGTTACAATACCACTTCTATGTCTTCTTGAGAAAACACTTAGGGTGATGATGGAAGAGGAAGTGGCGGATGAGGGGTCATTTTTAGCTCTTTCAGGCCAGTCTGTTAGAAGTGCCTCAGAGGGAGGTTTTTTGCAACAGCAGAGGCCAGGTACAAATGTGGCCAGTCAGGGCCCACTACTGGAGGACGAGGAGGAGGTGGAGGAGGATGAGGAGGAAGCAGGTTCACAGCGGGGTGGCACCCAACACATCTCAGGCCCATCACTTGTGCGTGGCTGGGGGGATACGGAGGAGGATGACGATACGCCTCCCACAGAGGACAGCTTGTTCTTACCTCTAGGCAGCCTGGCACACATGAGCGACTACATGCTGCAGTGCCTGCGCAAGGACAGCAGAGTTGCCCACATTTTAACGTGTGCGGACTACTGGGTTGCCACCCTGCTGGATCCCTGGTACAAAGACAATGTGCCCACCTTACTTCCTGCACTGGAGCGTGATAGGAAGATGTGCGAGTACAAGCGCAAGCTGGTAGACGCGCTCCTGAGAGCATTCCTAAATGTCACAGGGGAACAAGTGGAAGCCTAAGGCGAAGGCAGAGGAGGAGCAAGAGGTCGCCAACGTAGCTGTGTCACGGCCAGCTCCTCTGAGGGCAGGGTTAGCATGGCAGAAATGTGGAAAAGTTTTGTCACCACGCCACAGCTAACTGCACCACCACCTGATACGGATCGTGTTAGCAGGAGGCAGCATTTCACTAACATGGTTGAACAGTACGTTTGCACACCCCTCCACGTACTGACTGATGGTTCGGCCCCATTCAACTTTTGGGTCTCCAAATTGTCCACGTGGCCAGAGCTAGCCTTTTATGCCTTGGAGGTGCTGCGTTTTGTCTGAAAGTGTATTCAGCACGGCAGGGGGCGTCATTACTGACAAACGCAGCTGCCTGTCCACAGCCAACGTGGACAAGCTGACGTTCATAAAAATGAACCAGGCATGGATCCCACAGGACCTCTCCATCCCTTGTGCAGAATAGACATTTATAACTGCCTCCCCCTCAACCATATATTCTTGTACTCCGGGGCACTTCTTTATTGAATCCTCTTTTTTTAATTTTACCATTATATTGCGGTGCAACCAAAAGTTGAATGAACCTCTCCTCCGTCTAGGTGCCAGCGGCCTAATTATCTGAAAGTGGCCTGTTCCAGTGGTAGGTGACATAAAGCCTGATTCTCTGCTATGCGACCTCTGTCCTCTGTCTGGGTGCCGTGGGCTAAATATCTGGAAGTGGCCTTCTCTATTGCTGGATGACATGAAGCCTGATTCTCTGCTATGCGACCTCTTTCCTCCATCTGGGTGCCAGGGGCCTAATTATCAAAAAGTGGCCTTCTCCATTGGTGGGTTACATGACGCTTGATTCTCTTCTATGCGACCTCTGTCTGGGTGCTGGGGCCTAAATAAATGAAAGTGGCCTTCTCCATTGGTGGGTGACTTGAAGAATGATACTCTGCTATGGGACCTCTCTCCAATTGATATTGCTTCATTTTTTTTATTTTATTTTAATTCATTTCCCTATCCACATTTGTTTGCAGGGGATTTACCTACATTTTGCTGCCTTTTGCAGCCCTCTAGCCCTTTCCTGGACTATTTTACAGCCTTTTTAGTGCCCAAAAATTTGGGTCCCTTTTGACTTCAATGGGGTTCGGGTTTGGGGTGAAGTTCGGGTCGAGTTCGGATCCCGAACCCGAACATTTTCAGGAAGTTCGGCCGAACTTCTCGAACCCGAACATCCAGGTGTTCGCTCAACTCTACCTACAATATATCAACAACTTACAGTTCACTGCTCATACGGACCACTATTCAATTAGCTTCCTTGACACAGTAGTCATTAAAACACCAGAAGTTACACTAACTATAGATCTTTATAAAAAACCTACGGACCGCAATACACTACTTCACTACTCAAGCTGTCATCCCCAAAGCACAAAAAACTCCCTTCCCTGTTCACAATTTAAGAGAGTAAGTAGAATTGTGAACAATCCTTCGTTATGGTCCCAACGCCATGAGGTAAAGTCTCAGAAATTCTTGGACAGAGGCTACCGAAAGTCCTTACTAGAAAGAGAACTGGCTTTGACTTCCTCCACTCAACCCAGAGCGAATATCCTGAACAACTCTCCCCGTCTCCCTCTTGTAATTACATATCATCCCATGGCACTTAAAATTCAATCAATCATTCACAAACATTGGCCCCTATCCTATCCTGAAGACACAGAATTCCAACAACCAGTTAGGTATATGCTACAAACTATTAGCGAAAATGTCGCAGAAGGTCAGATGGAGTCAGGCGAGGTGCACCAAGTCGGCCAAGCACACCCACTTCAAAATTGCGACAAATTGCAGAGTTAATCTTACCCGGGCCTGGGTACCACTACTCCCTTCGCTGTGGTACAGCATTCACTTCCACATCGATCTCGGGAGTCTCACTGTAGTGGCTGGTCTCTTGTCAGCGGTATGCGGTAATAGCACGTGCAGCTTACCAGTGTGGTAGACACACGATAAAGAGGGTGCGAAAGAAAGAGACACGCCGACTGTTGGGGGCATAAGAGTTAGTTAACCAAGCACAAAGAAGTATTGTATAAAGAGCCTACCACAAAAATAAATCGCCCATCAGGGTCTGTAATTGTGGACCCTGGAAGGGCAAGGAGCTCTTAATAAAAAAAAGCAACACCCCAGCTTTTAGTGGGGAACGGTGCATGAGTCAACAGGGTTTATTGGTTATGGAAGTACCTGGGACATGAGGTCGGAGGTCGGAGTAAAGTGTGATTCCTGAATACAGATAATATCGGGTTTAAGCTGGTTATAGTGAAGGAAAGCCTTACATCTCTTTTGTGGAGAATTAAATCCCCTGACATTATGGGGTATGATTTTACACATGACTATTAAGTGTCAAGGTAGCGCATGGACCCTGTAACAGGAAGTTACGTCCAGAGCATAGTAAAAGAGAAAAAGGGGTTCAATAGGAGGGGAAAAAGAAGACCATGAGAGCCGATCGCGAGCCGTGCAGCAGTATCGTAAGAAAGCAGTCAGTAGCTCGCAAGAATAAACATAACAGAACTATTTAAATATTAACATTCAGGAACCATTCGTCAAACAAAATGCGCCAATGTCCTGAAACGCCTAAAGCATGAGGAGATCATGGAGTCCAGATCCACGGCAATCATTAAATGGAGTAATAGTGGAAGGGGCAGAATAGGGAAGGAAAAGAGGGAGAGAAAAAAAAAGTGGGGGAAAGGGATCAGGAGGGAAAAGAGGAGAGGCTCCACCCATGGCTACCCAGGAGAGCCGAGAATAGAGCCTCACAGTATGACAGAGCAAAACATGTTATGCCACAATAAGAAGTGTGATAGACTCTGCGCCCCCTCCATTATATACTTATGATGAATAACAGCCACATAATGGCTAACTTATCAATTCCAGGAGGGCCCCATCATCCTCCATGCATATGCCTCTACAAAGCCGCATGTGAAGTCAACAACAACATGGATACAACCGCTAAGGACATCAAACAATGAAAAGTAGAGAAGTGTTTTTGGTAGAGAAGTGTTTCTGTAGAAGAATGTGAGGTGACCCCAGTCGGTTAGGAAGCAGTCGCTGCTCGGGTATCAATAAGTATACAAATCACGAACCATTCCTGTGCTACTGGGCAAGGGGGTCAGCCCATTAACAGGAACCAAAGGAGCTCAAGAGAGCAAGGCCCATTGTAAGGTCTAAATAATATGGTGTACCCCATTGTCCAACCAGCAACACTGGATCGAGTGTCAAATATCCACCTATCACGACCACAAGTCGCAGTCTGTGGCAAAGGGGGGCACCTTTATAAACTAACATTAACACAAAAAAAACACGGGATAAGGAAACAGAACCTCCACTGTTTCTGAACCACAATATCGAAATCAATTAGTCAGTCAGTATAAACATATGGTTCCGCAGGCTAAAAGTCCTCCTTGTAGCAGCAGGAGGGTTCACTTTCTCCTCGGATCATCCAGGATGTTAAGCATGCCTGGGGTGGTGGGGGGTCCGGAGGTCATCCAGGTCAGCCGGTAGAGCAGTAGGGCACCGTCTATTGACTTGACACAATCTCGTCAGTTGTTGCAGTAGAGGAGCAGGAATAGCAGGCTGATTGAATGGTATACCTTACCGTTGCAGCATTTCAAAACCTTCCTTGGGAACTGTGACCATGTAATCATGGTTTCCAATCTTGCAGGCTACATGGAAAGGAAATCCCCAGCGGTAGGGTATTTGAGCTCTTTGATAGTAATTGGTCACATCACTCTTCATTTTTCCAATGTGATCTGGGCCAGATCAGCGAACAGTTGTATAGAAGAACTTGTAAGTTGCGGCCACCGCTAGAAGTTGGTCCCCCATCTCAGGGTAGTGCAGCTTTGATACGATGTCTCAAGGAACATTAGGGTTTCTTGGACGTCCTAGAGCTCTATGAAAACGATCCATCCTAAACATGTTAGAATCCACTTGGGCCAGTAATGCCTGGAATAGATTAAGAGCTGTGATGTAGTCCGGCATACCTCTGATCCTGAGGGTGGCTCTGCGGTTCCGGTTTTCCAGATCTTCCAATTTGTATTCCAGTGCCTCCAGTCTATGTGCATGATCAACCATGCGCGAGTTATCCACTTCCATGGCCTCCACTACCTTGTCTATCTTCTCCTCTAAGGCTACTTTCACACTAGCGTTTTTTGCGGATGCGTCATGGATCTGCAAAAACTCTTCCGTTACAATAATACAACCGCATGCATCAGTCATGAACTGATCCGGTTGTATAATGTCTTCTATGGCCATGATGGATCCGTCTTGAACACCATTGAAAGTCAATGGGGGACGGATCCATTTTCTATTGTGTCAGAGATAATGGATCCGTCCCTATTGACTTACATTGTGTGTCAGGACGGATCCGTTTGGCTCCGCTTCGTCAGGCGGAGAGCAAAACGCTGCAGGCAGTGTTTTGGTGTCCGCCTCCAGAGCGGAATGGTGACTGAACGGAGGCAAACTGATGCATTCTGAGAAGATCCTTTTAGATTCAGAATGCATTAGAGCAAAACTGATCCATTTTGGACCGCTTTTGAGAGCCCTAAATGGATCTCACATACGGAAAGCCAAAACGCTAGTGTGAAAGTAGCCGTAGTCAGAGACACGTGAACCCAGTTCCTGGATTTGTTTGGTGAAGACTGCCACTGCCTTGGAAAGTTCCATGGTAAAAAGGGATTTAATGTTTGAGTAGAGTTTAGATGGATCAAATGCTGGGTCTGGAGAATCCGCTGCAGGCTCAGGTTCAGATGGCAGCAGCGAGCTAGTACTGCCCGTTGGAGAGTCAGGACGTTCCATGTCCGATGGCTGTGGGGTGCGAAAGAGCTCCGTAAGAGTTTGCCAGGAGGAAGATTGTCCTTGCAGCTTCTTTTTTTGTGACTTTGCAGGCATGTTTCGTTTGGGTGCCTAGAAGAGATATATACTCAGGCCATAGGAAAAAGGATTCAGCAGGAAAGAAAAAAAGGGAAGGACACAAAAGATCACCAGCCTGCGGATGGGGCGGAGCATGTCAGCAGGAGTTAGGCTCCAAATTTATTATTTCCACAAAAAGAAGAACCCATAGTGGTTTGCAGGTTAGAGTAATGTAAAAAAATATCCAATATTACGGAAAAAGACCTGCAGGTGAAGTTCAGGGTCCCAGAAATAGCAGAAATGATGGAAGCCACAGGAAGGGCAATTAGGGGTGAAAAAAAGAGTAGCAGTACCTTAATGCAAAGGGATGTCCACTTGGGTCAGGAGTAGAGTTGAGCGAACCCGAACTGTATAGTTCGGGTTCGTACCAAATTTTGGGGTGTTTGGGACACGGACCCGGACCTGAACATTTTCAAAAAAGTTCGGGTTCGGGTCCGCTGTTTGGCGATTTCTTCCCGCTTTCTGGAGGGCTGCACAGCAGACAATCAGCTAGCATTTTACTTTTTGCCCTAAGAAGCCATCACAGCCATGCCTACTAATGGCATGGCTGTGATTGGCCAAGTGCAGCATGTGACCCAGCCTCTATTTAAGCTGGAGTCACGTAGCGCAGCACGTCACTCTGCTCTGATTAGTGTAGGGATAGGATGCAGCTGCTGTGAGGGCGAGATTAGGCAGGGAAAACTCAGCAAAAACACCTAATGAAGTGATCGATCTACAGCTGTGAATCATTCAAGTTCTGCTGGTTAATTGCTCACTGGTTTTTAGGCTGCAAAGAGCATTTTTCTGTCACTTTTGTCTGGGGTGATCGGCGGCCATTTTGTGTCTTATGGTGCACCAGCACAAGCTGCCACCAAGTCCATCAATACTAGCGTTTTTTTTTTTTTGCTATATCCTACATCAGGGGCTTGGCCAAGTTTAATAGTGTCCGGCAAAGGATATATTTTGTTCTGGGGTGAAATTCAATTGCCAAAATTGCAATACCATAAATCAGTGGTTTCAGCTGTGGCTGGCCAAGTTAAATAGTGTCCAGCAAAGGATATATTTTTTTCTGGGGTGAAATTCAGTTGAAAAAATAGAAATACCGTAAATCTGGTGTTCCAGCAGTGAATGGACAAGTTTCATAGTGTCCGTCAAAGGATATATTATTTTCTAGAGTGAAATTCAGTTACTAAAATAGAAATACCGGAAATCTGGTGTTCCAGCTGTTACTGGACAAGTTTCATAGTGTCCAGCAAAGGATATATTTAGTTCTGGGGTGACATTCAATAGGTAAAATAGCAATTCTCTAAGCCTGATGTCCCAGCAGTGGCTGGCCAAGTTTAATAGTGTCCTGCAATGGATATATTTTTTTATGGGGTGAAATTCAGTTGCAAAAATAGAAATACCGTAAATCTGGTGTTCCAGCTGTGGCTGGCGAAGTTTAATAGTGTCCGTCAAAGGATTTATTATTTTCTGGGGTGAAATTCAGTTGTCAAAATAGAAATACAGTAAATCTGGTGTTCCAGTTGTGGCTGGCGAAGTTTAATAGTGTCCGTCAAAGGATTTATTATTTTCTGAGGTGAAATCAGTTGCAAAGATAGAAATACCGTAAATCTGGTGTTCCAGCTTTGATTGGACAAGTTTCATAGTGTCCGTCAAAGGATATATTATTTTCTCGGGTGAAATTCAGTTACAAAAATAGAAATATCGTAAATCTGGTGTTCCAGCTGTGACTGGACAAGTTTCATAGTGTCCGGCAAAGGATATATTTAGTTCTGGGGTGACATTCAATAGCCAAAATAGCAATCCTCTAAACCTGATGTCCCAGCAGTGGCTGGCCAAGTTTAATGAGAGTCCGGCAAAGGATATATTTTGTTCTGGGGTGAATTTCAATGGCCAAAATAGCAATACTGTAAATCAGTGGATTCAGCTGTGGCTGGCCAAGTTTAATAGTGTCCTGCAATGGATATCTTTTTTTCTGGGGTGAAATTCAGTTGCAAAAATAGAAATACCGTAAATCTGGTGTTCCAGCTGTGGCTGGCAAAGTTTAATAGTGTCCGTCAAAGGATTTATTATTTTCTGGGATGAAATTCAGTTGTCAAAATAGAAATACAGTAAATCTGGTGTTCCAGCTGTGGCTGGCGAAGTTTAATAGTGTCCGTCAAAGGATTTATTATTTTCTGGGGTGAAATTCAGTTGCCAAAATAGAAATACGGTAAATCTGGTGTTCCAGCTGTGACTGGACAAGTTTCATAGTGTTCGGGAAAGGATATATTATTTTCTGTGGTGAAATTCAGTTGCAAAATTAGAAATACCGTAAATCTGGTGTTCCAGCTGGTACTGGCCAAGTTTAATAGTGTCCAGCAAAGGATAGATAGTTTTATGGGGTGAAATACAGTTGACAAAATAGAAATACCGTAAATCTGGTGTTCCAGCTGTGACTGGACAAGTTTCATAGTGTCCGTCAAAGGATATATGATTTTCTAGAGTGAAATTCAGTTGCAAAAAGAGAAATACCGTAAATCTGGTGATCCAGCTGTGGCTGGCCAAGTTTAATAGTGTCCGGCAAATGATAGATAAATTTCCGGGGAAAATTTCAATAGCCAAAATAGCAATCCTCTAAATCTGGTGTCCCAGCAGTGGCTGGCCAAGTTTAATAGTGTCCGGCAAAGGATATATTTTCTTCTGGGGTGAAATTCAGTTGACAAAATAGCAATCCCGTTAATCAGTGGTTTCAGCTGTGGCTGGCCAAGTTTAATAGTGTCCGGCAAAGGATATAAAATTTTCTGGGGTGAAATTCAGTTGCCAAAATAGCAATACCGTAAATCTGGTGTTCCAGCTGTGGCTGGCGAAGTTTAATAGTGTCCGTCAAAGGATTTATTATTTTCTGGGGTGAAATTCAGTTGTCAAAATAGAAATACACTAAATCTGGTGTTCCAGTTGTGGCTGGCGAAGTTTAATAGTGTCCGTCAAAGGATTTATTATTTTCTGAGGTGAAATCAGTTGCAAAGATAGAAATACCGTAAATCTGGTGTTCCAGCTTTGACTGGACAAGTTTCATAGTGTCCGTCAAAGGATATATTATTTTCTGGGGTGAAATTCAGTTGCAAAAATAGAAATATCGTAAATCTGGTGTTCCAGCTGTGACTGGACAAGTTTCATAGTGTCCGGCAAAGGATATATTTAGTTCTGGGGTGACATTCAATAGCCAAAATAGCAATCCTCTAAACCTGATGTCCCAGCAGTGGCTGGCCAAGTTTAATAGAGTCCGGCAAAGGATATATTTTGTTCTGGGGTGAATTTCAATGGCCAAAATAGCAATACTGTAAATCAGTGGATTCAGCTGTGGCTGGCCAAGTTTAATAGTGTCCTGCAATGGATATCTTTTTTTCTGGGGTGAAATTCAGTTGCAAAAATAGAAATACCGTAAATCTGGTGTTCCAGCTGTGGCTGGCAAAGTTTAATAGTGTCCGTCAAAGGATTTATTATTTTCTGGGATGAAATTCAGTTGTCAAAATAGAAATACAGTAAATCTGGTGTTCCAGCTGTGGCTGGCGAAGTTTAATAGTGTCCGTCAAAGGATTTATTATTTTCTGGGGTGAAATTCAGTTGCAAAAATAGAAATACCGTAAATCTGGTGTTCCAGCTGGTACTGGCCAAGTTTAATAGTGTCCAGCAAAGGATAGATAATATTATGGGGTGGAATACAGTTGAAAAAATAGAAATACCGTAAATCTGGTGTTCCAGCTGTGACTGGACAAGTTTCATAGTGTCCGTCAAAGGATATATGATTTTCTAGAGTGAAATTCAGTTGCAAAAGAGAAATACCGTAAATCTGGTGATCCAGCTGTGGCTGGCCAAGTTTAATAGTGTCCGGCAAATGATAGATAAATTTCGGGGAAAATTTCAATAGCCAAAATAGCAATCCTCTAAATCTGGTGTCCCAGCAGTGGCTGGCCAAGTTTAATAGTGTCCGGCAAAGGATATATTTTTTTCTGGGGTGAAATTCAGTTGCCAAAATAGCAATCCCGTTAATCAGTGGTTTCAGCTGTGGCTGGCCAAGTTTAATAGTGTCCGGCAAAGGATATAAAATTTTCTGGGGTGAAATTCAGTTGCCAAAATAGCAATACCGTAAATCAGTGGTTTCAGCTGTGGCTGGCTAAGTTTTATAGTGTCCGGCAAAGGATATTTCTTTTCTGGGGAGAAATTCAGTTGCAAAATAGAAATACCATAAATGTGGTGTTCCAGCTGTGACTGGACAAGTTTCATAGTGTCTGTCAAAGGATATATTATTTTCTGGGATGAAATTAATTAGCAAAAATAGAAATACCGCAAATCTTGTGTTCCAGCTGTGGCTGGCCAAGTTTAATAGTGTCCGGCAAAGGATAGATATTTTTCTGAGGTGAAATTCAATTGCCAAAGTAGCTATACCGTAAATCAGTGGTTTCAGCTGTGGCTGGCCAAGTTTAATAGTGTCCTTCATAGGATATATTATTTCCTGGGGTGAAATTCAGTTGCAAAAATAGAAATACCGCAAATCTTGTGTTCCAGCTGTGGCTGGCCAACTTTAATAGTGTCCGGCAAAGGATAGATAATTTTCTGGGGTGAAATTCAATTGCCAAAATAGCAATACTGTAAATCAGTGGTTTCAGCTGTGGCTGGCCAAGTATAAGTGTCCGTCAAAGGATATATTTTGTTCTGGGGTGAAATTCAATAGCCAAAATAGTAATCCCCAAAATCTGGTGTCTGAGCAGTGGCTGGCCAAGTTTAATAGAGTTCGGCAAAGGATATATTTTGTTCTAGGGTGAAATTCAATTGCCAAAATAGCAATCTCCTAAATCGGGTGTCCCAGCAGTGGCTGGCCAAGTTTAATAGTGTCCGGCAAAGGATAGATAATTTTCTGGGGTAAAATTAAATTGCCTAAATTGCAATACCTTAAATCAGTGGTTTCAGCTGTGGCTGGCCAAGTTTTATAGTGTCCGGCAAAGGATATAAAATTTTCTGGGGTGAAATTCAGTTGCCAAAATAGCAATACCGTAAATCTGGTGTTCCAGCTGTGGCTGGCGAAGTTTAATAGTGTCCGTCAAAGGATTTATTATTTTCTGGGGTGAAATTCAGTTGTCAAAATAGAAATACAGTAAATCTGGTGTTCCAGTTGTGGCTGGCGAAGTTTAATAGTGTCCGTCAAAGGATTTATTATTTTCTGAGGTGAAATCAGTTGCAAAGATAGAAATACCGTAAATCTGGTGTTCCAGCTTTGATTGGACAAGTTTCATAGTGTCCGTCAAAGGATATATTATTTTCTCGGGTGAAATTCAGTTACAAAAATAGAAATATCGTAAATCTGGTGTTCCAGCTGTGACTGGACAAGTTTCATAGTGTCCGGCAAAGGATATATTTAGTTCTGGGGTGACATTCAATAGCCAAAATAGCAATCCTCTAAACCTGATGTCCCAGCAGTGGCTGGCCAAGTTTAATAGAGTCCGGCAAAGGATATATTTTGTTCTGGGGTGAATTTCAATGGCCAAAATAGCAATACTGTAAATCAGTGGATTCAGCTGTGGCTGGCCAAGTTTAATAGTGTCCTGCAATGGATATCTTTTTTTCTGGGGTGAAATTCAGTTGCAAAAATAGAAATACCGTAAATCTGGTGTTCCAGCTGTGGCTGGCAAAGTTTAATAGTGTCCGTCAAAGGATTTATTATTTTCTGGGATGAAATTCAGTTGTCAAAATAGAAATACAGTAAATCTGGTGTTCCAGCTGTGGCTGGCGAAGTTTAATAGTGTCCGTCAAAGGATTTATTATTTTCTGGGGTGAAATTCAGTTGCAAAAATAGAAATACCGTAAATCTGGTGTTCCAGCTGGTACTGGCCAAGTTTAATAGTGTCCAGCAAAGGATAGATAATATTATGGGGTGGAATACAGTTGAAAAAATAGAAATACCGTAAATCTGGTGTTCCAGCTGTGACTGGACAAGTTTCATAGTGTCCGTCAAAGGATATATGATTTTCTAGAGTGAAATTCAGTTGCAAAGAGAAATACCGTAAATCTGGTGATCCAGCTGTGGCTGGCCAAGTTTAATAGTGTCCGGCAAATGATAGATAAATTTCGGGGAAAATTTCAATAGCCAAAATAGCAATCCTCTAAATCTGGTGTCCCAGCAGTGGCTGGCCAAGTTTAATAGTGTCCGGCAAAGGATATATTTTTTTCTGGGGTGAAATTCAGTTGCCAAAATAGCAATCCCGTTAATCAGTGGTTTCAGCTGTGGCTGGCCAAGTTTAATAGTGTCCGGCAAAGGATATAAAATTTTCTGGGGTGAAATTCAGTTGCCAAAATAGCAATACCGTAAATCAGTGGTTTCAGCTGTGGCTGGCTAAGTTTTATAGTGTCCGGCAAAGGATATTTCTTTTTCTGGGGAGAAATTCAGTTGCAAAAATAGAAATACCATAAATGTGGTGTTCCAGCTGTGACTGGACAAGTTTCATAGTGTCTGTCAAAGGATATATTATTTTCTGGGATGAAATTAATTAGCAAAAATAGAAATACCGCAAATCTTGTGTGTCAGCTGTGGCTGGCCAAGTTTAATAGTGTCCGGCAAAGGATAGATATTTTTCTGAGGTGAAATTCAATTGCCAAAGTAGCTATACCGTAAATCAGTGGTTTCAGCTGTGGCTGGCCAAGTTTAATAGTGTCCTTCATAGGATATATTATTTCCTAGGGTGAAATTCAGTTGCAAAAATAGAAATACCGCAAATCTTGTGTTCCAGCTGTGGCTGGCCAACTTTAATAGTGTCCGGCAAAGGATAGATAATTTTCTGGGGTGAAATTCAATTGCCAAAACAGCAATACTGTAAATCAGTGGTTTCAGCTGTGGCTGGCCAAGTATAAGTGTCGGTCAAAGGATATATTTTGTTCTGGGGTGAAATTCAATAGCCAAAATAGTAATCCCCAAAATCTGGTGTCTGAGCAGTGGCTGGCCAAGTTTAATAGAGTTCGGCAAAGGATATATTTTGTTCTAGGGTGAAATTCAATTGCCAAAATAGCAATCTCCTAAATCGGGTGTCCCAGCAGTGGCTGGCCAAGTTTAATAGTGTCCGGCAAAGGATAGATAATTTTCTGGGGTAAAATTAAATTGCCTAAATTGCAATACCTTAAATCAGTGGTTTCAGCTGTGGCTGGCCAAGTTTTATAGTGTCCGGCAAAGGATATTTCTTTTTCTGGGGTGAAATTCATTTGCAAAAATAGAAATACTGTAAATCTGGTTTTCCACCTGTGACTGGACAAGTTTCATGATGTCCGTCAAAGGATATATTATTTTCTGGGATGAAATTAATTAGCAAAAATAGAAATACCGCAAATCTTGTGTTCCAGCTGTGGCTGGCCAACTTTAATAGTGTCCGGCAAAGGATAGATATTTTTCTGAGGTGAAATTCAATTGCCAAAGTAGCTATACCGTAAATCAGTGGTTTCAGCTGTGGCTGGCCAAGTTTAATAGTGTCCTTCATAGGATATTTTATTTCCTGGGGTGAAATTCAGTTGCAAAAATAGAAATACCGCAAATCTTGTGTTCCAGCTGTGGCTGGCCAACTTTAATAGTGTCCGGCAAAGGATATATTTTTTTCTGGGGTAAAATTCAATTGCCAGAATAGCAATCCCGTATTTCAGTGGTTTCAGCTGTGGCTGGCCAAGTTTAATAGTGTGCGGCAAAGGATAGATAATTTTCTGGGGTGAAATTCAATTGCCAAAATAGCAATACCGTAAATCAGTGGTTTCAGCTGTGGCTGGCCAAGTATAAGTGTCCGTCAAAGGATATATTTTGTTCTGGGGTGAAATTCAATAGCCAAAATAGTAATCCCCAAAATCTGGTGTCTGAGCAGTGGCTGGCCAAGTTTAATAGTGTTCGGCAAAGGATATATTTTGTTCTAGGGTGAAATTCAATTGCCAAAATAGCAATCTCCTAAATCGGGTGTCCCAGCAGTGGCTGGCCAAGTTTAATAGTGTCCGGCAAAGGATAGATAATTTTCTGGGGTAAAATTAAATTGCCAAAATTGCAATACCTTAAATCAGTGGTTTCAGCTGTGGCTGGCCAAGTTTTATAGTGTCCGGCAAAGGATATTTCTTTTTCTGGGGTGAAATTCAGTTGCAAAAATAGAAATACTATAAATCTGGTTTTCCACCTGTGACTGGACAAGTTTCATGATGTCCGTCAAAGGATATATTATTTTCTGGGGTGAAATACAGTTTCAAAAATAGAAATACAGTATATCTGGTGTTCCAGCTGTGGCTGGCCAACTTTAATAGTGTCCGGCAAAGGATAGATATTTTTCTGAGGTGAAATTCAATTGCCAAAATAGCTATACTGTAAATCAGTGGTTTCAGCTGTGGCTGGCCAAGTTTAATAGTGTCCGTCAAAGGATATATTATTTCCTGGGGTGAAATTCAGTTGCAAAAATAGAAATACCGCAAATCTTGTGTTACAGCTGTGGCTTGCCAAATTTAATAGTGTCCGGCAAAGGATATATTTTTTTCTGGGGTAAAATTCAATTGCCAAAATAGCAATCCCGTATTTCAGTGGTTTCAGCTGTGGCTGGCCAAGTTTAATAGTGTCCGGCAAAGGATAGATAATTTTCTGGGGTGAAATTTAATTGCCAAAATAGCAATACCGTAAATCAGTGGTTTCAGCTGTGGCTGGCCAAGTTTAATAGTGTCTGGCAAAGGATATATTTTGTTCTGTGGTAAAATTCAATAGCCAAAATAGTAATCCCCTAAATTTGGTGTCTGAGCAGTGGCTGGCCAAGTTTAATAGTGCTCGGCAAAGGATATATTTTGTTCTGGGGTCAAAATCAATAGCCAAAATAGTAATCCCCAAAATCTGGTGTCTGAGCAGTGGCTGGCCAAATTTAATAGTGTTCGGCAAAGGATATATTTTGTTCTAGGGTGAAATTCAATTGCCAAAATAGCAATCTCCTGAATCGGGTGTCCCAGCAGTGGCTGGCCAAGTTTAATAGTGTCCGGCAAAGGATAGATAATTTTCTGGGGTAAAATTAAATTGCCAAAATTGCAATACCTTAAATCAGTGGTTTCAGCTGTGGCTGGCCAAGTTTTATAGTGTCCGGCAAAGGATATTTCTTTTTCTGGGGTGAAATTCAGTTGCAAAAATAGAAATACTATAAATCTGGTTTTCCACCTGTGACAGGACAAGTTTCATGATGTCCGTCAAAGGATATATTATTTTCTGGGGTGAAATACAATTTCAAAAATAGAAATACAGTATATCTGGTGTTCCAGCTGTGGCTGGCCAACTTTAATAGTGTCCGGCAAAGGATAGATATTTTTCTGAGGTGAAATTCAATTGCCAAAATAGCTATACTGTAAATCAGTGGTTTCAGCTGTGGCTGGCCAAGTTTAATAGTGTCCGTCAAAGGATATATTATTTCCTGGGGTGAAATTCAGTTGCAAAAATAGAAATACCGCAAATCTTGTGTTCCAGCTGTGGCTTGCCAACTTTAATAGTGTCCGGCAAAGGATATATTTTTTTCTGGGGTAAAATTCAATTGCCAAAATAGCAATCCCGCATTTCAGTGGTTTCAGCTGTGGCTGGCCAAGTTTAATAGTGTCCGGCAAAGGATAGATAATTTTCTGGGGTGAAATTTAATTGCCAAAATAGCAATACCGTAAATCAGTGGTTTCAGCTGTGGCTGGCCAAGTTTAATAGTGTCCGGCAAAGGATATATTTTGTTCTAGGGTAAAATTCAATAGCCAATATAGTAATCCCCTAAATCTGGTGTCTGAGCAGTGGCTGGCCAAGTTTAATAGTGTTCGGCAAAGGATATATTTTGTTCTGGGGTCAAAATCAATAGCCAAAATAGCAATCTCCTAAATCGGGTGTCTCAGCAGTGGCTGGCCAAGTTTAATAGTGTCCTGCAAAGAATAGGTAATTTTCTGTGGTCAAGTTCAATTTCCAAAATAGCAATACCATAAATCAGTGGTTTCAGCTGTGGCTGGCCAAGTGTAATAGTGTCCGGCATAGGATAGATTTTGTTCTGGGGTGAAATTCAATTGCCAAAATAGTAATCCCCTAAATCTGGTGTCTGAGCAGTGGCTGGTCAAGTTTAATAGTGTTCGGCAAAGGATATATTTTGTTCTGGGGTGAAATTCAATTGCCAAAATAGCAATCCCCTAAATCGGGTGTCCCAGCAGTGGCTGGCCAAGTTTAATAGTGTCCGGCAAAGATAGATAATTTTCTAGGGTGAAATTCAATTGCCAAAATTGCAATACCGTAAATCAGTGGTTTCAGCTGTGGCTGGCCAAGTTTCACACTGTACGGCAAAGTATATATTTTTTTCTGGGGTGAAATTCAGTTGCAAAAAAAGAAATACCATAAATCTGGTGTTCCAGCTGTGACTGGACAAGTTTCATAGTGTCCGTCAAAGGATATATTATGTTTTGGGGTGAAATTCAGTTGCAAAAATAGAAATACCGTAAAAGTGGTGTTCCAGCTGTTACTGGACAAGTTTCATAGTGTCTGTCAAAGGATATATTATTTTCTGGGGTGAAATTCAATTGCCAAAATAGCAATACCCAAAATCTGGTGTTTCAGCTGTTGCAGGCCAAGTTTAATAGTGTCCGGCAAATGATATATAATTTTCCAGGGTGAAATTCAGTTGCCAAAATAGCAATCCCGTTAATCAGAGCTTTCAGCTGTGGCTGGCCAAGTTTAATAGTGTCCGGCAAAGGATAGATAATTTTCTGGGGTTAAATTCAGTTGCCAAAATAGCAATACCGTAAATCAGTTGTTTCAGCTGTGGCTGGCCAAGTTTAATAGTGTCCGGCAAAGGATAGATATTTTTCTGGGGTGAAATTCAATTGCCAAAATAGCAATACCATATATCAGTGGTTTCAGCTGTGGCTGGCCAAGATTATTGTGTCCAGCAAAGGATTTTTCTTTTTCTGGGGTAAAATTCAGTTGCAAAAATAGAAATAAATCTGGTGTTCCAGCTGTGACTGGACAAGTTTCTTAGTGTCCGTCAAAGAATATATTATTTTCTGGGGTTAAATTCAGTTGCAAAAATAGAAATACCGTAAATCTGGTTTTCCAGCTGTGACTGGACAAGTTTCATAGTGTCCATCATAAGATATATTATTTTCTGGGGTGAAATTCAATAGCCAAAATAGCAATCCTCTAAATCTAGTTTCCCAGGAGTGGCTGGCCAAGTTTAATAGTGTCCGGCAAAGGATATATTTTTTTCTGGTTTCAAATGAAATTGTCAAAATAGCAAGCCCTTAAATCTGTGGTTTCAGCTGTGGCTGGCCAAGTTTAATAGTGTCCGGCAAAGGATAGATTTTGTTCTGGGGTGAAATTCAATTGCCAAAATAGCAATCTCCAAAATCGGGTGTCCCAGCAGGGGCTGGCCAAGTTTAATAGTTTCCGGCAAAGGATAGATTTTGTTCTGGGGTGAAATTCAATTGCCAAAATAGCAATCTCCAAAATCGGGTGTCCCAGCAGGGGCTGGCCAAGTCTAATAGTTTCCGACAAAGGATAGATAATTTTCTGGGGTGAAATTCAATTGCCAAAATTGCAATACCTTAAATCAGTGGTTTCAGCTGTGGCTGGCCAAGTTTTATAGTGTCCGGCAAAGGATATTTCTTTTTCTGGGGTGAAATTCAGTTGCAGAAATAGAAATACCATAAATCTGGTGTTCCAGCTGTGACTGGACAAGTTTCATAGTGTCTGTCAAAGGAAATATTATTTTCTGGGATTAAATTCATTTGCAAAAATAGAAATACTGCAAATCTTGTGTTCCAGCTGTGGCTGGCCAACTTTAATAGTGTCCGGCAAAGGATAGATATTTTTCTGAGGTGAAATTCAATTGCCAAAATAGCTATACTGTAAATCAGTGGTTTCAGCTTTGGCTGGCCAAGGTTCATAGAGTCGGTCAAAGGATATATTATTTTCTGGGATGAAATTCATTTGCAAAAATAGAAATACCGCAAATCTTGTGTTCCAGCTGTGGCTGGCCAACTTTAATAGTGTCCGGCAAAGGATAGATATTTTTCTGAGGTGAAATTCAATTGCCAAAATAGCTATACTGTAAATCAGTGGTTTCAGCTGTGGCTGGCCAAGTTTAATAGTGTCCGTCATAGGATATATTATTTCCTGGGGTGAAATTCAGTTGCAAACATTGAATTATCGCAAATCTTGTGTTCCAGCTGTGTCTGGCCAACTTTAATAGTGTCCGGCAAAGGACATATTTTTTCTGGGGTAAAATTCAATTGCCAAAATAGCAATCCCGTATTTCAGTGGTTTCAGCTGTGGCTGGCCAAGTTTAATAGTGTCCGGCAAAGGATATATTTTGTTCTGGGGTAAAATTCAATAGCCAAAATAGCAATCTCCTAAATCGGGTGTACCAGCAGCGGCTGGCCAAGTTTAATAGTGTCCTGCAAAGGATAGATAATTTTCTGGGGTCAAGTTCAATTGCTAAAATAGCAATACCGTAAATCAGTGGTTCCAGCTGGGACTAGACAAGTTTCATAGTGTCCGGCAAAGGATATATTATTTTCTGGGGTTAAATTCAGTTGCAAAAATAGAAATACTGTAAATCTGGTGTTCCACCTGTGACTGGACAAGTTTTATAGTGTCCGTCAAAGGATATATTATTTTCTAGGGTGAAATATAGTTTCAAAAATAGAAATACAGTAAATCTGCTGTCCCAGCAGTGGCTGGCCAAGTTTAATAGTGTCCGGCAAAGGATAGATTTTGTACTGGTGTGAAATTCAATTGCCAAAATAGCAATCCTGTAAATCAGTGGTTTCATCTGTGGCTGGCCAAGTTTAATAGTGTCCGGCAAAGGATAGATACTTTTCTGGGGTGAGATTCAATTGCCAAAATAGCAATCCCGTAAATCAGTGGTTTCAGCTGTGGCTGGCCAAGTTTTATAGTGTCCGGCAAAGGATATTTCTTTTTCTGGGAAGAGATTCAGTTGCAAAAATAGAAATACCATAAATCTGGTGTTCCAGCTGTGACTGGTCAAGTTTCATAGTGTTTGTCAAAGGATATATTATTTTCTGGGATGAAATTCATTTGCAAAAATAGAAATACTGCAAATCTTGTGTTCCAGCTGTGGCTGGCCAACTTTAATAGTGTCCGCCAAAGGATAGATATTTTTCTGAGGTGAAATTCAATTGCCAAAATAGCTATACTGTAAATCAGTGGTTTCAGCTGTGGCTGGCCAAGTTTAATAGTGTCCGTCATAGGATATATTATATCCTGGGGTGAAATTCAGTTGCAAAAATAGAAATACCGCAAATCTTGTGTTCCAGCTGTGGCTGGCCAACTTTAAAAGTGTCCGGCAAAGGATATATTATTTTCTGGGGTAAAATTCAATTGCCAAAATAGCAATCCCGTATTTCAGTGGTTTCAGCTGTGGCTGGCCAAGTTTAATAGTGTCCGGCAAAGAATAGATAATTTTCTGGGGTGAAATTCAATTGCCAATATAGCAATACCCAAAATCTGGTGTTCCAGCTGTTGCAGGCCAAGTTTAATAGTGTCCGGCAAATGATAGATAATTTTCCAGGGTGAAATTCAATAGCCAAAATAGCAATCCTCTAAATCTGGTGTCCCAGCAGTGGCTGGCTAAGTTTAATAGTGTCCAGCAAAGGATATATTTTGTTCTGGGGTGAAATTCAATTTCCAAAATAGCAATCTCCTAAATCGGGTGTCCCAGCAGGGGCTGGCCAAGTTTAATAGTGTCCGGCAAAGGATAGATAATTTTCTGAGGTGAAATTCAATTGCCAAAATAGCAATACCTTAAATCAGTGGTTTCAGCTGTGGCTGGCCAAGTTTAATATTGTCCGGCATAGGATAGATTTTGTGCTGGGGTGAAATTCAATTGCCAAAATAGTAATCCCCTAAATCTGCTGTCTGAGCAGTGGCTGGCCAAGTTTAATAGTGTTCGGCAAAGGATATATTTTGTACTGGGGTGAAATTCAATTGCCAAAATAGCCATCCCCTAAATCGGGTGTCCCAGCAGTGGCTGGCCAAGTTTAATAGTGTTCGGCAAAGGATATATTTATTTCTGGGGTGAAATTCAATTGCCAATATAGCAATACCGTAAATCAGTGGTTTCAGCTGTGGCTGGCCAAGTTTAGTAGTGTCCGGCAAAGGATATATTTTGTTCTGTGGTAAAATTCAATAGCCAAAATAGTAATCCCCTAAATTTGGTGTCTGAGCAGTGGCTGGCCAAGTTTAATAGTGCTCGGCAAAGGATATATTTTGTTCTGGGGTTAAATTCAATAGCCAAAATAACAATCCCCTAAATCGGGTGTCCCAGCAGTGGCTGGCCAAGTTTAATAGTGTCTGGAAAAGGATAGATACTTTTCTGGGGTGAAATTCAATTGCCAAAATACTAATACCGTAAATCAGTGGTTTCAACTGTGGCTGGCCAAGTTTAATAGTGTATGGCAAAGGATATATTATTTTCTGGGGTGAAATTTAATTGCAAGAATAGAAATTCCGCAAATCTGGTGTTCCAGCTGTGGATGGCCAACTTTAATAGTGTCCGGCAAAGGATAGATATTTTTTTGGGGTGAAATTCAATTGCCAAAATAGCAATACCCAAAATCTGGTGTTCCAGCTGTTGCAGGCCAAGTTTAATAGTGTCCGGCAAATGATAGATAATTTTCCAGGGTGAAATTCAATAGCCAAAATAGCAATCCTCTAAATCTGGTGTCCCAGCAGTGGCTGGCTAAGTTTAATAGTGTCCAGCAAAGGATATATTTTGTTCTGGGGTGAAATTCAATTTCCAAAATAGCAATCTCCTAAATCGGGTGTCCCAGCAGGGGCTGGCCAAGTTTAATAGTGTCCGGCAAAGGATAGATAATTTTCTGAGGTGAAATTCAATTGCCAAAATAGCAATACCTTAAATCAGTGGTTTCAGCTGTGGCTGGCCAAGTTTAATATTGTCCGGCATAGGATAGATTTTGTGCTGGGGTGAAATTCAATTGCCAAATTAGTAATCCCCTAAATCTGGTGTCTGAGCAGTGGCTGGCCAAGTTTAATAGTGTTCGGCAAAGGATATATTTTGTTATGGGGTGAAATTCAATTGCCAAAATAGCCATCCCCTAAATCGGGTGTCCCAGCAGTGGCTGGCCAAGTTTAATAGTGTTCGGCAAAGGATATATTTATTTCTGGGGTTAAATTCAGTTGCCAAAATAGCAATCCCGTTAATCAGTGGTTTCAGCTGTGGCTGGCCAAGTTTAGTAGTGTCCGGCAAAGGATAGATTTTGTTCTGGGGTGAAATTCAGTTTTTGTTAAACTGGTTACTGAAGAGATTTCGTCTCTTCCTTATGAGGGTGCTCGTTCTAACTGTACTAAAAAAGAGTGGGATGCTATTGAGTCATTGAAAAATGACCCTAACATTATAATTAAACCCTCAGATAAGGGTGGTAACGTTGTAATCATGGATCGGGATGACTATGAAGTAATGTGTATACAGATTTTGAGTGACCGCAGCACATATTCTGTTATATCATGTAATCCAACGCCTACATATCTTCTTGAGCTAAGAGAGATCCTAACGGATGCTAGAACTCTGAGGAATATGAGTTTCTCAATCCGAATGCCCCTGTGACCGCCACCTTTTACAGCCTGCCTAAGATTCACAAAGGACTGAATCCAGTAAAGGGGAGACCTATAGTGGCGGGCATTGGAAGTATCTGCCAAAATCTAGGGGTGTACATAGATGAGATCCTCATGCCGTTTGTGGTTGCTTTACCCTCTTACACTCGGGACACCACGGATTTGTTGAAACGGTTGGATGGCATCACCATCGATGATCAATCCATACTAGCGAGCATCGATGTTGAGGCCTTATATTCATCCATCCCCCATGAAGCAGGTTTGACTGCCGTGAAATTTTTCCTTAGCTCAAGAGGAAAGCAATACACGGAACACAATGATTTTGTATTGCGACTGCTGCGCTTTCTCCTTACACACAATTTCTTCCTTTTCAGCGGAAGGATCTACCACCAGCTCAGGGGCACAGCGATGGGCTGCTCATGTGCGCCTTCGTACGCCAATTTGCTCCTGGGCTGGTGGGAGTCCACCATTGTCTTTAGTGAGTCTATGTCGTCATGTACCGAGCCCATACTAATGTGGGCTAGGTACATAGACGACATCTTTATTATCTGGAATGACTCATTAACAGGGTTCCAACATCTGGTCAAACAACTTAATGTGAATGAAATAGGCCTTCGGTTCACTTATGAGACTGCTACTGATGTTTTACCATTCCTGGACGTTAGCATCATGAGGGGTACGTCAGGGGAACTTCAGACTACTATTTATCGTACTTTCACACTTCCGTAGTCAGAACTGCCTGCCGGATCCGTCGATCTGGATGTAAACTGACAGACTGACTTAGAGGAGTCTCGGGAGGCCGCAATACACATTACATGGTCCACTTCTCTAACATATCCAATGAGTAAGGCAGGCTTAAAGGGTTATTTCATGATCATAATATCATAGGCCATCAATATCTGATCGTCAGGGGTCTGACACTTCACCGATCATTTTTTACCAAGTAGCCCTCCGTCGCCAGAAATACACACATACTCGGTCCATTGAGTAGTGAACGGAGTTGGTAACTGCAATGCTCCCCTCATTCACTTCAATAGGATCTGCGCTGTAGTAACCAGCATCATCCACCAGTGTCCGGAGCTACTCAGTAATAGCAGATTAGCGGGGCATGCGGGATGTCAGACCCCGACTCTTAAAAACTGATGGGCTATGCTGAGGATAGGACATCAGTATTAAAATTCCCTTTAAATATGCATAAAAGATGGAAGTCTGGTGGCTGAGACGGCAGCAACAGGGGATCTGGTTAAGCCGGAGTACGGCTTTTTTACATTTTTAACCCCCTGTGAGCCATATGTTAAAGAAATGTAATAAGACGTGCTAACTAATTATACTTTTTAAATACAAGTATGGTAAATCATTGTGAAACTGAGAATAGGTTTATTTTACGTTGTGCATCAATTTTATTGAACTCCAACATTCGGGAACGATCTTCACAGTCAGCAATTCATCTTAATGGATATTTTCCAAGCCTTTTGATTTATAATAGAGCTGCTCCCCAGAAACTCTCTTGTCTCTTTGTAACAGGTACCACTGGTAGGGTAATCTGGCAATCCTCTTGTCCTTGCCTCCGTTAGTGTAGCGGTTAATGTATATGGTGGATAATCCTGGAATCATGAGACAAACGGTCATAATGGCAAAGCCAGGCAGGATTTCGTACCACATACCACATGCTATTTATCGTAAACCGACTTCCACCAATTCCGTCTTGCACTGGTCAAGTGGACACCCGAGACCCCTAAGGAGGGGGATTCCACTTGGCCAGTATATGCGAATACGGCGCAACTGTTCTGATGATATCGAATTTGTAAAGCAGGCAGGTGAACTTGGGGAGAGATTTCATAGGCGGGGTTACCCAGATGACGTCCTACGCACAGCGTATCAAAAAGTGCGGTCCATCTCACGGACGGATCTTCTCGTCCCCAGGAAATTGCCTCCGGGGGACCAGAAGATTCGCCTTATCTCCACATTTGACAGTCTGTCGACGGAAGTTAGGAAGGTGCTAGAAAAACACTGGCCAATCCTCCTAATGGATCCAGATTTCCATGAGAAAGTCCACGAATATCCTCAGATCACGTTTAGAAGGGGTCAGAATCTGAAAGATTTGTTGGTCCACAGCCACTACTCCCAACCAGACAAACCAGGCACCTGGCTTGACCGTAAGCCATTAGGTTGCTTTCGATGTGGTAATTGTGTAGCCTGTGGCACAATCAAACAAAGCAAAACTTTCTTAAGTTCAAATTTACAACGTACGTACCATATCTTGGACTTTATTAATTGCCGTAGCCGAGGTGTTATCTATAAGATTACCTGTATATGCAATATGGAGTATATTGGGAAAACTAAACGTGAGCTGCGGCGCAGGATTGGCGAGCATTTAAATGATGTGACAAACAAAAGAGATACAGCTGTCGCGAGACATGTACAGGAGTGCCATCGGGGCGACCCAGGGTGCCTCTCTGCAGTGGGAATTGAGTTAGTCCCACCGTCAGTTCGGGGAGGCAACTGGGATCGCATTCTCCTGCAACATGAGGCCAGGTGGATCTTCCGTTTGAAAACGGTGTCACCCACTGGTCTCAATGAACAGTTGAGTTTTGGATGTTTCCTTTGAAAATGGAACCCTGTTAGAACGATCATATTGTACAAATATGTTTATACGTCTTTACTGTCCAGGTTTGGCCATGAGGGGATCATCCCCTGTCTAATTGAAACATAATTTTATTAATGTATACTGTCAGTTACCCTGCCTCTTGCTTGATGACACCGCCCCAAATACCCCCCCCTTCTGATTGGTTGCTGGGAACATGTCCCCATCACCCAGCATCCCAGTCAGCCCCACCCATACCATTTGAGGTGGGAGGGAACACAGGCAATACGATTACCTGTGTTTTTCCCTTACCAGTAACCTTGCGGTGATTCGCGCATGAAGTGCGCATGTGCGCGCTGGCTCCGATCATGTGACCGGACGTGATGACGTAGCAAATGTGCGTCGGGCCTGTCAGTGGCCGGAGCCGCCGCTTGAGCATGATGCGATGAGCCGCAAGGTATGCTGGATGCAACTGATGCCTTTAAAAAGTGGCGCCGATTTCTTATACGGCGCAGCATTGCCAGCAGCACACATTGTTTGTGACGGGAGCACGAGAGAGGGGGGCTGTTATCTATAGCCTTCTCTCTATATCTAGTTCTTCCCCTTCATCTTTTTTACCCCTCCCATCCCTGTACATTTATAGGTGTGGGTTTGGTCTCACTGTGCTATTACAGTGGAACCAGGTGAATTACCATGTAGGTTCCAACCATTGGTGGACCTACTCCCTTAATGCTTTATCCATCATCCAGTATAAGTTATTTACTGGTGCCTATATCCCCTGATGATTGTCCCTTGTGGGCATGAAACGTGCATGTAGGGAACAGGGAGCATCCAACAATAGTGTAGGGCTTTATTAGGCCCAAGTAGATAAGGGACAGGTTCCGGATGGGGTCGCCCTTCTAAGGACGAGTGCCCTGTGGTCAGGCCGCTATCCCCACCTTTAGTGGTTAGGGCCTCCGCAGGACTACAGATATTTGTAGGGTTAAAGTAGACCCCCGCCTGTTCCCTTCCTATCTTTTAAAGCCGTGACTTGAAGGTTTATTGCTGACTTCATCGGCATCGGATACCAGGACCACAGTGCGGTAGGATACTGGTGTTTACAGAGTGCCGCCGCGCACCTATTTATCTAACCATTGCGGTATAAGTGTATGTGGAGTAGTTGGTCGACTGAAAACTACCCAGACGCATATGTGTGTCAATTTTTGTTTTCTTACCTCAGTGTGGGGCATATCTTTTAAAGTGAGTCATTAAAAGTTAATTTTTAAATAATTCCATTCCGCATATTGTGCTTTGATTGGTGAAATTCAATTGCCAAAATAGCAATCTCCTAAATCGGGTGTCCCAGCAGGGGCTGGCCAAGTTTAATAGTGTCCGGCAAAGGATAGATAATTTTCTGGGGTTAAATTCAATTGCCAAAATAGCAATACCTTATATCAGTGGTTTCAGCGGTGGCTGGCCAAGTTTATAGTGTCCGGCAAAGGATATTTTTTTTCCTGTGGTGAAATTCAGTTGCAAAAATAGAAATACCTAAATCTGGTGTTCCAGCTGTGACTGGACAAGTTTCATAGTGTTCGTCAAAGGATATATTATTTTCTGGGGTGAAATTCAATAGCCAAAATAGCAATCCTCCAAATCTAGTGTCCCAGGAGTGGCTGGCCAAGTTTAATAGTGTCCGGCAAAGGATATATTTTTTTCTGGTTTGAAATTCAATTGTCAAAATAGCAATCCCTTAAATCAGTGGTTTCAGCTGTGGCTGGCCAAGTTTAATAGTGTCCGGCAAAGGATAGATAATTTTCTGGGGTGAAATTCAATTGCCAAAATAGCAATACCGTAAATCAGTGGTTTCAGCTGTAGCTTTCCAAGTTTAATAATGTCCGGCAAAGGATATATTTTGTTCTGGGGTGAAATTCAATTGCCAAAATAGCAATTCCCTAATAGAGATGGCCCGAACTTTCCGCCGGCGAACATAGCTTGTTCGCGTTTGCCGCAGCGGGCGAACACATGCGATGTTCGGTCCGCCCCCTATACATCATCATTGAGCAATCTTTGACCCTGTACCTCACAGTCAGCAGACACATTCCAGCTAATCAGCAGCATTCCCTCCCTCCCAGATCCTCCCATCTCCTGAACAGCATCCATTTTAGATTCATTCGGAATTTGCAGTCGTAGTGAGAGGAGATAGAGTGTAGTTGCTGCTGATTTAATAGGGAAATCGATAGCTAGGCTAGTGAATTCAGTGTCCACTCCAGTCCTGAAAGACTCATCTGATCTCTGCTGTAAGGACAGCGTCCTGACAGCACCCCAAAAAGTCCTTTTTAGGGCTGCAACATATGTCTTCTTTTTTTCTTTCTCCATATACATATTGCAGTTGCCTGGCCTGCCTGTGCGTGAGGAGCTGCAGGCCCACAGACTGTAGTGTGCCCACTGCCAGTGCCCACCCCTGTCATCCCATGTGGCACAGGACTTTGCATCAAAAAAGGCATTTAATTTTTACACTTTAATCTAAGGTTAGTTGCCTGCCAGTGTGTATCAGGCTGACTTCCTCAGGCTGTGCCCACTCCCAGTGCCCACCACTCATACCGGCTGGCACAGGACTTTGCATTAAAAAAAGGCATTTCATTTTTACACTATAGTGTAATTTCAGTTGCTTGCCTGCTGCTAGTGTGTGTCAGGCCGACTTCCACTGACTGTAGTGTGCCCACTGCCAGTGCCCACCCCTGTCATCCCGTGTGGCACAGGACTTTGCATCAAAAAAAGGCATTTAATTTTTACACTTTAGTGTAATTTCAGCTGCTTGCCTGCTGCTAGTGTGTGTCAGGCCGACTTCCACTGACTGTAGTGTGCCCACTGCCAGTGCCCACCCCTGTCATCCCGTGTGGCACAGGACTTTGCATCAAAAAAGGCATTTCATTTTTACACTTTAGTGTAATTTCAGTTGCTTGCCTGCTGCTAGTGTGTGTCAGGCCGACTTCCACTGACTGTAGTGTGCCCACTGCCAGTGCCCACCCCTGTCATCCCGTGTGGCACAGGACTTTGCATCAAAAAAGGCATTTAATTTTTACACTTTAGTGTAATTTCAGCTGCTTGCCTGCTGCTAGTGTGTGTCAGGCCGACTTCCACTGACTGTAGTGTGCCCACTGCCAGTGCCCACCCCTGTCATCCCGTGTGGCACAGGACTTTGCATCAAAAAAGGCATTTAATTTTTACACTTTAGTGTAATTTCAGCTGCTTGCCTGCTGCTAGTGTGTGTCAGGCCGACTTCCACTGACTGTAGTGTGCCCACTGCCAGTGCCCACCCCTGTCATCCCGTGTGGCACAGGACTTTGCATCAAAAAAGGCATTTAATTTTTACACTTTAGTGTAATTTCAGCTGCTTGCCTGCTGCTAGTGTGTGTCAGGCCGACTTCCACTGACTGTAGTGTGCCCACTGCCAGTGCCCACCCCTGTCATCCCGTGTGGCACAGTAGCTTGCCGATAAATAAGGCATTTAATTTTTAGACAGTATTCTAAATTCAGTTGCTTGCCTGCTGCCAGTGTGTGTCAGGCCCACTTCCACTGACTGTAGTGTGCCCACTGCCAGTGCCAACCACTGATACTGGGTGGCACAGTAGCTTGCTGATAAATAAGGCATTTCATTTTTAGACAGTAGTCTAAATTCAGTTGCTTGCCTGCTGCCAGTGTGTGTCAGGCCCACTTCCACTGACTGTAGTGTGCCCACTGCCAGTGCCAACCACTGATACCGGGTGGCGCAGTAGCTTGCCGATAAATAAGGCATTTAATTTTTAGACAGTAGTCTAAATTCAGTTGCTTGCCTGCTGCCAGTGTGTGTCAGGCCCACTTCCACTGACTGTAGTGTGCCCACTGCCAGTGCCAACCACTGATACCGGGTGGTACAGTAGCTTGCCGAAAAATAAGGCATTTCATTTTTACATATTAGTCTAATTTCAGTTGCTTGCCTGCTGCCAGTGTGTGTCAGGCCCACTTTCACAGACTGTAGTGTGCCCACTGCCAGTGCCCACCACTGATACCGGGTGGCACAGTAGCTTGCCGATAGATAAGCCATTTCATTTTTACACATTAGTCTAATTTCAGTTGCTTGCCTGCTGCCAGTGTGTGTCAGGCCCACTTCCACTGACTGTAGTGTGCCCACTGCCAGTGCCCACCACTGATACCGGGTGGCACAGTACGTAGCACGCGTAGTACCACTTATCTAAAAAAAAATGACAGGCAGAGGCAGGCTACCCCGCAGGGGCCGTCGTGGTCGGGGTCGTGTGATTTCCACTGTCCCTGGAATAATGCCTAGTGTTCAGAGGCCACGTACTCTGAACCCGAAAAATTCTGAGGACATAGTTGAATGGCTTAGATAGGACATCCAATCTTCCACAGCTTCCACTAAGAACCTTGACGCACCATTCTCCTCCAGCTCAGCTTCGGTCACCTGCTCTCAAGTTACCACGCACCCGCCCGCCGCCACCACCACCCCTACCACCACAGCCACCACAGCCGCTTCACTTGATCCGTCAGAGGAGTTATTTACACATCAGTTGGATGCAATTAGTGATGCGCAACCATTATTGCCAGATGATGTAGATATGTCTCAGTCAGGATATGTCTCAGTCAGGCAGGATTACACACATGGACATACAGTGTGATGATGATGATGATGATGTTGTACCCGCTGCTGCTCCCTTTGCTGAGGTGTCAGATCCAAGTGAAGCGGTTGATGATGACGATGTGTCCACGGATGCCACGTGGGTGCCTGCTCAAAGAGAAGAAGAGGGGGAAAGTTCAGAAGGGGAGACAGAGAGAATGAGGAGACGAGTTGGAAGCAGGGGGAGGTCGTCGCAAGGAGTTAGTGGCACAGTCAGACAGCATGTATCGGCACCTGGGGTCAGCCAGACAGCACGCCAGTCAACGCATGCTGTTGCCACCACCAGAATGCCGTCATTGCATTTGGCATTTTTTTGTGTGTCTGCCTCTGATAACAGCAATGCCATTTGCAACCTGTGCCAAAAGAAACTGAGTCGTGGGAAGTCCAACACCCACCTTGGTACAACTGCTTTGCGAAGGCACATGATCTCACATCACAAACGCCTATGGGATCAACACATGAGTACAAGCAGCACACAAACTCAAAGCCACCATGCTCCTCCTGGTCCAGCATCTTCAGCCACGTCAACCAATGCTGTCCTCCCTGCCCCCTCTCAACCAACCGCCACTCCTCCTCTCACCTTCAGCAGTTCCTGCTCATCTGCCCACAGTCAGGTGTCTGTCAAGGACATGTTTGAGCGTAAAAAGCCAATGTCACAGAATCACCCCCTTGCCCGGCGACTGACAGCTGGCTTGACGGAACTCTTAGCCCGCCAGCTTTTACCATACCAGCTGGTGGAGTCTGAGGCCTTCGCTATTGGGACACCACAGTGGAAGGTACCCAGACGAATTTTTTTTTTCAAAAAAGGCAATCCCAAACCTCTACCATATCATTGAAAAGGAAGTCATGGCATCTCTGGCATACAGTGTTGGGGCAAGGGTCCATCTGACCACTGATACCTGGTCTGCAAAGCACGGTCAGGGCAGGTATATCACGTACACGGCGCATTGGGTCAACCTGCTGACGGCTGACAAGCATGGAATGAGTGGCTCCACAGTGGAGTTGGTGACACCGCCACGACTTGCAGGCAGACCTACTGCCACCTCCTCTACTCCTACTCCATCCTCTTCGATATCCTCCTCGGCTGAGTCCTCTTCTGCTGCGGCGTCTGGCTGCAAATCAAGTGAATCCCCCCAGCTCCCCAGGGGATATTCCACATCCCGGATACGACAGTGTCACGCTTTCTTGGGGTTGACTTGCCTGAAAGCAGAGAGCCACACAGGACCAGCACTCCTGTCCGCCCTGAACGCACAGGTGGATCAGTGGCTGACCCCGCACCAACTGGAGATCGGCAAAGTGGTGTGTGATAATGGAACAAATTTGTTGTCGGCATTGAATTTGGGCAAGTTGTCACATGTGCCGTGCATGGCACATGTGTTGAATCTCATCGTACAACGTTTTGTGTCTAAGTACCCAGGCTTACAGGACGTCCTCAAGCAGGCCAAGAAGGTGTGTGGCCATTTTAGGTGTTCCTACACGGCCATGGCGCACTTTTCCGATTTTCAGCGGCGAAACAACATGCCAGTGAGGTGCTTGATATGTGACAGCCCGACACGTTGGAATTCAACACTCCTAAAGTTCGACCGCCTGCTCCAAGAAGAAAAAGCCGTCAACGAGTATTTGTATGACCGGGGTGCTAGGACAGCCTCTGCGGAGCTGGGAATTTTTTCAATTCAATTCAATTCAATTGCCAAAATAGCAATCTCCTAAATCGGGTGTCCCAGCAGGGGCTGGCCAAGTTTAATAGTGTCCGGCAAAGGATAGATAATTTTCTGGGGTTAAATTCAATTGCCAAAATAGCAATACCTTATATCAGTGGTTTCAGCGGTGGCTGGCCAAGTTTATAGTGTCCGGCAAAGGATATTTTTTTTCCTGTGGTGAAATTCAGTTGCAAAAATAAAAAATACCTAAATCTGGTGTTCCAGCTGTGACTGGACAAGTTTCATAGTGTTCGTCAAAGGATATATTATTTTCTGGGGTGAAATTCAATAGCCAAAATAGCAATCCTCCAAATCTAGTGTCCCAGGAGTGGCTGGCCAAGTTTAATAGTGTCCAGCAAAGGATATATTTTTTTCTGGTTTGAAATTCAATTGTCAAAATAGCAATCCCTTAAATCAGTGGTTTTAGCTGTGGCTGGCCAAGTTTAATAGAGTCCGGCAAAGGATAGATAATTTTCTGGGGTGAAATTCAATTGCCAAAATAGCAATACCGTAAATCAGTGGTTTCAGCTGTAGCTTTCCAAGTTTAATAATGTCCGGCAAAGGATATATTTTGTTCTGGGGTGAAATTCAATTGCCAAAATAGCAATTCCCTAATAGAGATGGCCCGAACTTTCCGCCGGCGAACATAGCTTGTTCGCGTTTGCCGCAGCGGGCGAACACATGCGATGTTCGGTCCGCCCCCTATACATCATCATTGAGCAATCTTTGACCCTGTACCTCAAAGTCAGCAGACACATTCCAGCCAATCAGCAGCATTCCCTCCCTCCCAGATCCTCCCATCTCCTGAACAGCATCCATTTTAGATTCATTCGGAATTTGCAGTCGTAGTGAGAGGAGATAGAGTGTAGTTGCTGCTGATTTAATAGGGAAATCGATAGCTAGGCTAGTGAATTCAGTGTCCACTCCAGTCCTGAAAGACTCATCTGATCTCTGCTGTAAGGACAGCGTCCTGACAGCACCCCAAAAAGCCCTTTTTAGGGCTGCAACATATGTCTTCTTTTTTTCTTTCTCCATATACATATTGCAGTTTCCTGGCCTGCCTGTGTGTGAGGAGCTGCAGGCCCACAGACTGTAGTGTGCCCACTGCCAGTACCCACCGCTGTCATCCCATGAGGCACAGGACTTTGCATCAAAAAAGGCATTTAATTTTTACACTTTAATCTAAGGTTAGTTGCCTGCCAGTGTGTGTCAGGCTGACTTCCACTGACTGTAGTGTGAACACTCCCAGTGCCCACCACTCATACCGGCTGGCACAGGACTTTGCATTAAAAAAAGGCATTTCATTTTTACACTTTAGTGTAATTTCAGTTGCTTGCCTGCTGCTAGTGTGTGTCAGGCCGACTTCCACTGACTGTAGTGTGCCCACTGCCAGTGCCCACCCCTGTCATCCCGTGTGGCACAGGACTTTGCATCAAAAAAAGGCATTTAATTTTTACACTTTAGTGTAATTTCAGCTGCTTGCCTGCTGCTAGTGTGTGTCAGGCCGACTTCCACTGACTGTAGTGTGCCCACTGCCAGTGCCCACCCCTGTCATCCCGTGTGGCACAGGACTTTGCATCAAAAAAGGCATTTAATTTTTACACTTTAGTGTAATTTCAGCTGCTTGCCTGCTGCTAGTGTGTGTCAGGCCGACTTCCACTGACTGTAGTGTGCCCACTGCCAGTGCCCACCCCTGTCATCCCGTGTGGCACAGTAGCTTGCCGATAAATAAGGCATTTCATTTTTAGACAGTATTCTAAATTCAGTTGCTTGCCTGCTGCCAGTGTGTGTCAGGCCCACTTCCACTGACTGTAGTGTGGCCACTGCCAGTGCCAACCACTGATACCGGGTGGCAAAGTAGCTTGCCGATAAATAAGGCAATTAGTTTTTACACATTAGTCTAATTTCAGTTGCTTGCCTGCTGCCAGTGTGTGTCAGGCCCACTTCCACAGACTGTAGTGTGCCCACTGCCAGTGCCAACCACTGATACCGGGTGGCACAGTAGCTTGCCGATAAATAAGGCATTTAATTTTTAGACAGTAGTCTAAATTCAGTTGCTTGCCTGCTGCCAGTGTGTGTCAGGCCCACTTCCACTGACTGTAGTGTGCCCACTGCCAGTGCCAACCACTGATACCGGGTGGCACAGTAGCTTGCCGATAAATAAGGCATTTCATTTTTACACATTAGTCTAATTTCAGTTGCTTGCCTGCTGCCAGTGTGTGTCAGGCCCACTTTCACAGACTGTAGTGTGCCCACTGCCAGTGCCCACCACTGATACCGGGTGGCACAGTAGCTTGTCGATAGATAAGCCATTTAATTTTTACACATTAGTCTAATTTCAGTTGCTTGCCTGCTGCCAGTGTGTGTCAGGCCCACTTCCACTGACTGTAGTGTGCCCACTGCCAGTGCCCACCACTGATACCGGGTGGCACAGTACGTAGCACGCGTAGTACCACTTATCTAAAAAAAAATGACAGGCAGAGGCAGGCTACCCCGCAGGGGCCGTCGTGGTCGGGGTCGTGTGATTTCCACTGTCCCTGGAATAATGCCTAGTGTTCAGAGGCCACGTACCCTGAACCCGAAAAATTCTGAGGACATAGTTGAATGGCTTAGATAGGACATCCAATCTTCCACAGCTTCCACTAAGAACCTTGACGCACCATTCTCCTCCAGCTCAGCTTCGGTCACCTGCTCTCAAGTTACCACGCACCCGCCCGCCGCCACACCACTACCACCACAGCCACCACAGCCGCTTCACTTGATCCGTCAGAGGAGTTATTTACACATCAGTTGGATGCAATTAGTGATGCGCAACCATTATTGCCAGATGATGTAGATATGTCTCAGTCAGGATATGTCTCAGTCAGGCAGGATTACACACATGGACGTACAGTGTGATGATGATGATGATGATGATGATGTTGTACCCGCTGCTGCTTCCTTTGCTGAGGTGTCAGATCCAAGTGAAGCGGTTGATGATGACGATGTGTCCACGGATGCCACGTGGGTGCCTGCTCAAAGAGAAGAAGAGGGGGAAAGTTCAGAAGGGGAGACAGAGAGAATGAGGAGACGAGTTGGAAGCAGGGGGAGGTCGTCACAAGGAGTTAGTGGCACAGTCAGACAGCATGTATCGGCACCTGGGGTCAGCCAGACAGCACGCCAGTCAACGCATGCTGTTGCCACCACCAGAATGCCATCATTGCATTTGGCATTTTTTTTGTGTGTCTGCCTCTGATAACAGCAATGCCATTTGAAACCTGTGCCAAAAGAAACTGAGTCGTGGGAAGTCCAACACCCACCTTGGTACAACTGCTTTGCGAAGGCACATGATCTCACATCACAAACGCCTATGGGATCAACACATGAGTACAAGCAGCACACAAACTCAAAGCCACCATGCTCCTCCTGGTCCAGCATCTTCAGCCACGTCAACCAATGCTGTCCTCCCTGCCCCCTCTCAACCAACCGCCACTCCTCCTCTCACATTCAGCAGTTCCTGCTCATCTGCCCACAGTCAGGTGTCTGTCAAGGACATGTTTGAGCGTAAAAAGCTAATGTCACAGAATCACCCCCTTGCCCGGCGACTGACAGCTGGCTTGACGGAACTCTTAGCCCGCCAGCTTTTACCATACCAGCTGGTGGAGTCTGAGGCCTTCGCTATTGGGACACCACAGTGGAAGGTACCCAGATGAATTTTTTTTTTCAAAAAAGGCAATCCCAAACCTCTACCATGTCATTGAAAAGGAAGTCATGGCATCTCTGGCATACAGTGTTGGGGCAAGGGTCCATCTGACCACTGATACCTGGTCTGCAAAGCACGGTCAGGGCAGGTATATCACGTACACGGCGCATTGGGTCAACCTGCTGATGGCTGACAAGCATGGAATGAGTGGCTCCACAGCGGAGTTGGTGACACCGCCACGACTTGCAGGCAGACCTACTGCCACCTCCTCTACTCCTACTCCATCCTCTTCGATATCCTCCTCGGCTGAGTCCTCTTCTGCTGCGGCGTCTGGCTGCAAATCAAGTGAATCCCCCCAGCTCCCCAGGGGATATTCCACATCCCGGATACGACAGTGTCACGCTTTCTTGGGGTTGACATGCCTGAAAGCAGAGAGCCACACAGGACCAGCACTCCTGTCCGCCCTGAACGCACAGGTGGATCAGTGGCTGACCCCGCACCAACTGGAGATCGGCAAAGTGGTGTGTGATAATGGAACAAATTTGTTGTCGGCATTGAATTTGGGCAAGTTGTCACATGTGCCGTGCATGGCACATGTGTTGAATCTCATCGTACAACGTTTTGTGTCTAAGTACCCAGGCTTACAGGACGTCCTCAAGCAGGCCAGGAAGGTGTGTGGCCATTTTAGGTGTTCCTACACGGCCATGGCGCACTGTTCCGATATTCAGCGGCGAAACAACATGCCAGTGAGGCGCTTGATATGTGACAGCCCGACACGTTGGAATTCAACACTCCTAATGTTCGACCGCCTGCTCCAAGAAGAAAAAGCCGTCAACGAGTATTTGTATGACCGGGGTGCTAGGACAGTCTCTGTGGAGCTGGGAATTTTTTTGCCACGTTACTGGACACTCATGCGCAATGCCTGTAGGCTCATGCGTCCTTTTGGAGGAGGCAAACCTAGTCAGTTGCACCGAAGGCACCATCAGCGACCTCATCCCATTTGTTTTCTTCCTGGAGCGTGCCCTGCGAAGAGTGCTGGATCACGCCGTAGATGAGCGTGAAGAGGAAGAGGAAGAGTTGTGGTCACCATCACCACCAGAAACAGCCTTGTCATCATCGCTTGCTGGACCTGCGGCAACGCTGGAAGAGGAGTATGAGGAAGAGGAGTCAGAGGAGGGATGTGGCGGCTTTGAGGAGGAGGAAGACCAACCACAGCAGGCACCCCAGGGTGCTCGTTGTTGTCACCTATCTGGGACCCATGGTGTTGTACATGGCTGGGGGGAAGAACAGACCGTCAATGACATCAGTGAGTACGAGGAACGGGAAATGAGTAGCTCTGCATCCAACCTTGTTCAAATGGGGTCTTTCATGCTGTCTGTTGAGGGACCCACGTATAAAAAGGATGAAGGAGAACGACCTGTACTGGGTGGCCACGCTACTAGACCCCCGGTATAAGCAGAAAGTGGTAGAAATGTTACCAAATTACCGAAAGTTGGAAAGGATGCAGCAGTTCAAAACCAAACTAAAAAATATGCTTTACACAGCTTATAAGGGGGATGTCACAGCACAACGGGAATCTAACAGGGGAAGAGGTGAGTGTAATCCTCCTCCTACCACGGCGGCAAGGACTGGACGATTTACAGATGTGTTGTTGATGGAGGACATGCGGAGCTTTTTCAGTCCTACTCATCGCCACAGCCCTTCGGGATCCAGCCTTAGAGAACGACTCGACCGACAGGTAGCAGCCTACCTCGCCTTAACAGCAGATATCGACACTCTGAGGAGCAATGAACCCCTTCACTACTGGGTGTGCAGGCTTGACCTGTGGCCTGAGCTATCCCAGTTCGCGATAGAACTTCTGGCCTGCCCTGCTTCAAGTGTCCTGTCAGAAAGGACCTTCAGTGCAGCAGGAGGCATTGTCACTGACAAGAGAAGTCGCCTCGGTCAAAAAAGTGTTGATTACCTCACCTTCATAAAGATGAATCAGGCATGGATCCCTAAGGGACTGGCAGTGGGGGATACGTTTGACTAACAAAAGGCCTGATTACATGCCTTGGCCTCAAAATGGTCCCCACGCTGCTGTATTTAATGTCTGCACACCGGATGACTTTCGTGAATTCTCCACCACCAACTATGGTTCAAGCCGCAATGTTTTAGTCACTTTTCTGCCTGGAAAACATCAATTTTTCCGGCCGCTGCTACAATAGCGGCTGCAACAATGCCATTATTTTTCAGGCATGTGTACATGCCTAATTTTTCTGTCCTATGGTGCAGCACTGTGGCTGCAAAAACAAACCCAAAAAAAAAAGGCACATACAAGTGTCAATTCCCTTTTGTGATCGTTACCTTGTTGTGGTAACGGGGCTTGCGTATCACAATGAAGCAATCGTCACCTCTATGAGTGTGTTGGCAATGTTGCCACACCCCAGATGATAAGGTCGTTGCTTCTTTATGGTCAGACCAAAAGCGATCGGACGGCTGGATAATATTTCATAGAAAAACCATTAATTTACCTTTTTTTTTTATATGTTGTATGGGTTTTTAATACATAAAATAAAAAATCATAATAAAGTCTCTTAATAGTTTATTAGAAATGATGCAGACAATTAAAAAAATCCCCATCAATTCCAATACAAAGCAAGTACAGAGCTCAGAACTAAATTATTTCATGATGTCGTAATGGTTCGCTAATTCGACAATGGTTAATCAATTCGACCGGATAGGGTACGTAACAGGGATTAAACTGATAGGAATAGTACTAGTTAAGACACCACTCATATAGGGTGCCACAGCACATTGCTCTGTGCACGCACAGTGCCCCAATTTGGGAGAATGAGGACCGACCAAGCTGCTTTTTCCATCTCCCGGTTCCTGAAATCAATTCAGTTTGGTGTATGAGAGTTTGGTCTGTCACTGTGAAGGCAGTCGAAGGTACCCGGCCTAAATTTTTTTCACAAAAGGCAATCCCTGATATGGGATGTAACAGGGATTAAACTGATGAGAATAGTACTACAGAAAATACCTCTCATATCGGGTGTGACAGTAAATTGCATGGCGCAGACGCAGTGACCGTGGATTAAAACAGAGTGGAGGGAGCCAGCGTTTTTTTAACCATCTCCCTGTTCAAAAAATCAATTCAATAAATGGCCCCCAGATTGGGGACGTTAGAGGGATTAAACTGATGAGAATAGTACTACAGAAAATACCTCTCATATCGGGTGTGACAGTAAATTACACGGCGCAGACGCAGTCACCGTGGTTTAAAACAGAGTGGAGGGAGCCAGCATTTTTTTAACCATCTCCCCGTTCGAAAAATCTATTCAATAAATGGCCCCCAGATTGGGGACGTTAGAGGGATTAAACCGATGAGAATAGTACTACAGAAAATACCACTCATATGGGGTATGACAGTAAATTGCACGGCGCAGACGCAGTCACCGTGGATTAAAACAGAGTGGAGGGAGCCAGCGTTTTTTTAACCGTCTCCCCCTTCGAAAAATCTATTCAATAAATGGCCCCCAGATTGGGGACGTTAGAGGGATTAAACTGATGAGAATAGTACTACAGAAAATACCACTCATATCGGGTGTGACAGTAAATTGCACGGCGCAGACGCAGTGACCGTGGATAAAAACAAAGGGGAGGGAGACAGCGTTTTTTTAACCATCTCCCCGTTCGAAAAATCAATTCACCTTTCGGGGACCCTTGGTGTTGTACGTGGCTGGGTGGAGGAAGAAACCTTCAATGACATCACCGGGTCGTGGCTAGCTTGGTATCCAACCTTGTGCAAATGGGGAGTTTGTGGTTGTGCAAATGAACTGTTTGCGTTTTTTTGCGGTGCATTAAAAGGGGAGTTTGGTCTGTCAATGTCTGTAAAGTGGGCATAACCCTTACACTAACTGATCGATACAACATCATACCTGATCGAATATACACACACTGGATGTTTTAAAGCATGTTATTCCAAACAATTTAGGAATGTTAGTTGATTTATGCCCTTTATGGATTAAAAACCGACTCTGCGTCCACTACGTAATTTTCCATGGGAGTTTTGCCATAGATGCCATAGATCCCCCTTTGGCATGCCACAGTGCAGGTTTTAGACCGCGTGAAACAACTTTCCCGTCACTATTGTGGCCAGAAAGAGTCCCTGTGGGTTTTAAAATTCACCTGCCAATTGAAGTCTATGGCGGTTCGCCCGTTCGCAAACATTTGCGGAAGTTCGTGCTCGCTGTTCGCGAACGGAAAATTTTATGTTCACGACATCACTATTCCCTAAATCTGGTGTCCCAGCAGTGGCTGGCCAAGTTTAATAGTGTCCGGTAAAGGATATATTTTGTTCTAGGGTGAAATTCAATAGCCAAAATAGTAATCCTCTAAATCTGGGGTCCCAGCAGTTTCTGGCCAAGTTTAATAGTGTCTGGCAAAGGATATTTTTTTTTTTGGGATGAAATTCAATTGCCAAAATAGCAATCCCGTATTTCAGTGGTTTCATCTGTGGCTGGCCAAGTTTAATAGTGTCCGGCAAAGGATAGATAATTTTCTGGGGTGAAATTCAATTTCCAAAATAGCAATACTGTAAATCAGTGGTTTCAGCTGTGACTGGACAAGTTTCATAGTGTCCGTCAAAGGATATATTATTTTCTGGGGTGAAATTCAGTTGCAAAAATAGAAATAACGTAAATGTGGTGTTCCAGCTGTTACTGGACAAGTTTCATAGTGTCCGTCAAAGGATATATTATTTTCTGGGGTGAGATTCAATTGCCAAAATAGCAATACCCAAAATCTGGTGTTCCAGCTGTTGCAGGCCAAGTTTAATAGTGTCCAGCAAATGATAGATAATTTTCCGGGGTGAAATTCAATAGCCAAAATAGCAATCCTCTAAATCTGGTGTCCCAGCAGTGGCTGGCCAAGTTTAATAGTGTCCGGCAAAGAATATATTTTTTTCTGGGGTGAAATTCAGTTGCCAAAAGAGCAATCCCGTTAATCAGTTGTTTCAGCTGTGGCTGGCCAAGTTTAATAGTGTCCGGCAAAGGATAGAAAATTTTCTGGGGTGAAATTCAGTTGCCAAAATAGCAATACCGTAAATCAGTGGTTTCAGCTGTGGCTGGCCAAGTTGATTAGTGTCCGGCAAAGGATAGATTTTGTTCTGGGGTGAAATTCAATTGCCAAAATAGCAATCTCCTAAATCGGGTGTCCCAGCATAGGCTGGCCAAGTTTAATAGTGTCCGGCAAAGGATAGATAATTTTCTGGGGTGAAATTCAATTGCCAAAATTGCAATACCTTAAATCAGTGGTTTCAGCTGTGGCTGGCCAAGTTTTATAGTGTTCGACAAAGGATATTTCTTTTTCTGGGGTGAAATTCAGTTGCAAAAATAGAAATACCATAAATCTGGTGTTCCAGCTGTGACTGGACAAGTTTCATTGTGTCTGTCAAAGGATATATTATTTTCTGGGATGAAATTCATTTGCAAAAATAGAAATACCGCAAATCTTGTGTTCCAGCTGTGGCTGGCCAAGTTTAATAGTGTCCGGCAAAGGATAGATATTTTTCTGAGGTGAAATTCAATTGCCAAAATAGCTATACCGTAAATCAGTGGTTTCAGCTGTGGCTGGCCAAGTTTAATAGTGTCCGTCATAGAATATATTATTTCCTGGGGTGAAATTCAGTTGCAAAAATAGAAATACTGAAAATCAGTGTGTTCCAGCAGTGGCTGGACAACTTTAATAGTGTCCGGCAAAGGATATATTATTTTCTGGGTTAAAATTCAATTGCCAAAATAGCAATCCCGTATTTCAGTGGTGTTCCAGCTGTGGCTGGACAAGTATAATAGTGTCCGTCAAAGGATATATTTTGTTCAGGGGTGAAATTCAATTGCCAAAATAGTAATCCCCAAAATCTGGTGTTCTGAGCAGTGGCTGGCCAAGTTTAATAGTGTTCGGCAAAGGATATATATTTGTACTGGGGTGAAATTCAATTGCCAAAATAGCAATCTCTAAATCGGGTGGCCCAGCAGTGGCTGGCCAAGTTTAACAGTGTCCGGCAAAGGATAGATAATTTTCTGGGGTCAAATTCAATTGCCAAAATAGCAATACCGTAAATCAGTGGTTTCAGCTGTGGCTGGCCAAGTTTCACAGTGTCCGGCAAAGGATAGAAAATTTTCTGGGGTGAAATTCAGTTGCCAAAATAGCAATACCGTAAATCAGTGGTGTTCCAGCTGTGGCTGGCCAAGTTTGATTAGTGTCCGGCAAAGGATAGATTTTGTTCTGGGGTGAAATTCAGTTGCCAAAATAGCAATACTCGTAAATCGGGTGTCCCAGCATAGTTGCTGGCCAAGTTTAATAGTGTCCGTCAAAGGATAGATAATTTTCTGGGGTGAAATTCAATTGCCAAAATTGCAATACCTTAAATCAGTGGTTTCAGCTGTGGCTGGCCAAGTTTTATAGTGTTCGACAAAGGATATATTCTTTTCTGGGGTGAAATTCAGTTGCAAAAATAGAAATACCATAAATCTGGTGTTCCAGCTGTGACTGGACAAGTTTCATTGTGTCTGTCAAAGGATATATTATTTTCTGGGATGAAATTCATTTGCAAAAATAGAAATACCGCAAATCTTGTGTTCCAGCTGTGGCTGGCCAAGTTTAATAGTGTCCGGCAAAGGATAGATATTTTTCTGAGGTGAAATTCAATTGCCAAAATAGCTATACCGTAAATCAGTGGTTTCAGCTGTGGCTGGCCAAGTTTAATAGTGTCCGTCATAGAATATATTATTTCCTGGGGTGAAATTCAGTTGCAAAAATAGAAATACCGAAAATCTTGTGTTCCAGCAGTGGCTGGCCAACTTTAATAGTGTCCGGCAAAGGATATATTTTTTTCTGGGTTAAAATTCAATTGCCAAAATAGCAATCCCGTATTTCAGTGGTTTCAGCTGTGGCTGGCCAAGTATAATAGTGTCCGTCAAAGGATATATTTTGTTCAGGGGTGAAATTCAATTGCCAAAATAGTAATCCCCTAAATCTGGTGTCTGAGCAGTGGCTGGCCAAGTTTAATAGTGTTCGGCAAAGGATATATTTTGTACTGGGGTGAAATTCAATTGCCAAAATAGCAATCTCCTAAATCGGGTGGCCCAGCAGTGGCTGGCCAAGTTTAACAGTGTCCGGCAAAGGATAGATAATTTTCTGGGGTCAAATTCAATTGCCAAAATAGCAATACCGTAAATCAGTGGTTTCAGCTGTGGCTGGCCAAGTTTCACACTGTCCGGCAAAGGATATTTTTTTTTCTGGGGTGAAATTCAGTTGCAAAAATAGAAATACCGTAAATCTGGTGTTCCAGCTGTGACTGGACAAGTTTCATAGTGTCCGTCAAAGGATACATTATTTTCAGGGGTGAAATTCAGTTGCAAAAATAGAAATACCGTAAATGTGGTGTTCTAGCTGTTACTGGACAAGTTTCATAGTGTCTGTCAAAGGATATATTATTTTCTGGGGTGAAATTCAATTGCCAAAATAGCAATCCCGTAAATCAGTGGTTTCAGCAATTGCTGGCCAAGTTTAATAGTGTCCGTCATAGGATATATTATTTCCTGGGGTGAAATTCAATTGCCAAAATAGCAATCCCGTATTTCAGTGGTTTCAGCTGTGGTTGGCCAAGTTTAATAGTGTCCGGCAAAGGATAGATCATTTTCTGGGGTGAAATTCAATTGCCAAAATAGCAATACCGTAAATCAGTGGTTTCAGCTGTGGCTGGCCAAGTTTAATAGTGTCCGGCATAGGATAGATTTTGTTCTGGGGTGAAATTCAATTGCCAAAATAGTAATCCCCTAAATCTGTTGTCTGAGCAGTGGCTAGCCAAGTTTAACAGTGTTCGGCAAAGGATATATTTTGTTCTGGGGTGAAATTCAATTGCCAAAATAGCAATCTCCTAGTTCAGGTGGCGTGATAACGTGAGGACGCGAAGTCCACGTCGCATTCTCCTCCAGGCTTCCCCTCCCTCCCCCGGCGTTTGTCTCCCGCTTACTGATGTGCTGGCTCCAGGCTTACCGATGAATTGAGGGGTTGATTGTGCTCTCCCTGTCGGGTTTCTCTGCCTCGTCGCTGTGCTGGGGTGTCGGCCGGCTCTCCGCTGTGGCTTCCTGCTTCGTGCTGCCTCCTGCCTCCTACCGCCCGTGCCTGCTTTTCCTGCTGTGGTCAGTGGATTGATCGTGCCTCCCATTGCTTTGCCTTTGCCGTTCGCCCGCCTGGCTGCAGCTGCGACTGGTCGGTGGACTCCGTTCCCCCGCTCCCTGATCCTGCTCCCCCCTGACCGATCCTTCATGAATGCGTTCCTTTTCCTCTGCGTCTCCAGGACTATTTGATTTCTGCCGTGTGAAGCTTTGATCCTTTCCCTGGACACGTGAGAACATTGAACTGGTGTAGATTTGTTTTTTCTCCTTTTCACCCCCGTATAGTGGATTCTTTTTGGTTTAATTAGAGATCAAGCTGTATGTGTATATATAAATAAACACAAAAAGAAAACAAATATATAAAAAAAAATAAAAGAAGGAAAGAAGGGTGGATTTAAGGAAGGGTAGAAGAAAGAAGATTAAAGGAAGGGGAAGAGAAGGGAAAGGGAAGAAAAAAAAAAGGAAAAAAAAAGAAAAGAAAACTAAAAGAATAAGAGAGAGAGAAAGAGAGGAGGGAGCTCAAGAAGGGTGTGGGGAAGGAAAAAAAAAAAAAGAAAAAGAAGAAAATAAAGGGAGGGGAAGAAGGAAAAAAGGAAAGAAAAAAAAATGGCACCCAAACGCCATTCAATAGACTCTTCTGCAACTAGACAGGGAGCAAGACCAATTGAAGTGGGGGAAATTGAGCACTACTTGAGATCCCCTGGTGTTCAAGAAAAAGGGATAATTAAAGGGAGGCTTATAAAAAAAAATGTTAACATCCCCTCTCCAGATGATCCCTCTGAGGTTGAACATGTGGATGCGGACATGGAAGGTGGCGAGGAAGAAACTTCTAGTCGCTCGAAAGTGGACCCAGCAGTCATGGAAGAAATCCTATTAGCTGTTAAAAATAATGGATTGTTAATTCAAAACATGGCGATACAGTTGGGGTCAGTACGGAGCGATATATCATTGATCCGGGATGATTTGGCAAAAATCCGAGAGTGGGTCCTTAATATGGAGAAAATAGTCAATCACCTGCAGGCAGACATTACGAAATTACAAGTAAAATCCTCGTCACTGGCCTCTGAAAATGAACGTCTTCAAGCTAAACTTGACCTAGAAAATAGATCTAGGCGATATAACATACGAGTTGTTGGATTCCCAGAGGGCATGGAGGGTCAGCAACTAATGGATGAACTAAAATCTCTGATACTTGAAAATCTGGGTAGTGAACATTTCTCCCCGCTGTTCCAAATGGAGAGGGCCCATCGAGTTCCAGGAGGAAAGATAACACCAGGAAAGCCGCCACGGTCAATTTTGATTAAATTATTATCATCTACAGATAGAGACGTTATCCTTAAAAGAGCTAGAGAATGTTCTCCCATTATATATCAGGGTAATAAACTATCCTTGTTTCTGGATTTTGCTCGAGAGACCCAAGAAAAGAGAAGGAGTTTTTTTTTAATTAAGAAGCGTTTAGCTTCCAAAGACATTAAGTACTCTCTCTTATATCCGGCTAAACTGAGAGTGATTTTTGATGGAGCTTCCCACTTTTTTGAGAATCCGGATCAAGTTGTGGATTGGTTAGACCGAGCTGGCATATGATTATTTGTTAGCTTTACTAAAAGTCGGTTTTGGGGGGGGGTTAGATGTCTGGGAGAGGAGTAGTGGCCAATGTTGAGAGGTTTACTGGAAGTTCCGGGTAGACCACTAGAGGGAGAGCATGCCGGGGTTGTTTTTTTTGTTTTTTCTCTCTCACTTATTTATAAGCAATGCCAGTTTAGATTGTATCATGGAATGTAAGGGGCCTTGGAGAGAGGTTAAAAAGACAAGCAGTTATGGATGCAGGGAGGAGACACCTCCATGCAGAAATCTGTTTAGTTGAAACCCATCTTTCAGATATTACAGTTTCCCGCTTGGGAATGGGATGGTCTTCTCAGAAATACCACTCAACATTTAACGGCTCCTCAAGAGGAGTTTCGGTTCTGATCCACCGCGCGATCGATTTTAGTTTAATTGATTCTGAAATTGATAGTCAGGGAAGATTTATTTTCCTTTATGGTAGCCTTTTTTTATATACCTCCTCCCTTTTCTATACAGCCCCTGAATGCTCTTTTGTCATTTATAGAATGGAGACCAGAGTGCCAGATCGTCTTAATGGGAGATTTTAATGCGGTTATGGATCCTAATTGGGATAGACTATCCATGGATGTAGATCTGGGGAGATATGCGAGGGCCTCCCTTCTATGTCAGTTTTGTCAAGAGACGGGTTTGGTGGACATATGGGAGCACTATGGAAGGGGGAAACAGGTATATTCATGTGTCGGCAAAGGAGGGAGGGCAATGTCTAGAATTGATCTGGCACTGACGAATAGTAGTAATTTAAAGAACGTAAAAGCGATCCGATATGGGGTCAGAACAGTTTCAGACCATTCCCCTCTCTCAATAGATTTAATCCCTGGGGAACAGAACGTTAGTTCGAAGTCCTTTTTTAAGCTGAATCCATACTGGCTTACCATTATTGAGAATCAGGACTCCATTAAACAACTCATTTCTACTTTTTGGGAAATTAATTATCCCTCTGCTAACATCAACTCGGTTTGGGACGCCTTGAAAGCATATATGAGAGGGGTTCTTATGAGTGACATTACGACAATGAGGAGGGGCTTTGGGAAAAGGGAGGAGGAATTGGTTAAGAGGGCGACCCAGGCAACGGAACAATTCACTGTACATCATCAGCCATAGGGAGGAGATGCAGAAAGCAAGTCTTGACTTAAAGGAATTCCTCTTTGAAAAAGCTCAGCATAGTTTATTCTTTAAGGGGCAAAAATACTTTGTAGAATCTGGCCGACCAGGCAGACTACTTACTAGAATTATTGCTCAACAGGATAATAAAAAAAAGGATATCACTTCAATTTTTGGAGTTGATGGAGAGTCTGCTTGTAACCCGGAGGGAATCAGAACCATTTTTTTAGACTATTTTTCCCAAGTGTATACTGTAGGTCAACTCAGACTATATCCACTAAATCTATGGATCGATATCTGGATACTGTTTGTCTTCCGGTGCTAACAGACTCCCAGAGGACTTTTTTTTAGATAGGGATGTGTCGCTACAAGAGATTCAGGGGGCACTTAAAACGATATCAGGAAATTCTGCGCCGGGCCTGGACAGTCTCCCCTACGGATTCTATCGAAAATATGGGGTTATTATTTTACCATACCTTGTAGAGGTTTTTGCTCAGGCATTGCAGGGAGGTGTTCTCCCCAATTCAATGGTGGAAGCACTGATAGTGTTAATTCCAAAAAAAGATAAAGATCAACAGGAATTGGATTCTTACAGACCAATTTCCTTATTAAATACTGATGTTAAATTACTCTCCAAGGTCCTTGCTAATAGACTTTCTAAAGTAATTACGTCTGTTATTCATCCTGATCAAAATGGATTTATGCCTGGGAGGGGTACACATTATAATTTACATCGCCTCTTTGCTAACACTCAGTCTCCAGCGGATGGTTCCCGCTCCATCCTGTCTCTTGATGCCACTAAGGCCTTTGACAGAGTGGAGTGGGGGTTCCTTTGGAGAGTGATGGTAAGAATGGGATTTGGCCCAAGATTCATCATGATGATACAGCTGCTATACAAATCTCCTGTGGCTAAGCTGAGGATTAATGACGTGTCGACGGGGAGCTTCCCACTGGAAAAAGTGAACCAGTCAGGGATGTCCTCTTTCCCCGCTCCTTTTCAACGTTTACATTGAACCCTTGGCGGCTAAGGTTAGACAAGATCCAAGGATGTTGGGGTTTGGAGTTATGGGAACAGAGGACTGAATTTCCCTATATGCTGATGATGTTATGTTTTTTATACAACAGTCAGCAAACACACTACCTCGGGTGATGGAGATTGTTAATGCTTATAGTGAGGTCTCAGGCCTGGAAGTCAACTGGGCGAAAACTTGCCTTTTACCGTTGGATGAATTATCTACCGAAACTAGAGTCCATGGTTTGAATTTCTCTGAGTCATTGAAGTACTTGGGGATTACGGTGACTGCAAAAGTCCAAGACTATTTACAGCTTAATTTGATACCAGTATTGTCGAAAATTAGATAAAAAATTAAGGTATGGCAGAAAATTCCGCTTACTAGAGCAGACAGGATTTCTTTAATTAAAATGGTGGTACTCCCCCAAGTGCTTTATGTTCTCCGAAACTCCCCCATTTGGATTGAGGACAAATTCTTTAAGTTTATAGAAAGAATGATTAACGATTTACTATGGGGGAGAAAACGTGTGAGATTGAAGGTGGACTATTTCTCCATGTTGTATGAGCAGGGAGGCCTAAATCTTCCGTATTTTAAGGGATATTTTATTGCCTCACAGCTATGTTTTTTTAATGACTGGAAAAATAGTCCCCTATGTATCAAACTAGTAAGAGAAGCAGGCTTTTCAGATTTTTTTACACTATTGGAGTCCAGTTATTTATCTAAGAATCTACGAGATTATACCTCCTTCTCTAGTTTGTTTATAAGAGCTTGGAAGATGACTAGGAAATGGTGTAAAGTTAGAGCATCACTGATCTGTACTCCATTATGGCATAATAAAAGATTTCATACTCTTTTGAACTTGGAGGCTAGCCATTACTGGAGGACAAAAAATATTCATTATCTCAGTCAAGTGGTAAAAAATTGGCAAATTTTGCCTCTTTTGGAGCTTACTCAAAAGGAAAATGTGGGTGCGGTAGCATGGTATCCATACTTTCAGTTATGTTTCGCACTTTCTTCTATTTCAGATAAGCACTTTTTTAATATAGAAGCTCCACCTTTTCTTCATCAGTTATTACAAGACAGAGGAACACATATGAAAGTTAAAATCTCACATTGTTATAAACAATTAATTACATTTTATTTCTTTGAACGTCACTCTCCAGGACAAAAAGCCTAGACCACTACACTTGAAAATTTAGCTTTACCGGTATGGGAAAACATTTTGAAGAATATGACCTATCTTTCACATAATTTTAACCACACTGTAGTGCAGTTTCATATTATTCATAAGATATACATAACACCATTGTGGCTACAGAAGAGAGGTTTTAGGACTTCTTCCAATTGCCTACGTTGTGACTGCCCTGGTGCCGATCACTTACACATGTTCTAGGATTGTCCTCCAGTGAAGGAGTACTGGTATTTGGTTCAAACAACCTTAATACAAAAACTCCAAATTCAGATCCCTTTTGTGCCTGGAGTATGGATCTTGGGTGATTTTTCTGAGATAGTTTGTCAGTCTTCCAAACTTTGTCTTCTGGTCAAAGTGTACTTCTTAGCTAGGCTCATTATCTCTAGATTGTGGTTTGCCCCGCATCCCCCAGAGCATCGAACATGGTTAAATCTAGTTAATAAAGTTAAAAAGTACGAACAGATTCTGTATTAACAAAGAGGGTCTAATGTAAAATTCAGTAAGATATGGAACTGGTGGAATGAATAAAGGGGGAGAAGGGTTTTTTTTTTTTTTCTTTTCTTTCTTTTCCGGGCAGGCTTGAGGGGGAAGTTTCACACTGTCCGGTAAAGGATATATTTTTTTCTGGGGTGAAATTTAGTTGCAAAAATAGAAATACCGTAAATGTGGTGCTCCAGCTGTTACTGGACAAGTTTCATAGTGTCTGTCAAAGGATATATTATTTTCTGGGGTGAAATTCAATTGCCAAAATAGCAATACCCAAAATCTGGTGTTCCAGCTGTTGCAGGCCAAGTTTAATAGTGTCCGGCAAATAATAGATAATTTTCCGGGGTGACATTCAATAGCCAAAATAGCAATCCTCTAAATCTGGTGTCCCAGCAGTAGCTGGCCAAGTTTAATAGTGTCCGGCAAAGGATATATTTTTTTCTGGGGTGAAATTCAGTTGCCAAAATAGCAATCCCGTTAATCAGAGCTTTCAGCTGTGGCTGGCCAAGTTTAATAGTGTCCGGCAAAGGATAGATAATTTTCTGGGGTTAAATTCAGTTGCCAAAATAGCAATACCGTAAATCAGTGGTTTCAGCAGTGGCTGGCCAAGTTTAATAGTGTCCGGCAAAGGATAGATTTTGTTCTGGGGTGAAATTCAATTGCCAAACTAGCAATCTCCTAAATCGGGTGTCCCAGCAGTGGCTGGACAAGTTTAATAGTGTCCGGCAAAGGATATATTTTTTTCTGGAGTGAAATTCAATTGCCAAAATAGCAATCTCCTAAATCGGGTGTCCCAGCAGGGGCTGGCCAACTTTAATAGTGTCCGGCAAAGGATAGATAATTTTCTGTGGTAAAATTCAATTTCCAAAATAGCAATACCTTAAACCAGTGGTTTCAGCTGTGGCTGGCCAAGTTTTATAGTGTCCGACAAAGGATATTTCTTTTTCTGATGTGAAATTCAGTTGCAAAAATAAAAAATACCATAAATCTGGTGTTCCAGCTGTGACTGGACAAGTTTCATAGTGTCCGTCAAAGGATATATTATTTTCTGGGGTGAAATTCAATTGCCAAAATAGAAATCCCGTATTTCAGTGGTTTCAGCTGTGGCTGGCCAAGTTTAATAGTGTCCGGCAAAGGATAGATAATTTTCTGGGGTGAAATTCAATTGCCAAAATTGCAATACCTTAAATCAGTGGTTTCAGCTGTGGCTGGCCAAGTTTTATAGTGTCCGACAAATGATATTTCTTTTTCTGGGGTGAAATTCAGTTGTAAAAATGGAAATACCATAAATCTGGTGATCCAGCTGTGACTGGACAAGTTTCATAGTGTCCGTCAAAGGATATATTATTTTCTGGGGTGAAATTCAATTGCCAAAATAGCAATCCCGTATTTCAGTGGTTTCAGCTGTGGCTGGCCAAGTTTAATAGTGTCCGGCAAAGGATAGATAATTTTCTGGGGTGAAATTCAATTGCCAAAATAGCAATACCGTAAATCTGTGGTTTCAGCTGTGGCTGGCCAAGTTTAATAGTGTCCGGCAAAGGATAGATTTTTTTCTGGGGTTAAATTCAATTGCCAAAATAGCAATCCCGTATTTCAGTGGTTTCAGCTGTGGCTGGCCAAGTTTAATAGTGTCCGGCAAAGGATAGATAATTTTCTGGGGTGAAATTTATTTGCCAAAATAGCAATACTGTAAATCAGTGGTTTCAGCTGTTGCTGGCCAAGTTTCATAGTGTCCGGCAAAGGATATAGCTTTTTCTGTGGTGAAATTCAGTTGCAAAAATAGAAATACCGTAACTCTGGTGTTCCAGCTGTGACTGGACAAGTTCCATAGTGTCCGGCAAAGGAAATATTATTTTCTGGGGTGAAATTCAGTTGCAAAAATAGAAATACCGTAAATCTGGTGTTCCAGCTGTGACTGGACAAGTTTCATAGTGTCCGTCAAAGGATATATTATTTTCTGGTGTGAAATTCAATTGCCAAAACAGCAAAACCCAAAATCTGGTGTTCCAGCTGTTGCAGGCCAAGTTTAAATCTGTCCGTAAAAGGATATATTACACTCAACATGCATCTCAAAGTTTATTTCTTTCCATTAACCACTTCAGCCCCCCTAGCTTAAACACCCTTAATGACTAGGCCACTTTTTACAATTCTGCACTACACTACTTTCACGGTTTATTGCTCTGTCATGCAACTTACCACCCAAATGAATTTTACCTCCTTCTCTTCTCACTAATAGAGCTGTCATTTGGTGGTATTTCATTGCTGCTGACATTTTTAATTTTTTTGCTATTAATCAAAAATGACCGAAATTTTTGCGAAAAAATGACATTTTTCACTTTCTGTTGTAATTTTTTTTTAAAAACTACATTTCTATATACATTTTTTGCAAAATTTATTGTTCTACATGTCTTTGATAAAAAAAATCCAATAAGTGTATATTTATTGGTTTGGGTATAAGTTATAGCATTTACAAACTATGGTGCAAAAAAGTGAATTTCCGCATTTTGAAGCAGCTCTGACTTTCTGAGCACCTGTCATTTTTCTTCAGGTGCTAGAATGCCAGGATAGTATAAATACCCCCCAAATGACACCATTTTAGAAAGAAGACACCCCAAAGTATTCGCGGAGGTGCATGATGAGTTCATGTATCATTTCTTTATTTTTCACAAGTTAGCGGAAAATGACACTTTCTGAGTAAAAAAAAAAAAACAATAAAGTTTCCATTTCTGCTAACTTCTGACAAAAAAAAAAAAATATCCCGCGGACTCACTATGCCCCTCAGTGAATTCCTTGGGGTGTCTACTTTCCGAAATGGGGTCATTTGTGGGGTGTGTTTACTGTTCTGGCATTTTGGGCGGGGCTAAATTGTGAGCAGCCATGTAAAACCTAAAGGTACTCATTGGAATTCAGGCCCCTTTGCGCATCTTGGCTGCAAAAAAGTATCACACATGTGGTATCGCCGTATCGAAGTAGAGCAATGTTTTTTGGGGTGTATTTTTATATATACCCATGCTGGGTGAGATAAATATCTCTGTAAATGACAACTTTTTTAATTTTTTTATACAAAGTTGTCAGTTTACAGAGATATTTCTCTCACCCAGCATGGGTATATGTAAATATACACCCCAAAACACATTGCCCTACTTCTCCTGAGTACGGCGATACCACATGTGTGACACTTTTTTGCAGCCAAGATGCGCAAAGGGGCCCAAATTCCAATGAGTACCTTTTAGGAGGGCATTTTTACGCATTTTTCTTCTCACGCTTTAGGGCCTCTAAAATGCAAGGGCAGTATAAATACCCTACAAGTGACCCCATTTTGGAAAGAAGACACCCCAAGGTATTCCGTGAGGGGCATGGCGAGTTCATAGAAGATATTTTTTTGGGCACAAGTTAGCGGAAATTGATTTTTTATTGTTTTTTCTCACAAAGTCTCCCTTTCTGCTAAATTTTAACAAAAAGTTCAATTTTTTATGGACTCACTATGCCCCTCAGCGAATACCTTGGGGTGTCTTCTTTCCAAAATGGGGTCATTTGTGGGGTGTTTGTACTGTTCTGGCATTTTGGGTGGAGCTAAATTGTGAGCAGCCATGTAAAACCTAGGTACTCGTTAGAATTTGGGCCCCTTTGCGCACCCAGGCTGCAAAAATGTGTCACTCATGTGGTATCACCTTACTCAGGAGAAGTAGGGCAATGTGTTTTGGGGTGTACTGTTACATATACCCATGTTGGGTGAGAGAAATATCTCTGTAAATTGACAACTTTGTATAAAATTTTTTTAAAAGTTGTCGTTTACAGAGATATTTATCACACTAAATATGGGTATATATAAAAATACACCCCAAAACACATTGCCCTACTTCTCCTGAGTTCGGCGATACCACATGTCTGACACTTTTTTGCAGCCAAGATGCGCAAAGGGGCCCTAATTCCCATGAGTACCTTTAGGATTTCACAGGGCATTTTTACGCATTTGGATTCTCACGCTTTAGGACCCCTAAAATTCCAGGGCAGTATAAATACTCCACATGTGACCCTATTTTGGAAAGAAGACAACCCAAGGTATTCCGTGAGGGGCATCGCGAGTTCACAGAAAAAAAATTTTTGGGCACAAGTTAGCGGAAATTGATATATATATATATTTTTTTACAAAGTCTCATATTCCACTAACTTGTGACAAAAAATTAAATTTTGCATTAACTCACCATACCCCTCACGGAATACCTTGGGGTGTCTTCTTTCTAAAATGGGGTCACATGTAAGGTGTTTGTACTGCCCTGGCATTTGAGGGTCTCCGCAATCATTACACGTATGTCCAGCATTAGGAGTTTCTGCGATTCTCCTTATATTGAGCATACGGGTAATGAGATTTTTTTGCGTGTTTTGCGGATTCGCGGTTCCGTGGTGCGGATCCGTGGATCCGCAAAACACATATGGACATGTGAATGGAGCCTTACAGGGGGGTGATCAAGGAGTCTATATTGGGTGATCAGGGGTTAACAAGGGGTTAATAAGTGACAGGGGGGGTGTAGTGTGGTGCTGGTGCTACTTTACATAGCTACCTGGTCCTCTGGTGGTCGATCCAGCAAGTGGGACCACCAGAGGACCAGGTAGCAGGTATATCAGACACTGTTAACAAAACAAATACCGGTTTGATGCGATTTAATTCGCATCTACAGCCTGCCAGCGATTGATCATCGCTGGCAGGCTATAGAATCACTGCCGAGCTGTGCACTGCAGTGAACACGCGCGAGATGACGTGCGGATGCATCCAGGAGGAACAAACCTGCCGCCGCCCGGACGCATCCGTGCGTTCAGCGATCGTGACGTGGTTAAAGGGTATATTACAGTAAGTGTTAAAATACAGCATAATCCTCTACATTTGCACACACTGTTTTCCATCTCTAAGTATAGTTCTTTCCGTTAAAGGGTATATTACACAAACTGTTAAAAAACAAGTGCTGAAAGCATAATCCTAGATATATTTTCACACGCTACTGTGCATCTCCAAGTGTAAATCTGTCCATAAAAGGATGCCTTTCATCCAGGGCCTAAATACTAGGCCTACAATTGATATTCCCATAAATCTGTGGTTACTGCTCTGCCTGGATTAGTGTAATATGGTACATAAATAGATAGCCAGATAGTGTTAGGTGCCTGTAAAAAAAAGGCCTGAATTTGAATTCAATACATTGGGCCAAATAATTTTTTTGTTATTGTGGAGAACGGTAACAATGAGGAAAACATCTAGTAAGGGACACGGACATGGTCGTGGTGTTGTTAGTGGACCACCTGGTGCTGGGAAAAGACGTGGCCATTCTGCCACAGCCACACGTCCTAGTGAACCAACTACCTCAGGTTCCAGTACCCGCCAGAATTTACAGCGATATTTGATGGAGCCCAATGCCATTCTAAGGATGGTAAGGCCTGAGCAAGTACAGGCACCAGTCAATTGGGTGGCCGACAGTGGATCCAGCATGTTCACAACATTATCTCCCACCCAGTCTTCTGCAGAAAGCGCACAGGTGGCGCCTGAAAACGAAGCCCATCCGTCTGTCACATCACCCCCATGCATATCAGGGAAACTGTCTGAGCCTCAAGTTATGCAGCAGTCTCTTATGCTGATTGAAGACTCTGCTGGCAGGGTTTCCCAAGGGAATCCACCTAGCCCTTCCCCAGTGGTGGAAGACATAGAATGCACTGACGCACAACCACTTATGTTTCCTGATGATGAGGACATGGGAATACCACCTCATCAGAGTCCGCACGTCTCTGATGATGACGAAACACAGGTGCCAACTGCTGCGTCTTTTTGCAGTGTGCAGACCGAACAGGAGGTCAGGGAGGAAGACTGTATGTAAGACGATGCAGGGGACGAGGAGGTCCTAGACCCCACATGGAATGAAGGTCGCCCCACAGACTTTCAGAGTTCAGAGGAAGAGTGTCAGAACTTTTACGGATAAAAAGAGTCCATTATATAAGGCCTATATAAGTATATGAACAGGAACATTAGGAGAAGCCATTTTTGTCTGATCCTGTCTTATTCAGAAGGGCAGTAGAGTTCAGTATCCTTGGACTTAAAATCTGTAAATGAAAAGTTAGCAGTCTGTGCAAAATATTTACACAGTCTGGTCTTAGAAGAAGAAGATTTAGACAGATTCAATAAAATATATTTGCTCATATAGACAATTGTAGTGAATGGGTAGAAATAGTATTTCTGTTAATGATACATTGTATGGTTGAACCAATGCTGGGTAATAGCTATTCATGGATTTCTTTACATAGGTGGTTAAGTGTAAGCATTGGGTCTTCTCCGAAACAATGGTTCTAATGTTACAATGTGTATTCTGGATTACTGAGGTATGGTCAAGAGACTAAGAAAATAGTGAGTGTTTGACCAGATAATAGATCCATTGTTTGGGAGATTTCTCAATGTTTGTTTGAATGGACTGTGAGTTAAAAAAAAATACCCCTATTTAATTAGCGAAGGGATGTATGGAATAGAATCAGTTTTGGTCCAAAAACTTTTAAATGGAACATGAGTGCCACCTAATGTAAAAACAAGGTTAGGGTCTTGATTACGTAATCAGAGGGGGAGGTCTTGGGATAGAAAACAAACCCCTCTGATGATGTCACTAGTCAATGATCAGACCAAACCAAGCCCCTTTTAAAGTTAAATAAAAAGGTGAAAAAAAGAGAGAAAAAAGGGAGGAAAAAGAACACAGGAGGTCATAGGAGGACATAGGAGAGCAGATGAGATCCAATACCCTACAAGACATCTTTGATCAGCCATTCTAGCCAATTTATCCAGCATTGGAGACGGCCATCTTGAAACCAAGGGCACTAATTTCTACTAGTCAAATTTGGTACAGTATCATTTTACCTATAATTTATAGGTTGATTAAATTATTATACCTCTATAGAGATTTAACCATATTATATATATATATAGTAGATTATTTGGTGTACATTTGGAGAATGTACCTGCAGCATCATTCTTAAAATTTATACAAAATTCTGGAGATCCAGAGATATTATTAATAGTATAATATCATCTCCTAGGAACTAAAATTGGTTCTAGCCTTTTATGGTTAATCATATAGAGATATATCCGTAATAGACCAGATTTGGATTTATAACACCTATATCGACTGAGAGAAATCAGATTTTAATTGAGTGTATTTGGGGATATTTACGTTGTATCAGACATTGTTATAGATTAATCGATTATTACCAATTGTACCGTACTTTATATTGATTCGTCTTTTTTTGTTAGTAATATATTATATATATATTTTGGTTTTCAACTAAGTTTTCATCTTCAATTCAGCGCAGATTACAAGCTCATAGTAGCTATATAGTTTATGACAATAAATTAGGATCTCCTTCTTCATAGATTCGAATTCATTCATAAATCATAAAAACTGTTAATCGGAAACAGTATAAATATCCCGACAATATTGGAGGTCCCACCGACATCTGCTGGTAATTGAAACAATATTTTGTTGTGCAAAATATATATTTGAGAGGTCATTGTGGTACTTGTGGTGCGAAAAGTGTAAAAATGTCTGAAGACAATAGCGAGTTTAGCCAAGTTGTGCAAGTTGAGGCAGTAAAGACTGATATGCATGATAGGGATAATCAAGAATTAGTTAAATATCATGTGATGTCCCATAGCCATACCAGGTTGGATATTGAGAGGCCAATAAGGGATTGGATAATTGAATTAGGAAAGAGAGCTGCATCATATGCAGAGGATATCTGGTCTGATAAATCTAGATTTGCTGATTATCTCTGTCACATTCATAATGCTAAACATAAGTAAGAGAAGGATGCATTATTTGCTCAATCGTGGCCTGAATTTGTATATTCAATTTGTGAATTAGCAGAACAATTGGAAAAAGCAAAATATAAAAATAGTGAACAGGCTTCAGAATTAGATATGTACCAAAAAGAAATGAGTGTGATGGAAATTAAAGCTGCTACAGTTTCTGGTGAATTAGCACAATAGTCTGCTAAATTATCAGAATACAATGACCAATACGATAAACAGCAAAAGGTGATACAAGCTCTTGAATATAAATTAAGTCAAACATCAAATGAATTGTCTAAATGTCAATTGTCTCAGGCTGATTTAGAACAAGAGTGTAAAAAGTTGTTTCAGGACAATAGGAGGTTGCAAAATGAATTAGATAGCAGAGATTCCACCCCTGTTCAATTTAAACAACCAACAGAGATGAGTAGTTTAAAGGTAAAACTTTCATGGGGAGAATTAAATGTAGGTACTAAATATGATGACCCATATAAAGAAGAAGAGTCAATGTCTATGAGAGAACATTCTCTCCCTAAATTAAAACCTATTTCACCTCCTAGATCTTCTAAAAGTCCATCCCAAACGGTTTATCAACCCGTGATAGACACTACCAAAATTATCTAATTCCTGAAAGAAACCGTGGGTCAATTTGATAAAAAAGGATCACCCTCCATAATAAGTCATCTAGAAACTTATGAGGAGGCCATAAGAACCTTGCATTTAGAACAGGACAGACAGAAGATTGAGTTTATTACCTGGGTATTTGAACCAAAACACCGGTATTTCTTTAATTCTCTTAGAAATATGGGTAAGGATTCTTGGTCAGAAGTGGTAGCAGAAATAAAAACTGAATTTGGTCCATGTAAGTCAACCAATGCTGCAAGGAGGGCCTTGTTCACTTTAAAATGCAGACCCAACCAAAGTCCTAGGGAATTTTTGTCCGTCCTTAAAAATGCATACAGTTTGTCTGAAAAAGATCCCAATTTTGAAAGCCAGGAATTTATCCAATTATTTTATGACGCATTGCCCAATAAAATAAAATTTATATTGGCTAAAGATTATCATCCCCGAAGGACCCTAGATTGGTTGCTCACAGAGAGCACTACTCTGTATGCTGCTCTACAAAATGCAGATGAGTCTCCTGATAGGAAATCTAAAAGAGCTAGTGAGGAGATAGCTGTCACTCAGATAAAAAGAGATCAGGGAAAATTTGAAAGCCCTAAAAGGAGTTATGCAGAAGTTGTACAAACTTCTAGGCCTTCCCAACTATAACAAAATCAGTCTAGGCCAGATGAGAATAAGGGCCCAAAAGCTGCTGAAAACCCTTATAATAATAATAATAATCCTGAGTTTAGAAATAGGCGGTTCCCTCCGTTTCAAAAATACCAGAGAAATTATTATAGGGGATTTCAATGTAGGCCTGAAAGGGTTTAAAGTGGTTCTGAATCAGATGGTTCAGGAAAATCCCAATCATATAGGTCACAAAATCAATCGCCAAGAGGTTATGGGAGAAAGAGAAGTAACCTATATGATCGCATGGATCAGATTCAAAACCAGTATGAAATGATGATGCAGCGGATGGAAGAGTTGTCCAAAGCAGTTACTGCTAACCCTAAAAATCCTTTTTTAGATGTGACTCCTTCTGTAGAAAGTCCTCCCCAATTATAGATAGGGAGAGGCAGGTAAGTATGTTAAAGGTCGCCAATGCTGATGATTCAAGTGTGTGTAATATGGAGCAAGCTAACACAATTGTCTTTTCCCCTGAAAGGAATTTAACTCTTCCAAAGCCACATGGCAAGGGGGAGGGGAAACTTGTTTGTTCTGTCTTACAGCCCACAAGGACTTCAGATGTGCAGAAAACATGCAATCCTGCTAATAAAAGGAAGAAGGAGGAGGAGTCAAGGATAAGTATGCCTGCCGAACAGGAAAATAATTTCACTTATCATGCCAAATATCTTTGTTCTTTACAGGAAATAGAATATCAATATTATATAAAAGTGGAATTGTTTGATAATTTCCCTCCAATATTAGCTTTGATGGATGCAGGTAGCTAAGCAACTTTGTTATCTCAGAAGTATTTCCAGCAATTGCAGGAGGTATCTTCTGAGAGATATAAGTTAAAAAGTTTTAATGCTAACCTGGTGAGTGTTTCAGGCAATGCCCTCAAAGTTTTAGGGAAAGCTTGGCTAGATTTTAACGTGGGAAATTAAATAATCAGTCATCCAACATTGATCGTGGATATGCCTACTGATCGATTGATTATTGGCATTGACTTCCTCAAAAGATTGAGTCCTATTATTGATTATTATCTCAATAAGATTATTTGGTCCCAGGTGGGGATGCCCATCAATTATAAATTGTCACAATCCCATCACAGACAGTGTAGTTGCCATGTGATATAGGAAAGGCCGGATTCCATAGAGGTCCATTTCAGAAACAGCCAAGTCCCTGATGTCTCTTTCCTGCAAACAACCCCGAATTCCACTATAGGGGGAACAGGAGAATAACACCATATGTGTGTCTCCTGAACGAGTCAAATATGTCTGTTTGGAACGAGATGTACTTACAATCCACCTTCACCCAGAAACTACTGACTCTAATGGGTTTAGTGATCATGAACAATTCCTAGTGGGAATTGAAAAAGTGGATGTACAAGTAAATGACCTCGGAAGAACTAAAAGGGCTAAATTAGATTTGCGCTATGAGAATAGCTACATTAGTAGAGATCTATTAAATCAGTTGGCCAATCTAAAAGTAATCAGGTATTCAAATCCCCAAGATAATTGGATATATGACTTGGATATTGAGTCTGATAATCATAACATCATTGCAAAATGTATGTTAACCATTTCTATTTCAGGTAAAACAGCAACTCATTTATTCCTGGTGCTTAATGAGCCCCGATATCCCATGTACATTGACAACGATATATTGCATCGTTTTGCCATCCATGTGGATATAGTAAATTCCATATTGTGGACAAGATTAAAAGGAAATCCTGATGATTTTATGAATGAATTTGAAGCCCTCAAGTGTTCCCAGGTACTGCCATATGCAGTCAACATATTAGTACCACGAGATATAATCATACCTCCAGGTACTAATAATTTCCTGTTACCTATTCAGGTATCAAGAGGCCAAAAATAAAAAAATTCTGATTCATTGATATGTTTATCAAACAGAATGCAACAATTAGGTATTTCAGTAAATCCTACCCCTATGGTGAATTTAAAAAAAATGAAAACCCAAATAATCGTGAATAATGTCATGCCAAATGAAGTTCATTTGTCTAGAGACTCTATTATTGGTATGGCATAAGATTCAAATTATTACACTTTTGGGTTGCAGAATGTAATTATTGGCCTAATACCTGAATCGTATTTAACAGAAGAACAATTGGTTGAACAAACATTCCATTCTTCTCCTGAAGAATTGTTTACCATCAGTTCAGTATATCGTTTTAATCTTGAAGAAGGTACCTGCAAGGTAGAGGAATCCTCCCTTACCTTTGATCATTCAATTAATGAGCAGGAAGCCCAGTAATATCAGGAGTTTGCTGAAAAGAGACAGGTAAGTCAAATCATGACCTCACTGACAGATTGGAGGAAACCTATGAAATAGGTCAACCTGAAATTTTTCCAGGGTTTAGGAAATGGTCCAGCAACAATTATCGTTAGCTGACGGATGCTCCAATGACTCAGAGCGCCAACAATTAAAGGAAGTTCTATTAGAATTCAAGGATATATTTGCGAAATATTTGCATACATGTTGCCTAGATTCAGACTGATCCTGATGCGCCTCCTGTTTATATCAAGCAATATTGTCTTCCACTAGCTTGTTACGACTCGCTAGCGGAAATAATTCAAAATCTCAAGGAGAGAGGTATTATAAGACCAGTGCACAGTTCTTATAATAATCCTATTCTTGGAATTCTAAAACGGAATGGTCAATGGCGTTTATGTGCTGATTTTCCACAGCTCAATAAACATGTATATATTTCCGGCTGGCCCATGCCTTATATAGACCAATGCTTGGTACAAATGAAAAGCGCCAGGATCTTTACCACCTTAGACTGACTCAGGGATATTGGACCATCAAGGTGTGTCCTGAAGACCAATACAAATTGACCTTTACCTTTGGTAAAGAACAGTTTACCTGGACCAGATTACCGTTTGGGTACATAAACTCAGGTCATGAATTTGCGGTATTTTTACATAAAGCTATGCCTGATGCCACGGAAAGAGGAAACTTGACGTACGTGGATGACATTTTAATGAAAAGTACCTAATTTGATAAGCATATCCAGGAGATTAGGTATGTGCTTAATCAATTAAGGGAAGCAGGTGTAAAAATTTCTTTACAGAAAGCCCAGTGGTGTCGGACCAAAGTCAATTTCCTTGGGCATGAAGTAACTTCTGAAGGCCTGAATCCTCAGAAGAAAAAGGTGGAGGCGGTAATGAAATCTAAAACACCTACCAATGTCAGCGAATTATGGTCATTTTTGGGTATGATGAATTACTCACGCAAATTCATTGATAATTATGCTGAAATTAGTAAACCGGTGTTAACATTGTTAAAGAAAGGTGTACCATGGACATGGGGGGAGGATCAGGAACAAGCCATGAATGGACTTAAACGAAAACTGATCCAAGCACCATGTCTGGCATATCAAGAAGGGGGTAAACCCTTTTATCTGGAAACTGGTTTCACAGATCTTAGTATCAGTGCTGTGTTATACCAAAAACAAGATAAATTGAATAAGGTTATAGCCTATGCCAGTAAGTCCCTATCCCCGGTAGAAGTAAAGTTTGATGACTGTGAAAAAGCTTTATTAGCCACAGTCTGGGCACTTCAAAACTTTAGAAGTTTTATACAAGTTGAGAAAATCATTATTGAAACGGCAAATCAGCCCCTACAATATTTGCAGAGTGACAAAATTAGGGATGGTAACTTATCCAATAGCAGAATCACTGCTTGGACCTTGTCTTTACAAGGATGGCCGTTAGAAGTTCGGTATAAGCAAAATAAAAAGTGTTCCATAGCCCAAGGGCTGGCTGAACTTCATGACTGTGCCGCTCATTCTCATCAAGAAGAGCTGGTAGATGATTTTCTAGAAGAACAAAAATCTTCCACTTCCAAGGTATATGAAGAAGACTATTGTTCTCTACTTTCCTGTGTATATATAGATGGTTGTGCTTACCACACCTTGATAGGAGATGAAAGGAAATTAGTGGCAGGAATTGTTATTACTTGGATTGTAAGGTACCCCCATACATACTACCTTACAACGGCACCCACACTCCGTTCCCTCAAGGAATATGGAAGAGTGAACCCCCTACTAATATTTATTTATATAGTGTATATAGGGATAAACACTGATTATGGAATATGGAAGAGCTGACCCCCTACTAATATGGATGTTATAGTGTACAGCATATTTATCCATACGATGTATATAGGGATAAATACTGATTTATGTACAAGATCATTAGTATTGCTTATAAATGAAAACTGGCCATATTTATATGAGTCGTTCACAAACATGTTTTTTATGATTTTATTTTGATTTCCTCTGTATTTTTAATTTGATCTATATATATATATATATATATCCAGAATATCTATGGCATAGATTGAATGTATTGGGATTATCACTCCAGATCCAAAGGAATCAACATCCATAATTTGTGAATTGCCTGAAGGAATCCCAGAATTCTCTCGGATGAAGGAACCTATAAAAAGGAATGTGGAAAGCTTGCCTGTTAACCACTGAGGAAGGGGCCAGCCAATATATGCCCCGGAACGCGTTTGGGTACTAGGCAAGTCACTATATGGATGTAAATTGAAGGAAGGATAATACCCTATCTTCTCGTTCTCCGCTGATCTGCAGCAAGAGAATTGCTTTCCTCTTTGATTTATAGCGAATATTGTCTTCTAAGGGGCGGACCTGTCAGCCTCAGCGCCCAGGAAACTATCAGCCAACCGGACGCGCTGGCCACCGTCACGTGGCACGCCACATAGTGACGGAGGGACCGCGGGGATGCCACGCTAGGTCCTGGCAGGGAGAAGACACACAAATCATTTTACCGCTGAGAAGAAAAAAGGAAAGAGTACCGGCACAAAAGAGGAGCGGTATAGTATTATTCTATGTCTGTCTTGTTGACTGCACCGTGGGAATTTTATTGGGGACAGTAAATCCATTGACCACCATCGCATGGACGCTGAAACTGGGCATTCAAATATTACTGATTTGCCTGAAATTGGGACTGAGTTCCTGGATATCTGTGGGAACGATCTGGACATATTTTTAATAGTGGATATACTATTGGAATATAGGATAGCGTAATGATCTGATGTGGAGTAGGTCCATACCAGTGGATATATCGATTTGAACCCCTCGTATCTTTAGACACTGCATTACATGTGATATATTGTGTTTGATCAGTATTCACTTATTGTCACATGTATTGATACTTACAACAGTTTGTCTTGAGATTTTAAGTGATTTTATTTGCATGTTTTAGTGTACCTTTTACCAATAAAAACGAAAATAGAAACTATACGCGAACAGTCCATTCCTCAGATATTTGAGTGCCCCAGCATACAAATATTTAGAGTTACATAGAGGGCTAAGGGTGAACCGGCAGGTGTGCACCGATTCATATTGGTGTAGTGGGTGGAGCCACTGGTTCATCTCTAGTATAAATATCCCGACAAGAGGCAGTGGTGAGACCGAGCCAACAGCGTAGCAAAAGAGGGAGCAGGGGGCAAAAGCAGAACAGCCGCCACCAAGAGAGTTTGCCTGCTACTGGCCACCGCCACCAAGGACCGAGCACCCCAAAGGCAGCTTCAAGGAGTTCCCTGGCATGGCACTTCTTTAAACAATGTGCTGACGACAAGACCCGAGTGGTTTGCATGCTGTGCCATCATAGCCTGAAGCGAGGCATTAACGTTCTGAACCTTAGTACAACCTGCATGACTAGGCATCTACATGCAAACATGAACTGCAGTGGAGTAAACACCTTAAAAACAAGGAACTCACTCAGGCTCCCCCTGCTCCCTCTTCTACTGCTGCCTCGGCCTCTTCCTCCGCCTCAAGAGGAATGTTGGCACCTGCCGCCCACCAAACAAAGGATGTGCCACCAACACCACCACCTGCGTCACCAAGCATCTCCACCATGTCACACGGCAGCGTTCAGCTCTCCATCTCACAAACCTTGGAGAGAAAGTGTAAATTCCCACCTAGCCACCCTCGAGCCCTGGGCCTGAATGCCAGAAATTCTAAACTACTGGCCTTTGAAATGCTGTCATTCAGGATGGTGGACACAGACAGCTTCAAACAGCTGATGGCGATGGCTGTCCCACAGTATATTGTTCCCAGCCGCCACTACTTCTCCAAGAGAGCCGTGACTTCCCTGCACAACCAAGTATCCGATAAAATCAAGTGTGCACTGCGCAACGCCATCTGTGGCAAGGTCCACCTAACCACAGATACTATCTCCCTAGCTGCACATTGGGTAAATGTAGTGGCGGCTGGGCCCCAGGCGGAGAGTTCTTTGGCACACGTCCTTCCGCCGCCAAGGATCGCAGGGCATAATTCTTTGCCTCCTGTAGCCTCCTCCTCCTACTCGCCTTCCTCCTCCTCTGATTCCACCTGCTCATCCAGTCAGATACACACCTTCACTACCAACTTCAGCACATCCCGGGGTAAACGTCAGCAGGCCGTTCTGAAACTCATATGTTTGGGGGACAGGCCCCACACCGCGCAGGAGTTGTGGTGGGGTATTGAACAACAGACCGACCAGTGGTTGCTGCCGGTGGGCCTCAAGCCCGGCCTCGTGGTGTGCGATAGTGGGCGAAATCTCGTTGCAGCTCTGGCACTAGCCGGTTTGACGCACATCCCTTGCCTGGCGCATGTGCTGAATTTGGTGGTGCAGAAATTCATTCACAACTACCCCGACATGTCAGAGCTGCTGCATAAAGTGTGGGCCGTCTGTGCGCGCTTCCGGCGTTCACATCCTGCCGCTGCTTGCCTGTCTGCACTACAGCGTAACTTCGGCCTTCCCGCTCACCGCCTCATATGCGACGTGCCCACCAGGTGGAACTCCACCTTGTACATGCTGGAGAGACTGTGCGAGCAGCAGCAGGCCATAGTGGAGTTTCAGCTGCAGCACGCACGGGTCAGTCGCACTGCGGAACAGCCCCACTTCACCACCAATGACTGGGCCTCCATGCGAGACCTGTGTGCCCTGTTGCGCTGTTTCGAGTACTCCACCAACATGACCAGTGGCGATGACGCCGTTATCAGCGTTACAATACCACTTCTATGTCTCCTTAAGAAAACACTTAGGGTGATGATGGAAGAGGAGGTGGCCCAAGAAGAGGAGGAGGAGGAGGAGGGGTCATTTTTAGCACTTTCAGGCCAGTCTCTTAGAAGTGGCTCAGAGGGAGTTTTTTTGCAAAAGCAGGGGCCAGGTACAAATGTGGCCAGCCAGGGCCCACTACTGGAGGAAGAGGAGAATGAGGAGGAGGCGGAGGAGGATGAGGATGAAGCATGTTCACAGCGGGATGGCACCCAACGCAGCTAGGACGATGACTATACGCCTCCCACAGAGGACAGCTTGTCCTTACCTCTGGGCAGCCTGGCACACATGAGCGACTACATGCTGCAGTGCCTGCGCAACGACAGCAGAGTTGCCCACATTTTAACGTGTGCGGACTACTGGGTTGCCACCCTGCTGGATCCCCGATACAAAGACAATGTACCCACCTTACTTCCTGCACTGAAGCGTGATAGGAAGATGCACGAGTACAAGCACACGTTGGTAGACGCGCTACTGGGAGCATTCCCAAATGTCACAGGGGAACAAGTGGAACCCCAAGGCGAAGGCACAGGAGGAGCGAGAGGTCGCCAACGCAGCTGTGTCACGGCCAGCTCCTCTGAGGGCAGGGTAAGCATGGCAGAGATATGCAAAAGTTTTGTCACCACGCCACAGCTAACTGCACCACCACCTGATACGGAACGTGTTAGCAGGAGGCAGCATTTCACTAACATGGTGGAACAGTACATGTGCACACCCCTCCACGTACTGACTGGAGAGCCGGAAGTTGAATGGGGCCGAACCATCAAATTGTCAACGTGGCCAGAGCTAGTCTTTTATTCCTTGGAGGTGCTGACCTGCCCGGCGGCCAGCGTTTTGTCTGAACGTGTATTAAGCACGGCAGGTGGCGTCATTACTGACAAACGCAGCCGCCTGTCCACAGCCAACGTGGACAAGCTGACGTTCATAAAAATTAACCAGGCATGGATCCCACAGGATCTGTCTATCCCTTGTGCAGAATAGACATTTATAACTACCTTCCCTTAACCATATATTCTTGTACTCCAGGGCACTTCTTTATTGAATCCTCTTTTTTTTATTTTACAATTATTTTGTGGGGCAACCCCTAGTTGAATGAACCTTTCCTCCGTCTGGGTGCCAGGGGCCTAAATATCTGAAAGTGGCCTTCTCCATTGGTGGGTGACATGAAGCCTGATTCTCTGCTTTGGGACCTCTGTCCTTTGTCTGGGTGCTAAGGCCTAAATAACTAAAAGTGGCCTTCTCCGTTGGTGGGTGACATAATGCTTCTTTTGCGGCTATGGGACCTCTCTCCTCTGTCTAGTTGCCAGGGGCCTAACTTTCACGTACTTACTTTTTACTGTCTAATGACCGCCCTATTGTCTGGGTGTCAGGGGGCCTATATGTCGTTTAATCAATTGTTGTCTTGGTGGGAGATATTAAACTCTTTTTACTGTCATGACCGCCCTATTGTCTGGGTGTCAAGGGCCTAAATTTCACGTACTTGCATGCTGTCTTGGTGGCAGACATTTAACACTTTTTACTGTCTAATGACCGCCCCATTGTCTGGGTGTCAGGGTCCTAAATTTCATGTACTTGATTGCTGTCTTGGTGGCAGACATTTAACAGTTTTTACTGTCTAATGACCGCCCCATTGTCTGGGTGTCAGGGGCCTATATGTTGTTTAATCATTTGTTGTCTGGGTGAGAGACATTAAACTATTTTTACTGTCAAATTGCCTCTCCTCTGTCTGGGTGTCAGGGGCCTACATAAATGATAATGGCCTGTTCCATTGCAGGTTGACCTGAGGCCTGTGTTGATGTTACGGGACCACTTTCCTCTTTGCGGGCGCCATGGCCCTGAGTCTGTGAATGAGGCCTGTGGCACTGCAGGCAGACATGAATCCTTTTTGGCTGTGATGAGAACATCAACTCCCATAGCATTCCCACTTGATGCCACCCCAACCTCCTATTCCCCCTCCTCCTCCTCCAAGTTGCCAATTGATATTGGTTAATTTTAATTTATATTATTGTATTTTAAGTCATTTCCCTATCCATATTTGTTTGCAGGGGATTTTCCTACATTTTGCTACCTTTTGCAGCCCTCTAGCCCTCTCCTGGGCTATTTTACAGCCTTTTTAGTGCCCAAAAGTTCGGGTCCCCATTGATTTCAATGGGGTTCGGGGTGAAGTTTGGGTCGAGTTCGGATCCCGAACCCGAACATTTTCGAGAAGTTTGGCCGAACTTCTCGAACCCGAACATCCAGGTGTTCACTCATCTGTAGTCAGGAGGCATTATGTAGGACTCTGTGGCTGGAAGGTTGTCCCCTCTATACAAAGTGTATCTCAGACGGATGGATACTCAACTTGGGGTTGCTGTCCTCGGTTTGCAGAGACAGGGATGTGCCTCCAGGCAAGGGCGGCAACGCACCTGTGTAAAGCAAGGGCCGTAGGTCTGGGTGGCTTGGGCACTATATTGCAGGGCTGACACCTTCCACCTCCTCCTCTGTCTGCTCAAGGGGGCTCCTATAGCTGGGGCTCCGCAAGTTCCCGTCGTGGGCCTGGCTGATCACGAGGTGGCCACACGAGAAGTAAGCAGGAGGCTGCACCACCACTGCAGAGAAGGGCCGCTTTATTTTTATTTTTTGGGTGTATATATAAACCCACATCATGAGTGCATGTGGGCGTGCAGGCAGCCATAGTCATGGTAGAGGAGTTGGTTCCAGTGCTGGACCGCTGCCAGCACGGGGCCGCTCCTCTACCCATGGAGGGGCAGGCGTACGTGTCAGGGGCGTTCACCTGATCCGGGATTTCTTTGGGCATGGTAGCCCAGGACACCGAGGCAGTGGTGAATTTTGTGACACAAGCCAGTGTTACGGAGTCCTCTGCCCTGGCTCTGAGCAGCAGCAGCACTCCACCTCCTGTAGAACCAACCCCCAGCCCCCAAGAATCGTCCCTGCTCCTGTTTGGCAGCGACAGTGAGAGGGACATCTTGGGGGAGGTAATGCAGGAGATTGAGTTGCAGTTTAGTCCACCGGATTCTCAGGACCTTTTGGAAGTGATGGAGGAGGAGGAGGGGGGGTACCGCCTGTCAGTACCCCAGTGACATCCCTTCCAACTGGGGTGGGTGGTTTCAGCCACAGAGCCCCCGCACCTAGTCAGACGAGAGAGGACAGCGGAGCCAGGTCAGGGGCTCCACGTCTGCTGCTCCCCTCAGTCCACCACTGGTTGGCCCTGGGTCTGACATTACAAGGGACGAACAGTCTGGCACCTGACGATCAGACTATTGCAATCTGTCAGCTGTGTCATGCCAGGGTGAGGAGAGGGAGGTCTGTTGCTCGGCTGGATACCACTGCCCTTACTCAGCACCTAAGGGTCAACCTCTGGCAGGAGTGGGACCAGATGCAGGGTGGTCGCAGCAGTGCGCAGAGGTCAGCAGCCCCTGCCTCTGTGCTGCAGCCACCCCACCCCCTTCCAACAATGCATACCCACTACCTCTCCTAGAGGTACTGGTACCAGCAGCCAGTCCTCTGCCTCCTCTGCACCCTCCTCTATCGCCTTCCCTGCCATCTGGCACCAGCCTTCCATTGCTGAGGCATTTGAATGCACCGATGGGTGCGTTCACTCAATGGGCTTCTGGCAAGGGTTATCGCCCAACATCTGCTGCCCTTCAATATTGTGGACTGCAATCCATTCTGGCAGATCTTGGAGCAGGCTGAACCCAGATAGCGTGTCCCCAGCCACCATTTCTTTGCCAGGACCGGCGTCCCTGCACTACACCAGCACGTTGTACAGAATGTACTCCTGTCGCTGGATCATGCCGTCAGCAACAGGGTGCATCTTACAATGGATGCCTGGAAGAGCAAACTTGGGGAGGGATGGTATATAAGCTTTACAGCCCAAGAGGGTGTCCCTCCAAGGCGCTGGGGAGGGATCATCAGATGTGGCGGCATCTCAGTTTGTGGTGCCGCCCCAGGGTGTCCAGGGGAGAACTGCTGCTGTCCCTCAAGCCACTGTCTCCACCACTGCAGAGCCCCCCAGCAAGCGTCCCCGTAGCTACACAAACATGGGCCACGTCCGCTGCCAGGCCATGCTCCAGCTTGTGAGCTTAGGGGAACAGAGACACACTGGACCTGAAGTTCTGGCCACCCTCCAGGCTCAAGTCCAGAAGTGGCTGACACCCAAAAGGCTACAGGGAGGTATTGGTGTCTATGACAATGTCAGCAACCTTCTGGCCGCCCTCCATGCTGGCAGTCTTAATCACGTGCTCTGCATGGCACATGTCCTCAACCTTGTGGTACAAAAATTCCTACGTACATGCCCAAGGTTGAGTGACATTGTGCAAAGGGTACGGAGGATTGCCAGTCACTTCTGACGTTCCCCAACCACCACCTGCCCCCTCACAGTGTGACGCGGTGGAATTCCACCCTCCATATGGAGAGGTTATGGGAGCAGCAACGGGCGGTGAAGGAATACCTGCTAGACCAAGCACTTCCGGGCCATCACACCCACTTCCCTATATCACCAATGCAGAGCGGGGGCAGATACACCATGTCGGCCTCAATGACATGCTCCCCATAGTGTTCCTGCTGAACAGGACACTAGAACACCTGCTTGATGCTGGGGAGAGTGCCTTGGTAGAGCAAAAAGAGGCAACACTGCTCCATCAAGACCAGGCCCAGGACGAGGAGAAGGAGGAGGAGTTTGATGACATCCAGGAGTCTGGGCCTAGTCAGGAGGGAACAGAACAGACTACAAACTCCGCTCTGCTGGATGACAGTGCCGGTGCTCCTCGGTACCTATCAGCCCCTTCCTTGCGATGTCTGGCTCGGGCTGTGTGACACTACTCCCCGTGTGTAACCAAGCATCGCAGTGAAAGCCTTTTTCCGCAGCCTGACCTGTGATCGATGATTCAGGTTGCACACTGGAGGGAGCCAAAGTGAACCCCGCCAGCAGCCGCGAACTGTGACTGACTCATCACCGAGTGGAAGGGGAACTGATCCCGACGGCAGAGCCGTAGAGACTTCCGCACCCGGGCCAAGGCAAGCTGGTTCCTCACTGGATTCTGTGAACTGACTGGCTGAGGATGGCTGGGTGCTGCCGATGGCTGGAGCATGGCGTGTGTGTGTTGCGTTGATCATGTATGGGTCGTGCGATCCGCTGTAACCATGCCTCTTCACAGACAAAAGGAGGATGACAGAGCTGCTGCTGAAGCACGCCAGTCCAGCTGCCCTCTGGCTTGGAGGAATCAGCACACGGCGTGGTAGGATGCGTTACCACAGTGTTCTTCTCTAGACCCGATATTGAAACTGAAAGCAGACCACTGTGGGCAGCGTGTGGAGCTAATGTCGTACTAATTTATTGAGGGCTGCACAAACTTAAAATATAATCGATCAAGAATTTTGTCAAAGGGAAATATTGCATTGTGTATGCATGAGAGCACAATACTGCTCTAGACGACGAACCTGCTGCTGCAAGAGGTGTCTAAGTTTATTTTTGGTGTTGCCCTGGTCTGGTGGGGCCCATTCCTGGAAACACATTCCTGCTGCAAACAAAGAATCTGCTGCTGGCAGAGGTGTCTAAGTTTATTTCTAGTGTTGCCCTGGTCTGGTGGGGGCCCATTCCTGGGAACACATTCCTGCTGCAAACAAAGAACCTGCTGCTGTCTGTTCCTGCTGAGTTAGGCCGATCTATGTGTAAGCCTGTGTGTACCTGCTGCTGCTATCTGTCCTGATAATGTTAAGTTATCGGTTGGCCTTATACTCCACCGTTACTTTTATCTGCTGCTGCTGATCTTGATGAGTTATGTTTTGGCCTTGTCCTACAGCGTTACCATTTCCCTGCTGCTGTCTGTTCTATTCCTGCTGAGTTAGGCCCAGCTATGTGTACTCCTGACACTACAGCGTTGCCATTATCCATCTGCTGCTGTCTGTCCTGATATTACAGCGTTAGGCCCAGCTATGTGTATGCCCTATACCATAGCGTTACCATTTACCAGCTGCTGCTGTCTGTCCTGATATTACAGCGTTAGGCCCAGCTATGTGTATGCCCTATACTACAGATTTAACATTTCCCTGGTGCTGTCTGTTCTGTTCGTGCTCAGTTAGGCCCAGCTATGTGTATGCTTTACACTACAATGTTACCATTTACCTGCTGCAGTCTGTCCTGGTCTTGCTGAGTTTGGTCTAGCTAGTTGTAGGCCTTATACTATACCCTTAACAATTACATGCCACCGCTACATGGGCCACTTATTCACCCTTGGACTTTATCAACTATCGAGTAGAATTCTCCTATAATAGTGTGCAAGCTTAATTTTTTGCGCATGTGTTCAGTTCATCATACATTGTCAATATATATTTATAAAAAGATTTATTTGAATAAATTTGATCATTCAGAGTTATGCTTCATTCACCCAAAAACTTTTTTTATCATTTAATTTATTAAATGATAATTTATTTATCTGTTATACTTTTGCTTTACTTGGGTTTTGGGTGGCCCTGCTGTGTGGTTCTTACTAAAAATAGGTGGGGACCACATGTGGTCTTCCCTACTCAAAAGGTCTTGTACAGTTAACATTGTACAGGACTGATTAAGGACCCTAATTAAATTGTATTATTTTTTGGTTTGTTTAAATCAGGATTTAGGTTCGAACATGTGGTAGTCTGTCATCCTGAACAGGATGCTTGACTTCCATATTGACCTCTTCACATGGTTCGGTGTGACTGACGTTATACTCATCTGTGTGGTAATCCTGTTTTGGGAATGGAGCGTTATTGCCACATGTATATATCTATATATACATTTTTATTTGCTGTTACTTCATAACAACTATGTAATGATAACGAGAACATGCGATTTTTATAGAATCAAAGCTTTTCACTTTACAATATAAAATGTGGTATATATAATATCTTGCGGCCATGTCACCATTTTGGGAGTTATTCTTATAATTTCCAAGGTTTGCTATCACGTGACCGCATAGACTGGATGCGTTTGTGGCCGAGCTTGCGTTTAGTTTCTGGTGCGAACACGTGATCTGTTATCATGTGAACGCCCTGTTTATGGACACTCGCTGCCTGTGTGTGTTCCTCCTTCGATCGGATCACATTATTGCATCACATTTTTCTTTATGTAATGCGGTAGCAATGCGCCAACATGCGCAGTTAACCAAATGGGATGATATATTGGATCCATGCTGGTTAGTTCTTGTCTCCCTCCATTATGTTTTTACTCAGTACACCTGATAATTTTGTGACAAAATTGCTTTTTGATATATTTTTTTAATATTGGAATTTGATGAATTACGCAGATAATATGAATTCACATACTTTAATGGAAGTTATTAATCTCTTCACAGTATGGATACTTGTATATTATTGATATATTTTTTACATTATTTTTTAGTTTGGAACACAATACCAATCAAACACATAAAATCAAATTCTATTATTAATAGTTTTCATTAAATAATCACCTGAGTTTGTATTTGTACTTGGCACTATTCACTTTTGTCAGTGCCTGAGCAAGGTCCCATTGTGTGGACTGAAACTTCACTTTTGATTGAATAAATGCACATTTTCTTGAGGCTGTGCTGTGGCATGTGTGTGTATATATATATATATATATATATATATATATACAAAAAAATGTTAATTTCTTGTGGGCTTTACAAACTTAAAAATCCTTTAAAATAATTTTTTTTAAAGGAATATATTTAAATTGGTATGCATGAGAACACATTCCAGTGCAAACAAAGAACATGCTTCTGTCTGCTTCTGGTCTAGCGGGGCCCATTCGTGGAAACATATTCATCCTACAAACAAAGAAATGGCTCCTGTCTGTTCTGACTGAGTTTGGCTCAGCTATGTGTAGGCCTTATACTACACCATTACCATTTATCTGCTGCTGTCTGTCCTGATGAGTTTTGCCAAGCTATGTGTAGGCCTTATACTACACTGTTACCATGTAACTGCTGCTGCTACTGTCTGACCTGATTCTGCTGAGTATTCGGTAAGCCTTTTACCTTTACCTGCTGCTGGTGTCTGTCCTGATCCTGACAAGTTTGCCTCAGGACTAAAGGGGCCTTCATGCAACCTTATAGGTTAAAAATATTCAAAAACATAACAATATCAAAAAACGAAAGCACACGTTTGAACGTAAAGACATATTTATTAACAATTTAGAGGACCAAATATGCCTCTAAGGCAACTGATTTAGTTGCTTATGGAGGTCCAGCAACTCCTGGTTCCCCTTATGGTGCCTCTCCCCTAGCCGATGCACCTTCTTATCAAGCTTGCGCAGCTGCTGATTCAACCTCCTTTGCTGCTCTCTAATCTTTTTTTGCTAGTCTTTTATGTCCAGTCGTCCTGCTGCTGCTGGATGATTTTTTTATTTTTTCGGAGAACTGTTAGGAATAAAAAAAATATAAAAATTACTTTCAATTAAGATTCAGAGGCAATTAGTGCATTGTGTGGAGTATTTGATAAAGCACTGATGATTTACATTACAATTAGTTTGTTTATGATATTTATGATGATTATATAGTTGTTAGTGATAGTTCAGTATAGTATAATGTTTTTTAGTTGGTTAGTTAGTGCTAGTTCAGTAGAGTATAATTGTATTTAGCTGTTTAGTTTGTGTTAGTTATGTATAGTACAATGTGATTTAGTTAGTTAGTTAACGGTTTTTATGTAGATTGCAGAATTAGTGTCCAGTGTTGTTGTTTTCTATTACTGTAGTGTCTGTTTTTCCCTTCATTGTTGGCCCTTTGTTTCTGTACATGTTATGGATACAGAATTATATCGCACATATTTACCCTCCTGCCAGGGGCTGGTAATGGCTTCCACCTCTTCTTCCTCATCTGGGGGTGGGGGGGGGGGGTAATGCGGCAGGTGACAGGGACTAGCCTCTTCGGCCTCTACATTTTCTCCCATATCAGGTGGTGGTGGAGCATCTGCATGCTGGGAGGGTACAGCCTGCTCTCCCTCGTCCTCCTCATCCTCCTCTGCAGATACCACCACAACCTCCATTTCTTCTGCAGAAGGTAGGCGGTACACAGTGGGAAATGTTCAGAATTTAGACAAACAACACAGAACTCATAACAAATACAAATTCACCCCTTAATTACCTTTATTCACCTTTCTGCCCAGGCCATTTTTAGCAAATCTGACGTGTCACTTTATGTGGTAGTAACTTTAAAACCTTTTACTTATCCAGGCCATTCTGAGATTGTTTTCTCGTCACATACTGTATTTCATGACAGTGGTAAAATGCAGTCACAAAATTTCATTGTTATAAAAAAAACTCCTAAAAATTTGATCTCTTGATATTACCCTTTTTGTAATGTAAGGTGACAAAAAAGGACTTTTTTTAAACCGTTTTTATTTTCTTTTTTTTTTAACGGTGTTCACCTGAGGGGTTAGGTCATGGGATATTTTTATGCAGCTGGTTATCACAGACGTGGTGATAGCTAATATGTGTACTTATTTTTTAGTTATTTTAGTATTGCACAATAATAGAATTTTTGAATGGAAAAAAATCTTGTTTTAGTGTCTCCATATTCAGAGAGCCATATTTGTTTTATTTTTTGGGTGATTGTCTTAGGTAGGGCCTTATTTTTTGTGGGGTGAGGTGATGGTTAGATTGATACTATTTTGGGGGTCATACACCTTTTTGATTGCTTGGTGTTGGACTTTTAGTGATGTAATGTGCCTAAAAAATTGTTTCTTTAGCACACTGTTTATTTATTAATTTTTTTAATGGTGTTCATCTGAGGGGTTAGGTCATGCGATATTTTTATAGAGCCAGTTGATATGGACGCGGCTATACGTAATATGTCTACTTTTCTTTTTTTGCCTATTTTTTCCAATTTGTATTTATCTTTATTTTGGGAAAAGGAAGCTTTTATTTTACTTGAAAATTAAATTTTTTTTAAAGCTTTGGTTTTTTAAATATTTTTTCAGTTTATTTTTGTCCCCCTATGGGACTTCAACTTTTGGGGTCTGATCCCTTTACAATGCATTACAATACTTCTGTATTGTAATGCATTGGCTGTATGTGTATTACCGGCGTAATTCAGGGGGCTGGATTTCACAGGCCCTCCCGGAAGGCAACCACGATGCCTAAGGAAGGCATCGGGCTACCTTCCCTGCCATTGGGTCCCCATCACAGCAACGCGGGGACCCGATTGACACCCACACATGTCTGAATCTCAAATGATCCGCGGTCGCCATGCAGGGGTTAATGTGCCGGCATCTATGATTTCACCAATGCCGGCGCATATAGCAGAGGTCCGGATATCAATGAATGCTGGACCCCTACCCCCGATCGGGCGGGCGCAGCTCCTGAACAGCCCGATCATGATGCAGTACATTTATGTCACTGGGCTTTAAGTCATGTCCAGATCTGACGTACATGTACGTCATCGGGCGTTAAGGAGTTAAGTAGGGGATGTATCTAATGTAATGATGTATGGGGCCTTTTACTGAAATACAGAATGATGATTGCAGTTTAGGTATATATATATATATATATATATATATATTTCTGTGTGTGTAAAACGCACAAAATCAGCCAGGTACATCATATATCTATACCTCGCAGTGTGTATAAATATATATATATATATATATACAAAAAAATGTTAATTTCTTGTGGGCTTTACAAACTTAAAAATCCTTTAAAATAATTTTTTTTAAAGGAATATATTTAAATTGGTATGCATGAGAACACATTCCAGTGCAAACAAAGAACATGCTTCTGTCTGCTTCTGGTCTAGCGGGGCCCATTCGTGGAAACATATTCATCCTACAAACAAAGAAATGGCTCCTGTCTGTTCTGACTGAGTTTGGCTCAGCTATGTGTAGGCCTTATACTACACCATTACCATTTATCTGCTGCTGTCTGTCCTGATGAGTTTTGCCAAGCTATGTGTAGGCCTTATACTACACTGTTACCATGTAACTGCTGCTGCTACTGTCTGACCTGATTCTGCTGAGTATTCGGTAAGCCTTTTACCTTTACCTGCTGCTGGTGTCTGTCCTGATCCTGACAAGTTTGCCTCAGGACTAAAGGGGCCTTCATGCAACCTTATAGGTTAAAAATATTCAAAAACATAACAATATCAAAAAACGAAAGCACACGTTTGAACGTAAAGACATATTTATTAACAATTTAGAGGACCAAATATGCCTCTAAGGCAACTGATTTAGTTGCTTATGGAGGTCCAGCAACTCCTGGTTCCCCTTATGGTGCCTCTCCTAGCCGATGCACCTTCTTATCAAGCTTGCGCAGCTGCTGATTCAACCTCCTTTGCTGCTCTCTAATCTTTTTTGCTAGTCTTTTATGTCCAGTCGTCCTGCTGCTGCTGGATGATTTTTTTATTTTTCGGAGAACTGTTAGGAATAAAAAAATATAAAATTACTTTCAATTAAGATTCAGAGGCAATTAGTGCATTGTGTGGAGTATTTGATAAAGCACTGATGATTTACATTACAATTAGTTTGTTTATGATATTTATGATGATTATATAGTTGTTAGTGATAGTTCAGTATAGTATAATGTTTTTAGTTGGTTAGTTAGTGCTAGTTCAGTAGAGTATAATTGTATTTAGCTGTTTAGTTTGTGTTAGTTATGTATAGTACAATGTGATTTAGTTAGTTAGTTAACGGTTTTTATGTAGATTGCAGAATTAGTGTCCAGTGTTGTTGTTTTCTATTACTGTAGTGTCTGTTTTTCCCTTCATTGTTGGCCCTTTGTTTCTGTACATGTTATGGATACAGAATTATATCGCACATATTTACCCTCCTGCCAGGGGCTGGTAATGGCTTCCACCTCTTCTTCCTCATCTGGGGTGGGGGGTAATGCGGCAGGTGACAGGGACTAGCCTCTTCGGCCTCTACATTTTCTCCCATATCAGGTGGTGGTGGAGCATCTGCATGCTGGGAGGGTACAGCCTGCTCTCCTCGTCCTCCTCATCCTCCTCTGCAGATACCACCACAACCTCCATTTCTTCTGCAGAAGGTAGGCGGTACACAGTGGGAAATGTTCAGAATTTAGACAAACAACACAGAACTCATAACAAATACAAATTCACCCCTTAATTACCTTTATTCACCTTTCTGCCCAGGCCATTTTTAGCAAATCTGACGTGTCACTTTATGTGGTAGTAACTTTAAAACCTTTTACTTATCCAGGCCATTCTGAGATTGTTTTCTCGTCACATACTGTATTTCATGACAGTGGTAAAATGCAGTCACAAAATTTCATTGTTATAAAAAAACTCCTAAAAATTTGATCTCTTGATATTACCCTTTTTGTAATGTAAGGTGACAAAAAAGGACTTTTTTTAAACCGTTTTTATTTTCTTTTTTTTTTAACGGTGTTCACCTGAGGGGTTAGGTCATGGGATATTTTTATGCAGCTGGTTATCACAGACGTGGTGATAGCTAATATGTGTACTTATTTTTAGTTATTTTAGTATTGCACAATAATAGAATTTTTGAATGGAAAAAATCTTGTTTTAGTGTCTCCATATTCAGAGAGCCATATTTGTTTTATTTTTGGGTGATTGTCTTAGGTAGGGCCTTATTTTTTGTGGGGTGAGGTGATGGTTAGATTGATACTATTTTGGGGGTCATACACCTTTTTGATTGCTTGGTGTTGGACTTTTAGTGATGTAATGTGCCTAAAAAATTGTTTCTTTAGCACACTGTTTATTTATTAATTTTTTTAATGGTGTTCATCTGAGGGGTTAGGTCATGCGATATTTTTATAGAGCCAGTTGATATGGACGCGGCTATACGTAATATGTCTACTTTTCTTTTTTTGCCTATTTTTTCCAATTTGTATTTATCTTTATTTTGGGAAAAGGAAGCTTTTATTTTACTTGAAAATTAAATTTTTTTTAAAGCTTTGGTTTTTTAATATTTTCTTCAGTTTATTTTTTGTCCCCCTATGGGACTTCAACTTTTGGGGGTCTGATCCCCTTTACAATGCATTACAATACTTCTGTATTGTAATGCATTGGCTGTATGTGTATTACCGGCGTAATTCAGGGGGCTGGATTTCACAGGCCCTCCCGGAAGGCAACCACGATGCCTAAGGAAGGCATCGGGCTACCTTCCCTGCCATTGGGTCCCCATCACAGCAACGCGGGGACCCGATTGACACCCCACACATGTCTGAATCTCAAATGATCCGCGGTCGCCATGCAGGGGTTAATGTGCCGGCATCTATGATTTCACCAATGCCGGCGCATATAGCAGAGGTCCGGATATCAATGAATGCTGGACCCCTACCCCCGATCGGGCGGGCGCAGCTCCTGAACAGCCCGATCATGATGCAGTACATTTATGTCACTGGGCTTTAAGTCATGTCCAGATCTGACGTACATGTACGTCATCGGGCGTTAAGGAGTTAAGTAGGGGATGTATCTAATGTAATGATGTATGGGGCCTTTTACTGAAATACAGAATGATGATTGCAGTTTAGGTATATATATATATATATATATATATATATATTTCTGTGTGTGTAAAACGCACAAAATCAGCCAGGTACATCATATATCTATACCTCGCAGTGTGTATAAATATATATATATATATATATATATATATATACTCATGACGAGGTAGAGATGTATGATGTAACCGACTGATTTGGTACATGTCACACCAGTTACTAAGTAATCATTTGTAAAGGGATGAAATACTTATTTAACTAACTGTATATATACATTACAACATGTTGGCGAGAGATACAAAAGTAATGTAAGCATTTTACCTGGGCATGTGTGGTCTATGATCCAATCTGAGATCCAACGTTTCAAGTCGGACCATTTTTTCAAGACGGCCATCCTGGGGTGATTGACCTTGAATTTTTTTTTTTTGCTCGGACCGGATCTCACGGACAATGGCCTACTTCTTTGCGTGGACCCGGGTGCGGTCGTAGCCCCGCTCCAACATGCGCTGCAGGATAAAGACACAAGCATATAATCCCAATTTTTTTTATACAAGTATTGAAAATAATGTGCTCAACAAAACATCAAAAAGTATTTAAGTCTTTGAAGGGGAAATATTAGATTTAATGTTACCATTATAAGATCAGATTTTATTGCGATTGTATGTGTGTGGGGTCTGAGCAATTGGATATTGGCCAGCTGAGCAGAGATGTACCTGTCTAGTGAAGTGACAGTATGGTATGGGGTGTAAAGCTGGTTCGCCTCCTCGTGGTGCACCCTGGGTAACTCTAAATGAATCAGCAGCAAATACTGGCAGTAATACAAAGAAAGCTTCTCCTGAGTCCCGACCAACAGGACACAAACTCTAATCTATAGACTGTGTTTGTGTGTCTGTGGGTGTATATGGTGTGTGGCAGGAAAATGGATGTGCAATGTGCATGTGAGAGATATTTCTATGCTGTCCATACATACATGCTACAGACGTAGTGCTGTGATGTCACAACAATACTTAGTGCACCAATCAGTAAAATCTACTTAGACCTTATAAAATATGACGTTGTATGTATTGTGAAAATAACTTTGTATCATAAGTGGCGGTTTTCGTAATTGCGAAAATTTCATAACATTCTATCTGCATAAAAAGCAATTATTCTGACATGCATGTGAAATGTAATCAAATACACTGCTGTAATCTCAAATTGCTTACAGTGATCAGTAGTTCTTCCTCACTGTCGCGAAAATTGCTTCCCACCATCTTTTCCAATCTTGTCAAACTTCGGGTAGTTTGAATTAGGCCATGCCCCTTTTGCACATGCGCATTAACCACATTTTACATTGCGATTTTGCATAAATGAGGGGTCACAACTTCATGGACGTGTTGGTAGTATTCCCGTGTACAGCCATCTGGGCCTGGCGCCTTATCCCATTTTGTCGACTTTATAGCTCTGGTTATTTCTTGTGGAGAAACACTCATGTTCAATTCAGAGAGTTGGTCAGGTTGTAGAGAGGGAAGCTGGATTGAGTTTAAAAATGTGCTATTATTCTCTGATGTTGGCTGAGGGGTCATGTTGTCTTCCCTAAAGTTATACAGGTTGTGGTAATAATTACAAAATTCTTTGGCTATTTCATAGGGGTTGGTAACATCACTTTGCCGCGTTGTGGATCGCGCTACTATTCGCGCTTTATGGCAAATGTCTATTACTCTTTGTGCCATTAGCCTGCCCGGTTTGTTATGGGATACATAGTATGTCAACTTTAGCAATCTAGTTTGTTTGCCAAAGGATACCGCTAGGTGTTTTTTGAGAGCTATACGGGATTCTTGTAAGGGGGCCAGTGTTTGTGGGTTGGGATTGTTTGTGAGTTCTTTCTAGGGTGGCTATTTTAGTAAGTAGATAGTGTAGTTCTTTAGTTCTTAGTTTATTAAATCGGGGCAATTGTTGTATAAAAAGGCTTCCAAGTTCCAAGAAGTAAAGGGGGATATCTTGGGTGAAGTGTTGAGTGCGAAAAATTTAGAAAGATCTGAGGATAGTTTTTGTTTTACCATCTCCAAAGTTAAAAGGAATGGGTTTAGTCTCCACTCATAGGTGTTGGCTGGATAGATATAGGGGCATGGTCTGACCATGTGATATTGTGTATCTGGCAAGATTCAATATCTGGAAGCAATCACTTAGAGAGTAAAAATATGTCTATTATAGTATATATATGTTATGGTGGTGGGAGTAGAACATGTAATCTTTCTCGTTGTCATGCGTACACATCCAGCCGTTATATAGGTCCTGTGCTGTCATCCTAGAGCTCAGGCTAGGGGAAGGCCAGTTGCGTTGGGATGTGGAGCTTAGGTGTGCGTCTGCTAAAATATTAAAGTCGTCACACAGTATTACTTTCCCCTGTAGCCTAGGCTCCACTTTTTTCATTAAGTTGTTCAAGTATGAGATTTGTGAGGAGTTTGGCACGTAGGCACTGATTATGGTATAAATGGTGTTCTTTAAGGTACAAATAAGCACTATATATCGGCCCCTCGCGTCTACTAATACCTCATGTTCTATGGACGTCACCGAGTCACAGACTGCTATGCATACCCCTTTTTTAGCAGGTGCCATTGAGCAATAAATGTGGGGGTAGCATTTATGAGCAAACTTAGGTGCGTTGTCCATTTTAACCCCTTAAGGACATGTACGGCGCAGCTGGATGTGACTTAAGGACCAGCTCCGTACAGCTGGGAGTGAATCGTGGGTGAATCTGGGCCCAATGGCTGCTCTTACCGGCAGGCATCCATGCTGGGTAAGGGCAGCATGATGTATTCCGCCCCCCTGCAGCTCCAAGCGCTGCGATTGGCCGGGGCGGGTAGGGGGTGGGGGGCTGGGGGGTCATGTGAAGGTGACTGGTACTGAGTTAATCAGGACCAGTCTCCTCCGAGTTCAGACAGGGGACTCCAGTGTTTGGCGTCCCCTGCCAGCGCTGCGATTGGCTGGAACAACGCTCCAGCCAATGGCAGCGCTACAACAGCAGAGGGAACCGGAAGAATCCCTCTGCATGCAGTCATTCTAGCTGGCGACTGCATGCAGAGTAAACCTGTGCCCTACTGTGCTGTATCTGCTTGCTGGGACTTGTGATTTAAAACCACAGCGATCTACTGCTTCCTGTACAAAAGAAGAAAGAAGAAAATCTGGAACACCTGCTGCAGTGATTTTTTTTTTTTGCAGCAGAAGTTCCAGATCCCTAATCAACACCCCAAGTAAATTTTTAGATAGTGTTTTTTATTTAATATCTGCAGTAAATTTTTCTACTGCAGTGTCTGCACAGACGCACCAAATGTTAGCTTGCGTGCATTCTGCAACCCTGAGCACTAATAAGTACCATTTTTTTTACTGGTCGCTTTTGTGCTCATTTTTTTTTTTTTGTGTGTAAAAAATACATTTAGTGCTACATAAAAATCTATTTTAGTTAGGCCTCTTGCACACGAATGTTGTGTGCCCGTGGCCGTATTCACTTGAATGGGTCCACAATCATGGAGATGCGGAACGGAAGCACGACTCGGAACCCCACGAAAGCACTATAGAGTGCTTCCGTGGTGTTTCTGTCCGTGCCTCCGCACTGCAAAAAAAAAGAACTTGTTCTATTTTTTTGCAATTCGGACGGATCATGGACCCATTCAAGTTGAATGGAGTCGATCCGTCCTGGCCGCCACACGGCCGTTGCCCGTGCATTGAGGACCGCAAATTGCGCTCTCCAATGCATGGAACGGATGCACAACATTCGTGTGCAAGAGGCCTTAGGTGGTGTTAGTGTAGATTTTTGCACGCACATAATATCTGTGTGCGTGCGTGTGTCCTGCACCTGCTGAGCGCTGATCAGAAACATCCAGACGCTCAGTTTACAGTTTTTTTTTTCAAGTACCGTAGTCAGTTATATCTCCATATACAGATCTATAGAAATCAATTTTAGTTGGGTAGCGTTAGTGTAGATTTTTGCAGAGACACAACATATTTGTGTGTGCGTGCATCCTATTACAAGCCCCTTCACGTGTGAAAACACAGCATACACACCCCTCACACTAAATAAATGTTTACACATTTCACACGTCACACCCCAATAAAATAAAAATGTCCGTCCGTCCCAACGAGTATACTCAGCTGAAGATGCATACGCGTATCTTGCCTCCAATACTAAGTCTGCCAGTGAGGGAGAAGAGGATGCCTCTTTCCTCTACTCCGCTACCCCCTCATCATCATCATCCACTGATGAGGGACACCCCAGGGTAGCAGCCGAGGCAGCCCCTCAGAGTGGGCCCATATGGACCCTGCCCCCTGAGGATTATCAGCCCCAAATTCCGGATTTTGAAGGCACCTCCGAAATACAGATAGACTGTGCGGGCTTCACTGAACTAGATCTTTTTCAAAATCTTCTTCTCTGAAGATTTAGTAAATTTATTAGTGGCCCAAACCAATTTATACATCCAACAATTCATTGCTTAGAACACTTAGGTTGGATCCCAGTAAGTGCCGCAGAGATTATGAAGTTTTGGGGACTCGTGCTGCATATGGGTGTTGTAAAAAATCCAAACATTAGACAATATTGGAGTTCGGAAATTTTCTACCAAACTCCAATTTAAAGTAAGACCATGACCCGGAAGCGATTTGAGTAAATTTGGAAATTCCTACACTACAACGACAATGCACAGTGCCCACCCCAAAACAACCCGACATTTGACCGTTTGTTCAAGGTTAGGATTGTCATTGACCACCTTAACACAAAGTTTGCTGAGGTGTACAACCCTGATAAAAATGTCTGTGTAGATGAGTCCCTAATACTTTTCGAATGGAGGTTTGGATTCCGCCAGTACCTGCCTAGCAAACGGGCAAGGTATGGCATAAAGATTTACAAACTTTGTGAGAGTAGCTTTGGGTACACCTGTGGTGGATGCCCTCAATCAAGGCTGATTATGTTTGCTCTATTGCTCAAAATTAGTAGTAATCCAAAGGTTTTAAGTGCACAGAAGAAAATAACAGTGACACACACGCTGGGGTCAAAGCAAATTCTCATTTATTACAGGTAGAACAGCAGTTTATAAGGACATCAGAGGGGCATTCCCCCTGAGGCATGTGGCATAGAGATATACCGAACTATTCGCCGGTGAACAGGTCCCGGCGAACATCGTATGTTCACGTTCACTGCGGCAGGCGAACATATGCGATGTTCGATTCGCCCCCTATACTTTATCATTGAGCAAACTTTGACCCTGTACCTCACAGTCAGCAGACACATTCCAGCCAATCAGCATACCCTCCCTCCCAGACCCTCCCACCTCCTATCAAAAAGTAAGGACAGCATCCATCTTAGATTCATTCTGAAGCTGCAGTGTTAGTTAGAGCAGGGAAAGTGCTTCTGCTGCTGACTTAATAGTGAAAGCGTTAGCTAGGCCAGTGCGCTGTGTCCACTCCAATCCTCAAAGACTCATCGGCCTTTTTCACACGAGCGTGTCCCGATTAGGCCCCATTCAAACGTCCGTAGTGTGTTGCGGATCTGCAACACACCATGCCGGCACTCCCCATAGAGATGCCTATTCTTGTCCGCAGGCTGCGGACAAGAATAGGACATGCTCTATCTTTTGCGGAGCCGCGGCAAATGCGGAAGCGGAGAGCACATAGTGTGCTCTCCGCATCACGTCCGGCCCCATTCACAATGAATGGGTCCGCATCCATTCCGCAGAATTGCGGAATGGATGCAGACAAAAAGTGTGGATGTGTGAATAGGGCCTTAGGTCCGGATGCGTTGCGGAAGTGTTGCGTGAAAACTGTGTGATTTCACAGGCAAAGCCATTCAGTTGTTCAGTTTTGTTCGCGCGGGTGCAATGCGTTTTGATGCGTTTTTCACGTGCGTGATAAAAAACTAAAGGTTTACAAACAACGTCTTCTAGCAACCATCAGTGAAAAACGCAATGCACCCGCACTTGCTTGCGGATGCAATGCATTTTTCACGCAGCCCCATTCACCTCTATAGGGCTAGGGCTGCGTGAAAAACGCAGAATATAGAACATGCTGCGATTTTCACGATTTTCACACAAGTGATGCGTGAAAAAAAAACGCTCATGTACAGAGACCCATTGAAATGAATAGGTCAGGATTCAGTGCGGATGCTATGCGTTCACGTCACGCATTGCACCCGCGTGGAAAACTCGCTCGTGTGAAAGGGGCCATCTGCTCTAAGGACAGCGTCCTGACAGCACCCCAAAAAGCCCTTTTTAGGGCTGGTACATCAGTCTGCTATTATTTATTTTTTCTATATATATATATTGCAGTTGCCTGCCTGTGTGTGAGAGGCCGCAGGCCCACAGACTGTACTGTGTGCACACCACTCATATAGGGTGGCACAGTACCTTGCAGATAAAAAAAGTAATTAAATTTTTACCCTTTAATATAATTGCAGTTACCTGCCAGTGTGTCAGGCCCACAGACTGTACTGTGCCCTCATATCGGGTGAAAGAACAAAACAAAAACACGACCTCGAGTGTCTTAGCCAAGGCAGTAGTCACTCTAATAGTGTGGCATATAACAAGACACTCAATATATATAACAGGAAAAGCTCATAAATCAGGCAGAAAACAAAAAAGAAACTAGAGCCCACAACTTTCCAAATTTTAGAAAAATATGTATATCTTTATTGTCACATAATATAAATAGATAAATGTTAAAAAAGGGGATAGGGGACAGAAAACACCATCCCAGTGGCCCAGGTCATAATTACACTACATACAATTGAAAAATACATGATTATTGAAAGGTAAAATATATGTATACAAATCACACAAGGTGTACATATGTTATAAGTTAATAATAAATGAATAGAGTGAGAGTCTGCAAACAGCATGAGCAGAGGGAGAAATCATCAATGCTAATAGTGCCACAAAAAATATACTACTGTCTCTGACATGACCAAGTAAGTCATGTCATACCTGCCCGTAGACAATATAGATAGTAACAATTCTACTCAAGCAAGATGGTCAATCTCAACAGTTCTCTTGTGTATCGTATACCAAGTATAAACGACTCACCTCTATAAACCAGGGCCTAAAAAGCTGGGATGGCGTTACCCCGACGCGCGTTTCGGCGAAGGACCGACCAACCATCTCTTTCCATCTCCCGGTTCCTAAAATCTATTCCATACACCGTCCCTGATAGGGGACAAAACAGAGATTAAACTGGTAAGAACATATTTTTTTTATTTAAAAAAAAAAAAAGGACAACCTCTGTGGAGCTGGGTATTTTTTGGCTGCGTTACTGAACGCTCATGCACAATGGCTGTAGGCTCATGCGTCCTTTTGCGGAGGTGACAAACCTGGTCAGTCAAACCCAAGGCAACATCATCGACCTCATCCCATATGCATTTTTTCTGGAGCGTGCCCTGCGAAGAGTGTTGGATCAGGCCGTAGATGAGCATGAAGAGGAAGAGTTGTGGTCACCATCACCACCAGAAGCAGCCTTGTAGTCGTCGATTGCTGGACCTGCGGCAACGCAGAGAGGAGTCTGAAGAAGAGGAGTCAAAGGAGGAAGGTGTCTGAAGAGGAGGTGGAAGACCAACCACAGCAAGTGTCCCAGGGGGCTTGTTGTCACCTTTCGGGGACCCTTAGTGTTGAATGTGGCTGGGTAGAGGAAGAGACCTTCAATGACTTCAGTATGGACAAGGAGCGGGACATGGCTAGCTTGGTATCCAACCTTGTGCAAATGGGGAGTTGTGCAAATGGACTGTTTGCGGTGCGTTAAACGGGGAGTTTGGTCTGTCAGAGTTTGGTCTGTCACTGTGAAGCGGGCGTAACCCTTACACTACCTGATCGATACAACATCATACCTGATCGTATACACACACTGGATGTTTTAAAGCACGTTATTCCAAATAATTTAGGAATGTTAGGGGATTTTTGCCCTTTATGGATTAAAACCCGACTCTGCGTCAACCATGTAATTTTCCATGGGAGTTTTGCCATGGATCCCCCTCCAGCATGCCACAGTCCAAGTGTTAGTCCCCTTGAAACAACTTTACATTACTATTGTGGCCAGAAAGAGTCCCTACGTTTTAAAATTCGCCTGCCTATTGTAGTCTATGGCGGTTCGCCCGGTTCACCCATTCACGAACATTTGCGGAAGTTTGCCGTTCGCGAACGGAACATTTTATGTTCGCGAAATCTCAAATGTGGCATTGTTACATTAGCTAGAATATGAAAATATGAAAAAGATAACACTTGGCATCTGCGCATTGTGCATTGTTTTGCTAACTCTGGTATGTAAATATCTAGCTATAGCGGCCATCTTGTACTGGAATCTGTACTAACAGCAGGAGGCATGTTTTCTTTGGTAGGATGGAATCTTCATGCTCTGGAGAAGATAAGGTGTTGTCTGAGAGCTGGAGTATAAGGGTGCTTTCTTAGCTAATTCAAAGAAGGATGTCGACATCTCTATCAATCCCCCTTGGACCTCATTCTTTCCATAATTCAACCTAGCACATCTGTCCCAATGCTCCAAATCCTCTTCACCAGCTTTCATGACAACCTAGCCTAGTGTATAGACTCCCATGACACTGGACTTAGCATAGGAAAGTCAGATGATAGTCCCTACGCTCGGTGATCTCCAGGTGGCATTGTAAGCGGGGGGACCAACAGAACTAGGTGGACTTTGTCTCCCATCCTCATGAAATTCTCTCTTGATCATCTCCGGGGTAGCCTCGGCTATGGCCTTGAGCAGAGAAGCCTCCTAATGCATGGGATGATACAACAGACAATTACTGCAAGGATCAATAATACAATGAATATATCCATTCTAATTTGTAACAAGTTCTTTTTTTTAATCCAGTTTTCAAACCAATTTTCCCATGAGCTATCCACCCCAGAATTTCTCTTTAATTCTTCTGAGAGAGAAGTAAGTCCCTTCAGGGCATTCATGTCTTGACCATTTGGTCCTAAATTGTCAGGAATTATGGTACAGCAGGTTTCACCAATCATCATTTTGCACACACCACCTTCTTTTTGCTAGTAGCATGTCCAGGGCCATTCTATTTTGGAATGCCATAACACTAGTGGGCCCCAGCTGATCCACTATACCCTTTAATGCATCTCTGGTGTAATTCACAAATCTCTGCTGATTATAATAGATGTAGTTGATCCAATCCACATTTTTGTTTATAGTAACTATAGATTAAAGATTCGAACCCTGCTGCCACTTGACTTCTGACTTTGAATTCATCTGAAACCTCATGGGCACTCCTGTAGCATCTATGTACACAGAGGAATCGAGGCTGCCTCCTGGGCTGGTATCCCGCCTTCTCCTTACCATTTCCTCTCCTTGGACATAACCAAATCCTAACCCAGGGTTCCTTATTTTCTCAATGGTTTTCCCCCAGTCAAGGCGATTAAATACATGGAGAGGCATCAACACTAGGGCTAAGGCACATTGCCCATACTAGTCAATTGTCAACTTTGTCCTCAATTTCATATCTGCACACAACCAGATCACATCCCCTAATGCTTAAGTCTGGTTCATCAAATGACTTTGATAGGCTTCACCAGTGGTATTCACCACAGTTCCACAATATCGTTCTGGAAACCTGCCCATGTTTTTCCCTTTTTTGATCTCTACTTCAAAACAGGTGTAATTCCCCTTATATATGGTTATCCCTCCACCAGATTCAGGGGTTTCTCTTCCTAAACCTTGCATTCAGTCATGTCGGCAGTCTGATTCACATAGATTCTTGTAAAGCATGAATATTGACTAGAACTTAAGTGAAGGGGCACAGCTCCTAAGTGTGGTCTGGCTGTGGCACAGGTGATACACCCAGATCTGTTTACCTGTGATGCCGTGTACTTCATCCACTCCAACCAAAAATTACGGTCAGAAAATTCTGTTTCCACTGCTAATGTCTCCTCTACAGTAAAGAGGGGTCTAGCTACTCTCCCTGGTAACAAGGGGTTGGGCTTTTGTATTGGCAGTGAACTGGGGATAGGATTTGGGACAGGCCTGTCTGCGATGTCCTTAAGGTGGAACTGTCCCCATGGCCCATATTTATCAGATGGATATTTCCTAAAAACATACATTCCCAAATCTTTTGTTTGGGGGGGATTCTATTGTTAGTATTCATGGATGACAACCCATGTCCCCCCCTTTATCAGCTGGATATTTTTAACATGTTTTGACCTGAGTTTTTCCCATATTCTTGGTAGTTAAATGCATTCTATTTACAAGAGGTTTTCCCCCTTTATCCTTTCCTTGCATCCCCTCAGCTGGTTTGTATCCCCAGATGATTCCTGTATTGGTGAGTACATCGGACCTGGCTGCACAGTACTCATTATTGGTCCTGGTAACACATACATAGTATTGTAGGGAAGGAAAATCAAACATTGAACTGTCATGACATCTGAAATCAGCAACATCACAGAAGTCAAATTCAAAGACCTGTATTGGCTCTGTGGTATTTACCCATAAGACCCATGTGCCCCTCAAGGCATCTGAGGCCCAGTATGAACATCCGGCCGTATATGCTCCCACAAGACCCACACCCCCTCTCAGCAAGAATGCCAGAAAGGATATCATTCTCTGCAGGCTTCTGTGTGGAGTGCTGGAACCTTCTTGCAGTGTGAAGCGTGTGTCCAGGTCGTCTTCCCCTCGAGTTTCACAGACATGGGAGTAGTTAGTAGAACCTGGAATGGGCCATCAAATCTGGGCTCTAGAGTCTTTCTGACATGCCTTTTCACCACAACCCAATCTCCTGGCTGAAGGGTATGACTTCCAGGAATCTGGCTGGGATCTGGAAGTGAAGATAAAGATAATACTCGAAAATGTAGGTCAGTCAGATGTTTACACAGAGCAGATACATAGGCAGACAAGCAATCATATTGCAAAGCAAGTTCTTGGGGAAAATACTGTCCTAACTTGGGGACACTCCCAAACAAAATCTCAAAAGGGGACAGCTTTTCCTTCCCCCTAGGGGTATGTCTTACACTGGATAGGGCAATTGGAAGTCTCTGGCCATGGTTTATCAGTCTCTTGAGCCATTTTCAGCATTTTTAGTTTCAATGTGCCGTTCAGTCTTTCAACTTTGCAGCTGCGTTGTGGTCTGTATGGGGTATGGGAGGCAAGATGAGTCCCCAGTGCGACCCATATCTCCTGGGCCACTTCAGATGTGAAGTCAGGTCGTTGATCACTCTCTATCACTTCAGGTACCCCAAATCTGCAGACAATCTCATTTAACAGCTTCTTCACTTTTGTCTTCGCTGTCTGATTCTTCATGGGATAGGCTTCAGGCCATCCAGAGAACATGTCTATGACCACCAGTGCATACTGGAATCCTCATGCAGGGGGCATCTGTATGTGGTCAATCTGGATTAGAGATGAGCGAACACCTGGATGTTCGGGTTCGAGAAGTTCGGCCGAACTTCCCGAAAATGTTCGGGTTCGGGATCCGAACTCGACCCGAAGTTTATCCCGAACCCGAACCCCATTAAAGTCAATGGGGACCCGAACTTTTAGGCACTAAAAAGGCTGTAAAATAGTCCAGGAACGGGCTAGAGGGCTGCCGAAGGCAGCAAAATGTCGGTAAATCCCCTGCAAACAAATGTGGATAGGGAAATGAATTAAAATAAAATAAATAAAATTTAACCAATATCAATTGGAGACAGGTCCCACTGCAAGGAATCATGCGTCATATCACTCAACACTGGAGAAGGCCACTCTCAGTTATTTCGGCCCAGCACCCAGACAGAGGAGAGAGGTCCCACAGCAAGGAATCATGCGTCATATCAACCACCACCAGAGAAGGCCACTTTCATTTATTTCGGCCCAGCACCCAGACCGAGGATACAGGTCCCACAGCAAGGAATCATGCATCATATCACCCACCACTGGAGAAGGCCACTTTCAGTTATTTCGGCCAGCACCCAGATCGAGGAGAGAGGTCCCACAGCAAGGAATCATGCGTCATATCACCAACCACTGGAGAAGGCCACTTTCAGTTATTTCGGCACAGCACCCAGACCGAGGATACAGGTCCCACAGCAAGGAATCATGCGTCATATCACCCACCACTAGAGAAGGCCACTTTCAGTTATTTCGGCCCAGCACCCAGACCGAGGATACAGGTTCCACAGCAAGGAATCATGCGTCATATCACCCACCACTGGAGAAGGCCACTTTCAGTTATTTCGGCCCCAGCACCCAGATAGAGGAGAGAGGTCCCACAGCAAGGAATCATGCGTTATATCACCCACCACTGGAGAAGGCCATTTTCAGTTATTTAGGCCCCAGCACCCAGTCAGAGGAGAGAGGTCCCACAGCAAGGAATCATGCGTCATATCAACTACCACCGGAGAAGGCCACTCTCAGTTATTTCGGCCCAGCACCCAGACAGAGGAGAGAGGTCCCACAGCAAGGAATCATGCGTCATATCAACCACCACCGGAGAAGGCCACTCTCAGTAATTTCGGCCCAGCACCCAGACAGAAGAGAGAGGTCCCACAGCAAGGAATCATGTGTCATATCAACCACCACTGGAGAAGGCCACTTTCAGTTATTTCGGCCCAGCACCCAGACAGAGGAGAGAGGTCCCACAGCAAGGAATCATGCGTCATTTCACCCACCACCGGAGAAGGCCACTCTCAGTTTTTTCGGCCCCAGCACCCACACAGAGGAGAGAGGTCCCACAGCAAGGAATCATGCGTCATATCAACCACCACTGGAGAAGGCCACTCTCAGTTATTTCGGCCCCACCACCCAGACAGAGGAGAGGTTCATTCAACTTTGGGTTGCACCGCAAGATCATGGTAAAGTTAAAAAAAATGAGGATTCAATAAAGAAGTGCCCCGGAGTACAAGAATACATGGTTGAGGGGGAGGCAGTTATAAATGTCTATTCTGCACAAGGGAGGCACAGGTCCTGTGGGATCCATGCCTGGTTCATTTTTATGAACGTCAGCTTGTCCACGTTGGCTGTGGACAGGCAGCTGCGTTTGTCAGTAATGACGCCCCTGCCGTGCTGAATACACGTTCAGACAAAACGCTGGCCGCCGGGCAGGCTAGCACCTCAAGGCATAAAATGCTAACTCTGGCCACGTGGACAATTTGGAGACCCAGAAGTTGAATGGGGCCGAACCATCAGTCAGTATGTGGAGGGGTGTGCAGACGTACTGTTCAACCATGTTAGTGAAATGCTGCCTCCTGCTAACACGTTCCGTATCAGGTGGTGGTGCAGTTAGCTGTGGCGTAGAGACAAAACTTTTCCACATTTCTGCCATGCTAACCCTGCCCTCAGAGGAGCTGGCCGTGACACAGCTGCGTTGGCGAACTCTTGCTCCTCCTCTGCCTTCGCCTTGGGCTTCCACCTGTTCCCCTGTGACATTTGGGAATGCTCTCAGGAGCGCCTCTACCAGTGTGCGCTTGTACTCGCGCATCTTCCTATCACGCTCCAGTGCAGGAAGTAAGGTGGGCACATTGTCTTTGTACCGGGGATACAGCAGGGTGGCAACCCAGTAGTCCGCACACGTTAAAATGTGGGCAACTCTGTTGTCGTTGCGCAGGCACTGCAGCATGTAGTCGCTCATGTGTGCCAGGCTCCCCAGAGGTAAGGACAAGCTGTCCTCTGTGGGAGGCGTATCGTCATCGTCCTCCATATCCCCCCAGCCACGCACCAGTGATGGGCCTGAGCTGTGTCGGGTGCCACCCCGCTGTGAACCTGCTTCATCCTCCTCCACCTCCTCCTCATCCTCCTCATCCTCCAGTAGTGGGCCCTGGCTGGCCACATTTGTACCTGGCCTCTGCTGTTGCAAAAAACCTCCCTCTGAGCCACTTCTAACAGACTGGCCTGAAAGTGCTAAAAATGACCCCTCATCCTCCTCCTCCTTCTCCTCCTCCTGGGCCACCTCCTCTTCCATCATATACCTAAGCGTTTTCTCAAGGAGACATAGAAGTGGTATTGTAATGCTGATAACGGTGTCATCGCCACTGGCCATGTTGGTGGAGTACTCGAAACAGCGCAACAGGGCACACAGGTCTCGCATGGAGGCCCAATCATTGGTGGTGAAGTGGTGCTGTTCCGCAGTGCGACTGACACGTGCGTGCTGCAGCTGAAACTCCACTATGGCCTGCTGCTGCTCGCACAGTCTCTCCAGCATGTGCAAGGTGGAGTTCCACCTGGTGGGCACGTCGCATATGAGGCGGTGAGCGGGAAGGTCGAAGTTCCGCTGTAGCGCAGACAGGCGAGCAGCGGCAGGATGTGAACACCGGAAGCGCGCACAGATGGCCCGCACTTTATGCAGCAGCAATGACATGTCGGGGTAGTTGTAAATGAACTTCTGCACCACCAAATTCAGCACATGCGCCAGGCAAGGGATGTGCGTCAAACCGGCTAGTCCCAGAGCTACGACCAGATTTCGCCCATTATCGCACACCACCAGGCCGGGCTTGAGGCCCACCGGCAGCAACCACTGGTCGGTCTGTTGTTCAATACCCCGCCACAACTCCTGCGCGGTGTGGGGCCGGTCCCCCAAACATACGAGTTTCAGAATGGCCTGCTGACGTTTACCCCGGGCTGTGCTTAAGTTGGTGGTGAAGGTGTGTGGCTGACTGGATGAGCTGGAGGAAGCAGAGGAGGAGGAAGCCGAGTAGGAAGAGGAGGCTACAGGAGGCAAAGAATGATGCCCTGCGATCCTTGGCGGCGGAAGGACGTGCGCCAAGGAACTCTCCGCCTGCGGCCCAGCCGCCACTACATTTACCCAGTGTGCAGTTAGGGAGGCATAGCGTCCCTGGCCGTGCTTACTGGTCCACATATCTGTGGTTAGGTGGACCTTGCCACAGATGGCGTTGCGCAGTGCACACTTGATTTTATCGGATATTTGGTTGTGTAGGGAAGGCACGGCTGTCTTGGAGAAGTAGTGGCGGCTGGGAACAACATACTGTGGGACAGCCATGGACATCAGCTGTTTGAAGCTGTCTGTGTCCACCAGCCTGAATGACAGCATTTCAAAGGCCAGTAGTTTAGAAATGCTGGCATTCAGGCCCAGGGCTCAATGGTGGCTAGGTGGGAATTTACGCTTTCTCTCCAAGGTTTGTGAGATGGAGAGCTGAACGCTGCCGTGTGACATGGTGGAGATGCTTGGTGACGCAGGTGGTGTTGTCGGTGGCACATCCTCTGTTTGGTGGGCGGCAGGTGCCAACATTCCTCCCGAGGCGGAGGAAGAGGCCGAGGCAGCAGCAGAAGAGGGAGCAGGGGGAGCCAGAGTGAGTTCCTTGCTTTTAAGGTGTTTATTCCACTGCAGTTCATGCTTTGCATGTAGATGCCTGGTCATGCAGGTTGTGCTAAGGTTCAGAACGTTAATGCCTCGCTTCAGGATCTGATGGCACAGCGTGCAAACCACTCAGGTCTTGTCATCAGCACATTGTTTAAAGAAGTGCCATGCCAGGGAACTCCTTGAAGCTGCCTTTGGGGTGCTCGGTCCCTGGTGGAGGTGGCCAGTAGCAGGCGAACTCTCTTGGCGGCGGCTGGTCTGCTTTTGCCCCCTGCTCCCTCTTTGGCTACACTGTTGGCTCAGTCTCACCACTGCCTCTTCCTCTGAACTATGAAAGTCAGTGGCACGACCTTCATTCCATGTGGGGTCTAGGAACTCATCGTCCCCTGCATCGTCTTCCACACAGTCTTCCTCCCTGACCTCCTGTTCAGTCTGCACACTGCAGAAAGACGCAGCAGTTGGCACCTGTGTTTCGTCATCATCAGAGACGTGTGGACTCCGATGAGGTGGTATTGCCATGTCCTCATCATCAGGAAACATCAGTGGTTGTGCATCAGTGCATTCTATGTCTTCCACCACTGGGGAAGGACTAGGTGGATTCCCTTGGGAAATCCTGCCAGCAGAGTCTTCAAACAGCATAAGAGACTGCTGCATAACTTGAGGCTCAGACAGTTTCCCTGATATGCATCGGGGTGATGTGACAGACTGATGGGCTTGGTTTTCAGTTGCCACCTGTGCGGTTTCTGCAGAAGACTGGGTGGGAGATAATGTTGTGAACATGCTGGATCCACTGTCAGCCACCGAATTGACTAGCGCCTGTACCTGCTCAGGCCTTAACATCCTTAGAACGGCATTGGGCCCCACCAAATATCGCTGTAAATTCTGGCGGGTACTGGAACCTGAGGTAGTTGGTTCACTAGGACGTGTGGCTGTGGCAGAATGGCCACGTCCTCTCCCAGCACCAGAGGGTACACTAACACGACCGCGTCCGCGTCCCTTACTAGATGTTTCCCTCATTGTAACCGTTCACCAAGCACCACAATAAGGAAAAAAATATTTGGCCCAATGTATTGATTTCAAATTCAGGCCTTTTTTTTACAGGCACCTACCACTATCTGCCTATTTGTTTATATAGCGTATTACACTAATCCAGGCAAAGCAGTAACCACTGATTTAGGGGAATATCTCTTAGGGCTAGTATTTAGGCCCTGGATGAAAGGTATCCTTTTATGGACAGATTTACAATTGGCCTGCAACAGCTGGGACACCAGATTCAGGGTATTGCTATTTTGGCAAATTAATTTCACCACCGGAGAAGGCCACTCTCAGTTATTTAGTTAGCACCCAGACAGAGGAGAGAGGTCCCACAGCAAGGAATCATGCGTCATATCAACCACCACCGGAGAAGGCCACTCTCAGTAATTTTGGCCCAGCACCCAGACAGAAGAGAGGTCCCACAGCAAGGAATCATGCGTCATATCAACCACCACTGGAGAAGGCCACTTTCAGTTATTTCGGCCCAGCACCCAGACAGAGGAGAGAGGTCCCACAGCAAGGAATCATGCGTCATTTCACCCACCACCGGAGAAGGCCACTCTCAGTTATTTCGGCCCAGCACCCAGACAGAGGAGAGAGGTCCCACAGCAAGGAATCATGCGTCATATCAACCACCACTGGAGAAGGCCACTCTCAGTTATTTCGGCCCACCACCCAGACAGAGGAGAGGTTCATTCAACTTTGGGTTGCACCGCAAGATCATGGTAAAGTTAAAAAAATGAGGATTCAATAAAGAAGTGCCCGGAGTACAAGAATACATGGTTGAGGGGAGGCAGTTATAAATGTCTATTCTGCACAAGGGAGGCACAGGTCCTGTGGGATCCATGCCTGGTTCATTTTTATGAGCGTCAGCTTGTCCACGTTGGCTGTGGACAGGCAGCTGCGTTTGTCAGTAATGGCGCCCCCTGCCGTGCTGAATACACGTTCAGACAAAAGCGCTGGCCGCCGGGCAGGTAGCACCTCAAGGCATAAAATGCTAACTCTGGCCACGTGGACAATTTGGAGACCCAGAAGTTGAATGGGGCCGAACCATCAGTCAGTACGTGGAGGGGTGTGCAGGCGTACTGTTCAACCATGTTAGTGAAATGCTGCCTCCTGCTAACACGTTCCGTATCAGGTGGTGGTGCAGTTAGCTGTGGCGTGGAGACAAAACTTTTCCACATTTCTGCCATGCTAACCCTGCCCTCAGAGGAGCTGGCCGTGACACAGCTGCGTTGGCGACCTCTTGCTCCTCCTCTGCCTTCGCCTTGGGCTTCCACCTGTTCCCCTGTGACATTTGGGAATGCCTCAGGAGCGCCTCTACCAGTGTGCGCTTGTACTCGCGCATCTTCCTATCACGCTCCAGTGCAGGAAGTAAGGTGGGCACATTGTCTTTGTACCGGGGATACAGCAGGGTGGCAACCCAGTAGTCCGCACACGTTAAAATGTGGGCAACTCTGTTGTCGTTGCGCAGGCACTGCAGCATGTAGTCGCTCATGTGTGCCAGGCTCCCCAGAGGTAAGGACAAGCTGTCCTCTGTGGGAGGCGTATCGTCATCGTCCTCCGTATCCCCCAGCCACGCACCAGTGATGGGCCTGAGCTGTGTCGGGTGCCACCCCGCTGTGAACCTGCTTCATCCTCCTCCCACCTCCTCCTCATCCTCCTCATCCTCCAGTAGTGGGCCCTGGCTGGCCACATTTTGTACCTGGCCTCTGCTGTTGCAAAAAACCTCCCTCTGAGCCACTTCTAACAGACTGGCCTGAAAGTGCTAAAAATGACCCCTCATCCTCCTCCTCCTTCTCCTCCTCCTGGGCCACCTCCTCTTCCATCATATACCCTAAGCGTTTTCTCAAGGAGACATAGAAGTGGTATTGTAATGCTGATAACGGTGTCATCGCCACTGGCCATGTTGGTGGAGTACTCGAAACAGCGCAACAGGGCACACAGGTCTCGCATGGAGGCCCAATCATTGGTGGTGAAGTGGTGCTGTTCCGCAGTGCGACTGACAGCGTGCGTGCTGCAGCTGAAACTCCACTATGGCCTGCTGCTGCTCGCACAGCTCTCCAGCATGTGCAAGGTGGAGTTCCACCTGGTGGGCACGTCGCATATGAGGCGGTGGCGGGAAGGTCGGAGTTCCGCTGTAGCGCAGACAGGCGAGCAGCGGCAGGATGTGAACACCGGAGCGCGCACAGATGGCCCGCACTTTATGCAGCAGCAATGACATGTCGGGTAGTTGTAAATGAACTTCTGCACCACCAAATTCAGCACATGCGCCAGGCAAGGGATGTCGTCAAACCGGCTAGTCCCAGAGCTACGACTCAGATTTCAAGCCCATTATCGCACCACCAGGCCGGGCTTGAGGCCCACCGGCAGCAACCACTGGTCGGTCTGTTGTTCAATGCCCGCCACAACTCCTGCGCGGTGTGGGGCCGGTCCCCCAAACATACGAGTTTCAGAATGGCCTGCTGACGTTTACCCGGGCTGTGCTTAAGTTGGTGGTGAAGGTGTGTGGCTGACTGGATGAGCTGGAGGAAGCAGAGGAGGAGGAAGCCGAGTAGGAAGAGGAGGCTACAGGAGGCAAAGAATGATGCCCTGCGATCCTTGGCGGCGGAAGGGCGTGCGCCAAGGAACTCTCCGCCTGCGGCCCAGCCGCCACTACATTTACCCAGTGTGCAGTTAGGGAGGCATAGCGTCCTGGCACGTGCTTACTGGTCCACATATCTGTGGTTAGGTGGACCTTGCCACAGATGGCGTTGCGCAGTGCACACTTGATTTTATCGGATATTTGGTTGTGTAGGGAAGGCACGGCTGTCTTGGAGAAGTAGTGGCGGCTGGGAACAGCATACTGTGGGACAGCCATGGACATCAGCTGTTTGAAGCTGTCTGTGTCCACTCAGCCTGAATGACAGCATTTCAAAGGCCAGTAGTTTAGAAATGCTGGCATTCAGGCCCAGGAGCTCAATGGTGGCTAGGTGGGAATTTACGCTTTCTCTCCAAGGTTTGTGAGATGGAGAGCTGAGCGCTGCCGTGTGACATGGTGGAGATGCTTGGTGACGCAGGTGGTGTGGTCGGTGGCACATCCTCTGTTTGGTGGGCGGCAGAGTGCCAACATTCCTCCCGAGGCGGAGGAAGAGGCCGAGGCAGCAGCAGAAGAGGGAGCAGGGGAGCCAGAGTGAGTTCCTTGCTTTTAAGGTGTTTATTCCACTGCAGTTCATGCTTTGCATGTAGATGCCTGGTCATGCAGGTTGTGCTAAGGTTCAGAACGTTAATGCCTCGCTTCAGGATCTGATGGCACAGCGTGCAAACCACTCAGGTCTTGTCATCAGCACATTGTTTAAAGAAGTGCCATGCCAGGGAACTCCCTTGAAGCTGCCTTTGGGGTGCTCGGTCCCTGGTGGAGGTGGCCAGTAGCAGGCGAACTCTCTTGGCGGCGGCTGGTCTGCTTTGCCCCCTGCCCCTCTTTGGCTACACTGTTGGCTCCAGTCTCACCACTGCCTCTTCCTCTGAACTATGAAAGTCAGTGGCACGACCTTCATTCCATGTGGGTCCTAGGAACTCATCGTCCCCTGCATCGTCTTCCACACAGTCTCTCCTCCCTGACCTCCTGTTCAGTCTGCACACTGCAGAAAGACGCAGCAGTTGGCACCTGTGTTTCGTCATCATCAGAGACGTGTGGACTCCGATGAGGTGGTATTGCCATGTCCTCATCATCAGGAAACATCAGTGGTTGTGCATCAGTGCATTCTATGTCTTCCACCACTGGGGAAGGACTAGGTGGATTCCCTTGGAAATCCTGCCAGCAGAGTCTTCAAACAGCATAAGAGACTGCTGCATAACTTGAGGCTCAGACAGTTTCCCTGATATGCATCGGGTGATGTGACAGACTGATGGGCTTGGTTTTCAGTTGCCACCTGTGCGGTTTCTGCAGAAGACTGGGTGGGAGATAATGTTGTGAACATGCTGGATCCACTGTCAGCCACCGAATTGACTAGCGCCTGTACCTGCTCAGGCCTTAACATCCTTAGAACGTACTGGGCCCCACCAAATATCGCTGTAAATTCTGGCGGGTACTGGAACCTGAGGTAGTTGGTTCACTAGGACGTGTGGCTGTGGCAGAATGGCCACGTCCTCTCCCAGCACCAGAGGGTACACTAACTACGACCGCGTCCGCGTCCCTTACTAGATGTTTCCCTCATTGTAACCGTTCACCAAGCACCACAATAAGGAAAAAATATTTGGCCCAATGTATTGATTTCAAATTCAGGCCTTTTTTTTACAGGCACCTACCACTATCTGCCTATTTGTTTATATAGCGTATTACACTAATCCAGGCAAAGCAGTAACCACTGATTTAGGGAATATCTCTTAGGGCTAGTATTTAGGCCCTGGATGAAAGGTATCCTTTATGGACAGATTTACAATTGGCCTGCAACAGCTGGGACACCAGATTCAGGGTATTGCTATTTTGGCAAATTAATTTCACCCCAGAACAAAATATATGTTTTGGCGGACACTATGAATCTGGCCTGCAACAGCTGGGACACCAGATTCAGAGGTATTACTATATTGGCAGATTAATTTCACCCCAGAACAAAATATATGTTTTGGCGGACACTTATGAAATCTGGCCTGCAACAGCTGGGACACCAGATTCAGGGTATTGCTATTTTGGCATTTAATTTCACCCCAGAACAAAATATATGTTTTGGCGGACACTTATTCTATTTTGCCAGCCACAGCTGAAACCACTGATTTATGGTATTGCTATTTTGGCAATTGAATTTCACCCCAGAACAAAATATATGTTTTGGCGGACACTATGAAATCTGGCCTGCAACAGCTGGGACACCAGAATCAGGGTATTGCTATTTTGCCAGATTAATTTCACTCCCAGAACAAAATATATTTTTGGCGGACACTATGAATCTGGCCTGCAACAGCTGGGACACCAGATTCAGGGTATTGCTATTTTGGCAGATTAATTTCACCCCAGAACAAAATATATGTTTTGGCGGACACTATGAAATCTGGCCTGCAACAGCTGGGACACCAGATTCAGGGTATTTCTATTTTGGCAGATTAATTTCACCCCAGAACAAAATATATGTTTTGGCAGACACTATAAAATCTGGCCTGCAACAGCTGGGACACCAGATTCAGGGTATTGCTATTTTGGCAAATTAATTTCACCCCAGAACAAAATATATGTTTTGGCGGACACTATGAAACGTGGCCTGCAACAGCTGGGACACCAGATTCAGGGTATTGCTTTTTTGGCAGATTAATTTCACCCCAGAACAAAATATATGTTTTGGCGGACACTATGAAACGTGGCCTGCAACAGCTGGGACACCAGATTCAGGGTATTGCTATTTTGGCAGATTAATTTCAACCCCAGAACAAAATATATGTTTTGGCAGACACTATGAAATCTGGCCTGCAACAGCTGGGACACCAGATTCAGGGTATTGCTATTTTGGCAAATTAATTTCACCCCAGAACAAAATATATGTTTTGCGGACACTATGAAACGTGGCCTGCAAACAGCTGGGACACCAGATTCAGGGTATTGCTATTTTGGCAGATTAATTTCACCCCAGAACAAAATATATGTTTTGGCAGACACTATGAAATCTGGCCTGCAACAGCTGGGACACCAGATTTAGGGTATTGCTATTTTGGCAATTTAATTTCACCCCAGAACAAAATATATGTTTTGGCGGACACTATGAAATCTGGCCTGCAACAGCTGGGACACCAGATTCAGGGTATTGCTATTTTGGCATTTTAATTTCACCCCAGAACAAAATATATGTTTTTGCGGAAACTATTCTATTTTGCCAGCCACAGCTGAAACCACTGATTTATGGTATTGCTATTTTGGCAATTGAATTTCACCCCAGAACAAAATATATGTGTTGGCGGACACTATGAAATCTGGCCTGCAACAGCTGGGACACCAGATTCAGGGTATTGCTATTTTGCCAGATTAATTTCACCCCAGAACAAAATATATGTTTTGGCGGACACTATGAAATCTGGCCTGCAACAGCTGGGACACCAGATTCAGGGTATTGCTTTTTTGGCAGATTAATTTCACCCCAGAACAAAATATATGTTTTGGCAGAAACTATGAAATCTGGCCTGCAACAGCTGGGACACCAGATTCAGGGTATTGCTATGTTGGCAGATTAATTTCACCCCAGAACAAAATATATTTTTTGGCGGACACTATGAAATCTGGCCTGCAACAGCTGGGACACCAGATTCAGGGAATTGCTATTTTGGCAGATTAATTTCACCCCAGAACAAAATATATGTTTTGGCGGACACTATGAAATCTGGCCTGCAACAGCTGGGACACCAGATTCAGGGTATTGCTTTTTTCGCAGATTAATTTCATTCCAGAACAAAATATATGTTTTGGCGGACACAATGAAATCTGGCCTGCAACAGCTGGGACACCAGATTCAGGGTATTGCTATGTTGGCAGATTAATTTTACCCCAGAACAAAATATATGTTTTGGCGGACACTATGAAATCTGGCCTGCAACAGCTGGGACACCAGATTCAGGGTTTTGCTATTTTGCCAGATTAATTCCACCCCAGAACAAAATATATGTTTTGGCGGACACTATTCTATTTTGCCAGCCACAGCTGAAACCACTGATTTATGGTATTGCTATTTTGGCAATTGAATTTCACCCCAGAACAAAATATATGTTTTGGCGGACACTATGAAATCTGGCCTGCAACAGCTGGGACACCAGAATCAGGGTATTGCTATTTTGCCAGATTAATTTCACCCCAGAACAAAATATATTTTTGGCGGACACTATGAAATCTGGCCTGCAACAGCTGGGACACCAGATTCAGGGTATTGCTATTTTGGCAGATTAATTTCACCCCAGAACAAAATATATGTTTTGGCGGACACTATGAAATCTGGCCTGCAACAGCTGGGACACCAGATTCAGGGTATTGCTGTTTTGGCAGATTAATTTTACCCCCGAACAAAATATATGTTTTGGCGGACACTATGAAATCTTGCCTGCAACAGCTGGGACACCAGATTCAGGGTATTGCTATTTTGGCATTTTAATTTCACCCCAGAACAAAATGTATGTTTTGGCGGACACTATTCTATTTTGCCAGCCACAGCTGAAACCACTGATTTATGGTATTGCTATTTTGGCAATTGAATATCACCCCAGAACAAAATATATTTTTTGGCGGACACTATGAAATCTGGCCTGCAACAGCTGGGACACCAGATTCAGGGAATTGCTATTTTGGCAGATTAATTTCACCCCAGAACAAAATATATGTTTTGGCGGACAATATGAAATCTGGCCTGCAACAGCTGGGACACCAGATTCAGGGTATTGCTTTTTTGGCAGATTAATTTCATTCCAGAACAAAATATATGTTTTGGCGGACACAATGAAATCTGGCCTGCAACAGCTGGGACACCAGATTCAGGGTATTGCTATGTTGGCAGATTAATTTTACCCCAGAACAAAATATATGTTTTGGCGGACACTATGAAATCTGGCCTGCAACAGCTGGGACACCAGATTCAGGGTTTTGCTATTTTGCCAGATTAATTCCACCCCAGAACAAAATATATGTTTTGGCGGACACTATTCTATTTTGCCAGCCACAGCTGAAACCACTGATTTATGGTATTGCTATTTTGGCAATTGAATTTCACCCCAGAACAAAATATATGTTTTGGCGGACACTATGAAATCTGGCCTGCAACAGCTGGGACACCAGAATCAGGGTATTGCTATTTTGCCAGATTAATTTCACCCCAGAACAAAATATATTTTTAGGCGGACACTATGAAATCTGGCCTGCAACAGCTGGGACACCAGATTCAGGGTATTGCTATTTTGGCAGATTAATTTCACCCCAGAACAAAATATATGTTTTGGCGGACACTATGAAATCTGGCCTGCAACAGCTGGGACACCAGATTCAGGGTATTGCTGTTTTGGCAGATTAATTTTACCCCCGAACAAAATATATGTTTTGGCGGACACTATGAAATCTTGCCTGCAACAGCTGGGACACCAGATTCAGGGTATTGCTATTTTGGCATTTTAATTTCACCCCAGAACAAAATGTATGTTTTGGCGGACACTATTCTATTTTGCCAGCCACAGCTGAAACCACTGATTTATGGTATTGCTATTTTGGCAATTGAATTTCACCCCAGAACAAAATATATGTTTTGGCGGACACTATGAAATCTGGCCTGCAACAGCTGGGACACCAGAATCAGGGTATTGCTATTTTGCCAGATTAATTTCACCCCAGAACAAAATATATTTTTTGGCGGACACTATGAAATCTGGCCTGCAACAGCTGGGACACCAGATTCAGGGTATTGCTATTTTGGCATTTTAATTTCACCCCAGAACAAAATATATGTTTTGGCGGACACTATGAAATCTGGCCTGTAACAGCTGGGACACCAGATTCAGGGTATTGCTGTTTTGGCAGATTAATTTTACCCCCGAACAAAATATATGTTTTGGCGGACACTATAAAATCTGGCCTGCAACAGCTGGGACACCAGATTCAGGGTATTTCTATTTTGGCAGATTAATTTCACCCCAGAACAAAATATATGTTTTGGCAGACACTATGAAATCTGGCCTGCAACAGCTGGGACACCAGATTCAGGGTATTGCTATTTTGGCAAATTAATTTCACCCCAGAACAAAATATATGTTTTGGCGGACACTATGAAACGTGGCCTGCAACAGCTGGGACACCAGATTCAGGGTTTTGCTTTTTTGGCCGATTAATTTCACCCCAGAACAAAATATATGTTTTGGCGGACACTATGAAACGTGGCCTGCAAAAGCTGGGACACCAGATTCAGGGTATTGCTATTTTGGCAGATTAATTTCACCCCAGAACAAAATATATGTTTTGGCAGACACTATGAAATCTGGCCTGCAACAGCTGGGACACCAGATTCAGGGTATTGCTATTTTGGCAAATTAATTTCACCCCAGAACAAAATATATGTTTTGGCGGACACTATGAAAGCGTGGCCTGCAACAGCTGGGACACCAGATTCAGGGTATTGCTATTTTGGCAGATTAATTTCACCCCAGAACAAAATATATGTTTTGGCAGACACTATGACATCTGGCCTGCAACAGCTGGGACACCAGATTTAGGGTATTGCTATTTTGGCAATTTAATTTCACCCCAGAACAAAATATATGTTTTGGCGGACACTATGAAATCTGGCCTGCAACAGCTGGGACACCAGATTCAGGGTATTGCTATTTTGGCATTTTAATTTCACCCCAGAACAAAATATATGTTTTGCGGACACTATTCTATTTTGCCAGCCACAGCTGAAACCACTGATTTATGGTATTGCTATTTTGGCAATTGAATTTCACCCAGAACAAAATATATGTTTTGGCGGACACTATGAAACGTGGCCTGCAACAGCTGGGACACCAGATTCAGGGTATTGCTATTTTGGCAGATTAATTTCACCCCAGAACAAAATATATGTTTTGGCAGACACTATGAAATCTGGCCTGCAACAGCTGGGACACCAGATTCAGGGTATTGCTATTTTGGCAAATTAATTTCACCCCAGAACAAAATATATGTTTTGGCGGACACTATTAAGCGTGGCCTGCAACAGCTGGGACACCAGATTCAGGGTATTGCTATTTTGCCAGATTAATTTCACCCCAGAACAAAATATATGTTTTGGCGGACACTATGAAATCTGGCCTGCAACAGCTGGGACACCAGATTCAGGGTATTGCTATTTTGGCAGATTAATTTCACCCCAGAACAAAATATATGTTTTGGCGGACACTATGAAATCTGGCCTGCAACAGCTGGGACACCAGATTCAGGGTATTGCTGTTTTGGCAGATTAATTTTACCCCCGAACAAAATATATGTTTTGGCGGACACTATAAAATCTGGTCTGCAACAGCTGGGACACCAGATTCAGGGTATTTCTATTTTGGCAGATTAATTTCTCCCCAGAACAAAATATATGTTTTGGCAGACACTATGAAATCTGGCCTGCAACAGCTGGGACACCAGATTCAGGGTATTGCTATTTTGGCAAATTAATTTCACCCCAGAACAAAATATATGTTTTGGCGGACACTATGAAACGTGGCCTGCAACAGCTGGGACACCAGATTCAGGGTATTGCTTTTTTGGCAGATTAATTTCACCCCAGAACAAAATATATGTTTTGGCGGACACTATGAAACGTGGCCTGCAACAGCTTGGACACCAGATTCAGGGTATTGCTATTTTGGCAATTTAATTTCACCCCAGAACAAAATATATGTTTTGGCGGACACTATGAAATCTGGCCTGCAACAGCTGGGACACCAGATTCAGGGTATTGCTATTTTGGCATTTTAATTTCACCCCAGAACAAAATATATGTTTTGGCGGACACTATTCTATTTTGCCAGCCACAGCTGAAACCACTGATTTATGGTATTGCTATTTTGGCAATTGAATTTCACCCCAGAACAAAATATATGTTTTGGCGGACACTATGAAACGTGGCCTGCAACAGCTGGGACACCAGATTCAGGGTATTGCTATTTTGGCAGATTAATTTCACCCCAGAACAAAATATATGTTTTGGCAGACACTATGAAATCTGGCCTGCAACAGCTGGGACACCAGATTCAGGGTATTGCTATTTTGGCAAATTAATTTCACCCCAGAACAAAATATATGTTTTGGCGGACACTATTAAACGTGGCCTGCAACAGCTGGGACACCAGATTCAGGGTATTGCTATTTTGCCAGATTAATTTCACCCCAGAACAAAATATATGTTTTGACGGACACTATGAAATCTGGCCTGCAACAGCTGGGACACCAGATTCAGGGTATTGCTATTTTGCCAGATTAATTTCACCCCAGAACAAAATATATGTTTTGGCAGACACTATGAAATCTGGCCTGCAACAGCTGGGACACCAGATTCAGGGTATTGCTGTTTTGGCAGATTAATTTCACCCCAGAACAAAATATATTTTTTGGCGGACACTATGAAATCTGGCCTGCAACAGCTGGGACACCAGATTCAGGGAATTGCTATTTTGGCAGATTAATTTCACCCCAGAACAAAATATATGTTTTGGCCGACACTATGAAATCTGGCCTGCAACAGCTGGGACACCAGATTCAGGGTATTGCTTTTTTGGCAGATTAATTTCACCCCAGAACAAAATATACCCTGTTACGGAAAGATTTAAACTAGGCCTGCAACAGCTGGAACACCAGATTCAGGGTATTGCTATTTTGGCAATTTAATTTCACCCCAGAACAAAATATATCCATTGCAGAACACTATGAAACTTGGCCAGCCACAGCTGAAACCACTGATTTATGGTATTGCTATTTTGGCAATTGAATTTCACCCCAGAACAAAATATATGTTTTGGCGGACACTATTATAGTTTGCCAGCCACAGCTGAAACTACGGATTTATGGTATTGCTATTTTGGCAATTGAATTTAACCCCAGAACAAAATATATGTTTTGGCGGACACTATTATAGTTTGCCAGCCAGTGCTGGGACACCAGATTTATGGAATTGCTATTTTGGCAATTTAATTTCACCCCAGAACAAAATATATGTTTTGGAGGGCACTGTTATAGTTTGCCAGCCGCAGCTGTGACACCAGATTTATGGTATTGCTATTTTGGCAATTGAATTTCACCCCATAACAAAATACATAATTTGCAGGACACTATGAAACTTGGCCAGCCACAGCTGAAACCACTGATATATGGTATTGCTATTTTGGCAATTGAATTTCACCCCAGAACAAAATATACCAGTTACGGACAGATTTAAACTAGGCCTGCAACAGCTGGAACACCAGATTCAGGGTAATGCTATTTTGGCAATTGAATTTCACCCCAGTACAAAATATATCCTTTGCAGGACACTATGAAACTTGGCCAGCCACAGCTGAAACCACTGATTTATGGTATTGCTATTTTGGCAATTGAATTTTTTTTTTTTTTTTTTTTTTTTTTTTGATTTTTAAAACTTTTATTTGCAGGTAAATATCAGTACAATATCTGAAAGGATTACAAGTTCAGATTGTATGCAATTAACAATAGAATATGTAGGGGTTATAGTAAACAATGCAGGCAGTAAGCAGTTACATAGCTAGTGAGTAGTGCTCAGTAATACCAAACATGAAGTATATCAGATTGTTCCAGCAGATGAGAGTCTATAAGAGGTCCAGTACGACCATAGTTTTAGAAATTTGGAGTGGGATCGGTTCTCCCAAGCCGCAAGTTCTTCCATTCTATAAATTGAGTCTATTTTGTTGTACCAAAGGTCGAGTGTGGGTAGGTCAGTGGAAAGCCAGAAGCGTGGGATCAGTAGTCTTGCTGCACTTAGCAGTTTTTAAAAAGATAAGGTACCTTGGCATTTGTGTTTGAGTTGTCTAGACTTAGTAGGGCTAGAGAAGGGGAGGGGGAAATGGAGGTATGACAGATTTTATTGCATGTTTGGAACACTTGTGACCACCAGATGTGGAGTGGTGGGCAGGTCCACCAAATGTGATGAAAGGTACCTCTGTTGGACTGGCACCTCCAACAAGTATCTGAGTTTGTGGTTGAGTAATATTTAGTCACATCTGGTGTCTTGTACCATCGTGTTAGGATTTTATATCCGTTTTCTTGTATTCGGACGCATTTAGAAGAGGTGTGGGGTTCCAGGAATAGTCTTTTTGATCGTCTTGTGAGAAGCAAGTTTCGAGATCTCTCTCCCAGTGTCTTATAAAGGCTGGCTTTGGGGGAGTATGGGATGGGATAACCATCTGTATAGCTGGGAGACCAGTTTTCTCGGGGATGAGATGTTGCAATAAGACTTTCAAACCATGTTATTGGTCTAAGAAGGGCACGGTATTCAATATGTTTAGATATATACGATCGTAAGAACGAGGAAAGGGATGGGATGGGAGTGGGGTGTGGAAGGAGGAGTTGGATGGAGCTGTCTGATCGCAATTGTCCTTCTTCGTCGTAGAGAGCAACAATGGGCAATTGGGAATTTTGAACAGATTTAGGTAGGCTCTGGATGAGGGCCGGTGGAGCCAAAGATATCAAGTCTCTGACTTGGATCAGGGGTGATGGTAGGGGATGCCTTTGTTCGAATTCTGTAGGGAACGCCATGCTTTCAGGGTAGCATCGATGATCATGTCTGAGGCTCGCAGGGATCGGGGTTGTATGTGGGGACCGATTAGCAAGGAGCCAAAAGAGAAGGAGATCAGCGAAGATTCCATCTCAACCCAGGGTTTGGAGTGTGGCCGCCTTAGCCAATGTATAATCCTGGATATCAGGATGGCTTTATTATATAGGGAAGAGTTAGGAAAACCTATGCCTCCTGAAATTTTGGGTTTCTGTAAAGTGGATGTTGCTATTCTTGCTTTGGAATTGTTCCATATAAAGTTACGAAAACATTTAGTCAGAGTGTCAAAGTAGGGGGCAGGGACGGAAATTGGGAGGACTTGCATCAGGTAAGTTAATTTGGGCAATATTAGGGATGTAGCTAGATTTTTACGGCCAAACCAAGAGAGAGTTGGGGAGTTAATGGTTTCCAATTGTGTTTGCATGGAATGGAGTAGAGGGTATAATTCAAGTGAAAGAGGGTAGAAGGGTCAGAGCTAATTTTAATTCCTAAGTATGTTAGGTAAGGGAGCTCCAATTGAAAGGGGAATTTGAGGAAAGTTGATGCCTGGAGGACGGGGATAGGCCTGAAGAGACAATGAGTGATTTTGACAAATTAATTTTAAAATTAGAGAGAGGGCTGTATTTGTCCAGAATATTGTAGATACGCGGCAGGGATACTTTGGGGTTGGTAGTTAGGAGAAGGAGGTCATCGGCAAAGGCCGCCACCTTGTGTTCCTGTGCGCCAATGTATACACCCTTTATTTCGCTGTCTTGACGTAGGGTTTGGAGTAAAGACTCTGTTACCAATACAAACAGGTGGGGCGAAAGAGGGCATCCCTGTCGCGTACCGTTCGTGATGGGGAAGGAGGGGAGAGAGTGTCATTTACCAACACCGAAGCCGAGGCATTTTGGTACATGGAGAACACTGCGTTTATGAAGGCGTCTGGAATTCCCATTTTAACGAGGGAGAGTCGTATATAGGTCCAGCTAACCCTATCGAACGCCTTCTCGGCATCGGTGCTGAGCAAGACCAGTGGTTGGTTTTTATTTTTGGCATGGATTAAAGCATTGATAACCCTAACTGAGTTATCTCTACCCTCCCTCCCCATCACAAAGCCCGCTTGATCACTATGGATTAAATGTGGGAGTAGGGGGGAGAGACGGTTGGCCAACATTTTTGCTATTATTTTTAGGTCCAAATTTAGTAGGGATATGGGTCGATAGCTAGAGCACAGGGATAAGTCTTTTCCCTCTTTGGGGATGATGGTAATGTGGGCTTTAGTTATTTCCGATGTCAGGGGAATACCTTGAAGTGTTTGATTGCAGACATTGAGAAGGTAGGGGAGGAGAGAAAGTCTGAAAGTACGGTAGTAATAGGCGGGTAAGCCGTCTGGGCCTGGGGCTTTCCCCTTGGGCAATTGTTTAATAGTGTTGGACAATTCTTCGGGGGTAAATGGGCGTGTTAGGGCATCGCAGTGTTCCGGGCGCAGTGTAGGTAGAGAAATGGAATTTAGAAAAGTGTTTATGGAGTCATGAAGGGGAGGAGTTCCCGGGGGAGGTTGCGGAGAGGGAAGATTATAGAGGGATTTATAATATTCCTGAAATTGTAGGGCTATGTCTTTTGTCGTGAGGGCAGGACTGGCATCAGGGCGGGATATTTTGCATATATGGTTCCGGGATTTGCGTTTTTTAATTCTATTCATCATGAATTTGGATGCTTTGTCACCGTGGGCATAAAATTTGTATTGGGAATGTAAATAGTATTTAGCCGAGTTGTAATTCAATAGGTTTTTCAATTCCACCCTCAGTCTAGTGAGGTCAGATAGATAGGAGTCTGACTGGGTGGATTTGTGAAGGGTTTCAAGGGATTGGATTTTAGTGAGAAGGGAGGTGATATGGCTGTTCCTCTGTTTCTTAATGTGCGCCCCCAGACTGATAAAGTGTCCCCTTATATATGCTTTATGGGTGTCCCATAATATAAGAGGAGACGTATCAGGCAGAGAGTTTAAAGCAAAAAAGTCTTCTAAGGCTTTTTGAGTTTTGGATTGTAGTTCTGGCGAGGAGATCAGATGTTCGTTAAGGCGCCAGTGGAAAGGTCTTCGGGGCATGTTAAGGGGATGAAACTCACCAAGACTGGAGAATGATCAGACAAGGTGATGGAGTCGATTAGCGCTCCAGAACAAGACTGAAGATATTCTTTGGACACAAAGATATAGTCCAATCTGTGGTAAGTTCCATGCACCTGAGAATAGAAAGTATAATCAGTTATTGATGGGTTCAGGGTTCTCCAAACGTCTACTAGTGATGAAGAGTGGAATAAATGTCTGAGGGTGGATAGATTTTTTTGTGAAAGGGCAGATCTCTGGGAGGAGGAATCAATCCGGGGATACAGTGCCACATTAAAATCTCCTCCCATGAGAGATTACACCCTCCGCAAAAGACTCAATTTCCGCAAATACCATTTTGAACCATTGGGTTTGATGTACATTGGGGCGTATACATTTATAAACGTATAAACATGTCCCGCTATGGAGCCTTTAACCATTATATATCGACCTTCAGTATCCTGTATATGGGAAATGTATTGAAAAGGAACATTCTTGCTGAAACCCACACTGACACCCCTAGAAGCAGAGGAATCCGAGCCATTGTGGAACCAATTAGAGAAATAAGAGTGTGAGAGGTTAGGATACTTATTAAATTTGAAGTGGGTTTCTTGCAAAAAAGGATGGAACATTTCCTCTTCTTTAAAAGGGAGAATATTTGGCATCTTTTCGATGGGGCATTAAACCCTTTAACATTGTAGGAGGCTAGTGTGTATTCAGCCATTTATACGGATATAAGTTTGGTGGTAGAATAGCCAATAACGCGAAATTTGGGGTCTGAAATGTTCCCAAAGGCTCGGGTTTCTGCTTGAAGGTAAATGGCGAGTAGCCACCATTGTAGTGTCTGATATATAGTGTAGAGCAACTAGTACTTTTAGGGAGTAACTACCTGCGGTTGGGTAGGTGTAGAAACAAGAATCAAAACTAAAACAGATAAAACAGATAATACAACAACAATAAAGAGAGCAATCAAACTGAGCTGAGTTACCATAGCAAGGTATGGTGTCACTGTAGGGGGTAATTGGTACCATTGATGGTAAAAGTGTCACCCTAACCAGGCTATGGGTCTCGGCAATGGTGGAACATAGATTAATCAGGTCATATTGGAGATATATGGCAATACAGTACAACACATATATGCTTGTTACTGAGAGATAGGATGAGCATAGTAGGAACGTGGAATCGCGACACAAGGGCTGTCATGCATCTCACTCATCCATTGGGAGCCGTCTCGGAGTGGATTGCGTCGCGGCCTTTCTGGATTTATGGGATCGAGGGGTGCGTTGTCGTTCCCAGGGTTCCACAACTGGTAGATCTGGGAGGGAGGTTAAGTTCTGTATCGGATCCCAGTTTTGGACATCCAGAGGGGGATCTTCAAGTGTTCATAGACTGGGATTAAGTCCGGAAACGATGAGATCGCCATTCTACGGCCATTATACGCAAAGGAGAGTCCAAACGGGAAGGACCAGCGATAAGGAACTTTGTGGGACCGGAGCCAGTCCGTCAATGGCTTCAGGGCTCTTCTTTTACGTAGAGTGGACTGTGCTAAGTCCTGGAATACTAGGATTTCATGGCCGTCCCAAGAGATAATGTCAGCTTGGCGTGCCTTAAAAGGATAGCCTCCTTTACAGGAAAGCTCAGAAGCTTGCATATGACGTCTCTAGGTGGGGCATCTGTAGGTGGCTTCGGCCTAAGGGCCCTGTGAGCTCTCTCTAAGATAACTTCATGGGCTGAGTCTGGGCCCAGGATATGGAGGCAGATCTGGGTGATAGTATGAGGTATATCGCTAGGGGGATGGATTCAGGTATGCCCGAAAGCGTAGATTGTTCCTCCTACCCGATTCTCCTGATCTTCTAAGGCACTGAAGAGGGTGTTTAGGGAGGATTGAATGGCGGAGAAGTGTGACGTAGCAGCCGTCTGGTGAGTAATAATGGCGGCGTTAGCTGTTTCCAGGGCCTCCACTCGTCCACCAATCTGTCGTACCTCCTGCTTGATGGTGGCAAGGTCCGAGCTTAACGGTTCCAAGGCCAGAGACAAGGAAGATGTCAGGGTGTCTCGGAGGTAGGTTCGGGAGATAGGAAGATCATCCGCAGTGTCTTCATCGGCGGAAACCTCGGCCGGCGGTATATGCTGCGAACGGCTCGTGGAGCGTGGAGGGGTAGGCGCCATCTTGGTCTCCCGCGCGACATACATAGCGGCCGATTTCTTTATAAATTTGTCCATCTCACCACCTCCAGAAGCTCCTTTGGGTGGACCTGTAGTGTCACTTGGTTTGGATCCGCCGATTTTCACCATTGTGGGCGAGATTAGCTTTAAAACCAGGCTGTTAGGGTGAGCTTAAGACGGAGCTGTTAGATCATGCGGCCATCTCCATCAGGCGCTAGCTCCGCCCCCCCTTGGCAATTGAATTTAACCCCAGAACAAAATATATGTTTTGGCGGACACTATTATAGTTTGCCAGCCAGTTCTGGGACACCAGATGTAGGGGATTGCTATTTTGGCAGTTGAATTTCACCCCAGAACAAAATATATGTTTTGGCGGACACTATTATAGTTTGCCAGCCGCAGCTGAAACCACTGATTTATGGTATTGTTATTTTGGCAATTGAATTTCACCCCAGAACAAAATATACCCTGTTTCGGACAGATTTAAACTAGGCCTGCAACAGCTGGAACACCAGATTCAGGGTATTGCTATTTTGGCAAATTGAATTTTACCCGAGAACAAAATATATAATTTGCAGGACACTATGAAACTTGGCCAGCCACAGCTGAAACCACTGATTTATGGTATTGCTCTTTTGGCAATTGAATTTCACCCCAGAACAATATATATGTTTTGGCGGACACTATTATAGTTTGCCAGCCAGTGCTGGGACACCAGATTTAGGGGATTGCTATTTTGGCAGTTGAATTTCACCCCAGAACAAAATATACCCTGTTACGGACAGATTTAAACTAGGCCTGCAACAGCTGGAACACCAGATTCAGGGAATTGCTATTTTGGCAATTGAATTTCACCCAGAACAAAATATATAATTTGCAGGACACTATGAAACTTGGCCAGCCACAGCTGAAACCACTGATTTATGGTATTGCAATTTTGGCAAATTAATTTCACCCCAGAACAAAATATAACTTTTGCTGGACACTATCAAACATGGCCAGCCACAGCTGAAACAACTGAATTATGGTATTGCTATTTTGGCAATTGAATTTCACCCCAGAACAAAATATATGTTTTGACGGACACTATTATAGTTTGCCAGCCACAGCGGTGACACCAGATTTATGGTATTGCTATTTTGGCAATTGAATTTCACCCCAGAACAAAATATACCCTGTTACGGAAAGATTTAAACTAGGCCTGCAACAGCTGGAACACCAGATTCAGGGTATTGCTATTTTGGCAATTTAATTTCACCCCAGAACAAAATATATCCTTTGCAGAACACTATGAAACTTGGCCAGCCACAGCTGAAACCACTGATTTATGGTATTGCTATTTTGGCAATTGAATTTCACCCCAGAACAAAATATATGTTTTGGCGGACACTATTATAGTTTGCCAGCCACAGCTGAAACTACAGATTTATGGTATTGCTATTTTGGCAATTGAATTTAACCCCAGAACAAAATATATGTTTTGGCGGACACTATTATAGTTTGCCAGCCAGTGCTGGGACACCAGATTTATGGAATTGCTATTTTGGCAATTTAATTTCACCCCAGAACAAAATATATGTTTTGGAGGGCACTGTTATAGTTTGCCAGCCGCAGCTGTGACACCAGATTTATGGTAATGCTATTTCGGCATTTGAATTTCACCCCATAACTAGTGTTGAGCGAACAGTTCGAGAATCGTTCGGGTCCGTACCGAATTTTGGGGTGTCCGTGACACGGACCCGAACCCGGACATTTTCAAAAAAGTTCGGGTTCGGGTCCGGTGTTCGTCGATTACTTCCCGTTTTCTGAAGGGCTGCACAGCAGCCAATCAGCTAGGGTTTTACTTCTTGCCCTAAGAGCCCATCACAGCCATGCCTTCTAATGGCATGGCTGTGATTGGCCAAGTGCAGCATGTGACCCAGCCTCTATTTAAGCTGGAGTCACGTGGCGCCGCACGTCACACTGCTCTGATTAGTGTAGGGAGAGGACGCAGCTTCTGTGAGGGCGAGATAGGCAGGGATAAAGAAGTGAATGATCTACCTTTCTACACCTGTGCATCAGAACAACTCAGCTGAGCTGTTCACTGAAAGTCACTATTTTGTTGAGACTGGCCAGAGCGATTTTTACTGGCACATGTAACTGGGCTGACCGGCGGTGGCCATTTTGGGACTTGTGGTGCGTCAGCACAAGCTGCCACAGAGTCTAAACCAAAGCTCCAAAGAAGTGAAAAATCTACACCTGTGAATCAGAACACTAGCGATACATCTGCTCAGTCAAAGTCAATTTTTTTTCTGGCTGGGCAGACCGTTTTCTGGCACATGTTACTGGGCTGATAGGCGGCGGCCATTTTGGGACTTGTGGTGCTACAGCAAAAGCTGCCACAACGTCCATTAATCTCATGTAATAGTCGATTTTTTCATAGATATACTACATCAGGGGTTTGGCTGTGCTTGTGTCACCCATACTAACTGCAAAGATATTTAATATATCAGTGGTGAAACTGAAAGTAACCCACTTGGATAGCAAATCCCATGAATGTGCTGTTCCAGCTAGGCTAGCCAGTGCCACTACAGCCAAGTCCAATACTGTCAGCCAGAAATATATTTTTTTTTATGTGCCAGAAATATAAATTAAAAAAGCTTTCACCGTAATAATAAAATTATTCTGGTGTTAGACCAGAAGAAGCACTCCTGTTGTAATTAATACTGTAAAAAGGCTTAGGCAATATTTCTCCCAGTGTGGGAAATTTATCTAGCAAAACTAGCATTTTAAAAATTCCGGTGTTCTGAAATACCAGCAGTCCTCTTGTAATTAATACCGCAAAAAGGCATTATATCGTCCAGTGTTGTAATTTTGGTGAAAAAAAGGCCAATTTAATCAATCTGGTGTTAGTTACACCAGAAACAGTAGGCCTCACGTTTTTACTCCTGTAAAAAGTAATTAATACAGGAAAAAGGCATTACATTATCCAGTGTTGTAATTTTGGTGAGAAAAAGGCCAATTTAATCAATCTGGTGTTAGTTAGACCAGAAACAGTAGGCCTCATGTTTTTACTCCTGTAAAAAGGAATTAATACCGGAAAAAGGCATTACATTGTCCAGTGTTGTAATTTTGGTGAAAAAAAGGCCAATTTAATCAATCTGGTGTTAGTTACACCAGAAACAGTAGGCCGCACGTTTTTACTCCTGTAAAAAGGAATTAATACCTGAAAAAGGCATTACATTGTCCAGTGTTGTCATTTTGTTGAAAAAAAGGCCAATTTAATCAATCTGGTGTTAGTTAGACCAGAAACAGTAGGCCGCACGTTTTTACTCCTGTAAAAAGGAATGATATCTCCCCGTGTGGGAATCTATGTACCAAAACTAGCATTTTAAAAATTCTGATGTCCAATTTGCAGCAGTTTTCTTGTAATTAATACCGGAAAAAGGAATTATATCTTCCAGTGTGTGAATTTATGTACACAAACTAGCATTTTAAAAATTCTGATGTCCAATTAGCAGCAGTCTTCTTGTAATTAATACCTGAAAAAGGCATTACATTGTCCAGTGTTGTAATTTTGGTGAAAAAAAGGCCAATTTAATCAATCTGGGGTTAGTTAGACCAGAAACAGTAGGCCGCACGTTTTTACTCCTGTAAAAAGGAATTATATCTCCCCGTGTGGGAATCTATGTACCAAAACTAGCATTTTAAAAATTCTGGTGTCCAATTAGCAGCAGTCTTCTTGTAATTAATACCTGAAAAAGGCATTACATTGTCCAGTGTTGTAATTTTGGTGAAAAAAGGCCAATTTAATCAATCTGGTGTTAGGTACACCAGAAACAGTAGGCCTCACGTTTTACTCCTGTAAAAGGAATTAATACCGGAAAAAGGCATTACATTGTCCAGTGTTGTAATTTTGGTGACAAAAGGCCAATTTAATCAATCTGGTGTTAGTTACACCAGAAACAGTAGGCCTCACGTTTTTACTCCTGTAAAAAGGAATTAATACCGGAAAAAGGCATTACATTGTCCAGTGTTGTAATTTTGGTGAAAGAAAGGCCAATTTAATCAATCTGGTGTTAGTTAGACCAGAAACAGTAGGCCGCACGTTTTTACTCCTGTAAAAGGAATTATATCTCCCGTGTGGGAATCTATGTACCAAAACTAGCATTTTAAAAATTCTGGTGTCCAATTTGCAGCAGTTTTCTTGTAATTAATACCGGAAAAAGGAATTATATCTTCCAGTGTGGGAATTTTGGGGCTAAAAAATAATATATTTTATTGTGGTGCGAGTTGAATCGCAACAATGAGGAAACATTCTATTAAGGGACGAGGACGCGGTCGTGGTGGTGTCCGTGGAGCCTCTGTTGCTGGCAGAGGACGTGGCCGTTCGGCCTCAGGCGCACAAAGTAGTGAACCAACTCCCTCAAGTAGCCGGCAGAATTTACAGCGATATTTGGTGGGGCCCAATGCCGTTATGAGGATGGTAAGGCCTGAGCAGGTACAGGCATTAGTCGATTGGGTGGCCGACAGTGCTTCCAGCACGTTCACCACATTGTCTTCCGCCCAGTCTTCTGCGGAAAGCGCACAGGTGGCACCTGAAAACCAAGTACCATCAGTCTGTCACATCACCCCCATGCATATCAGGGAAACTGTCTGAGCCTCAAGTTATGCAGCAGTCTCTTATTCTATTTGAAGACTCTGCTCCCACGGTTTTCCAGGGGTGTCCACCTAGCCCTTCCCCAGCGGTGGAAGACATTCCATGCACTGACGCACAACCACTTATGTATCCAGATGATGAGGACATGGGAATACCACCAAAGCAGAGTGACCGAGTCTCTGATGATGACGAAACACTGGTGCCCACTGCCGCGTCTTATTGCAGTGTGCAGACTGAACAGGAGGAGGTCAGGGAGGAAGACTGGGTGGAAGACGATGCAGAGGACGATGAGGTCTTAGACCCCACATGGACTGAAGGTCGTGCCGCTGACTTAAATAGTTCAGAGGAAGAGGCAGTGGTGAGACCGAGACAACAGCGAAGCCAAAGAGGGAGCAGGGGGCAAAAGCAGAACAGCCGCCGTCCAGAGAGTTCGCCTGCTATTGGCCAGCGCCAACAGGGACCCAGCACCCCAAAGGCATCTTCAAGGAGTTCCCTGGCATGGCACTTCTTCAAACAATGTGCTGACGACAAGACCAGAGTGGTTTGCACGCTGTGCCATCAGACCCTGAGGCGAGGCATTAACGTTCTTAACCTGAGCACCACCTGCATGATCAGGCATCTACATGCAAAGCATGAACTGCAGTGGAGTACACACCTTAAAAACAAGGAACCCGCTCAGGCTCCCCTGCTCCCTCTACCGCTGCTGCCTCGGCTTCCTCGAGAGGAATGTTGCCACCTGCCGAGCAGCAAACAGAGGATGTGCCACCGACACCACCACCGCCACCGTCACCTAGCGTCTCCACTATTTCACACAGCAGCGTTCAGCTCTCCATCTCTCAAACCTTTGAGAGGAAGCGCAAATTCCCACCTAGTCACCCTCGAGCCCTTGGCCTGAATGCCAGCATTTCTAAACTACTGGCCTTTGAAATGCTGTCATTCCGGCTGGTGGACACAGACAGCTTCAAACAGCTGATGGCCATGGCTGTCCCCCAGTATGTGGTTCCCAGCTGCCACTACTTCTCCAAGACAGCCGTGCCTTCCCTGCACATGCAAGTGTCCGATAAAATAAAGTGTGCACTGCGCAACGCCATTTGTGGCAAGGTCCACCTAAACACAGATACGTGGACCAGTAAGCACGGCCAGGGACGCTATATCTCCCTAACTGCACACTGGGTAAATGTAGTGGCGGCTGGGCCCCAGGCGGAGAGTTCCTTGGCGCACGTCCTTCCGCCGCCAAGTATCACAGGGCATCATTCTTTGCCTCCTGTAGCCTTCTCCTCCTACTCGGCTTCCTCCTCCTCCTCTGCTTCCACCAGCTCATCCAGTCAGCCACACACCTTCACCACCAACTTCAGCACAGCCCGGGGTAAACGTCAGCAGGCCATTCTGAAACCCATATGTTTGGGGGACAGGCCCCACAACGCGCAGGAGTTGTGGCGGGGTATTGAACAACAGACCGACCAGTGGTTGCTGCCGGTGGGCCTCAAGCCCGGCCTGGTGGTGTGCGATAATGGGCGAAATCTTGTGGCAGCTCTGGGACTAGCCGGTTTGACACACATTCCTTGCCTGGCGCATGTGCTGAATTTGGTGGTGCAAAAGTTCATTCACAACTACCCAGACATGTCAGAGCTGCTGCATAAAGTGCGGGCCGTCTGTGCGCGCTTCCGGCGTTCACATCCTGCCGCTGCTCGCCTGTCAGCGCTACAGCGGAACTTCAGCCTTCGCGCTCACCGCCTAATATGCGACTTGCCCACCCGGTGGAACTCCACCTTGCACATGCTGGAGAGACTGTGCGAGCAGCAGCAGGCCATAGTGGAGTTTCAGCTGCAGCACGCACGGGTCAGTCGCACTGCTGAACAGCATCACTTCACCACCAATGATTGGGCCTCCATGCGAGACCTGTGTGCCCTGTTGTGCTGTTTAGAGTACGCCACCAACATGGCCAGTGGCGATGCCACTGTTATCAGCGTGATGATACTAATTCTATGTCTCCTTGAGAAAACGCTTAGGGCGATGATGGAAGAGGAGGTGGGCCAGGGCCAGGAGGAGGAGGAGGAGGATGACGGGTCGTTTTTAGCACTTTCAGGCCAGTCTGTTAGAAGTGGCTCAGAGGGATGTTTTTTGCAACAGCAGAGGGCAGGTACAAATGTGGCCAGCCAGGGACCACTACTGGAGGACGAGGAGGAGGTGGAGGAGGATGAGGATGAAGCAGGTTCACAGCGGGGTGGCACCCAGCACAGCGCAGGCACATCCCTGGTGCGTGGCTGGGGGGATACAGAGGATGATGACGATACGCCTCCCACAGAGGACAGCTTGTCCTTACCTCTGGGGAGCCTGGCACACATGAGCGATTACATGCTGCAGTTCATGCGCAACGACAGCAGATTTGCCCACATTTTAACGCTTGCTGACTACTGGGTGGCCACCCTGCTGGATCCACGGTACAAAGACAATGTGCCCAATTTACTTCCTGCACTGGAGCGTGATAGGAAGATGCGCGAGTACAAGCGCACACTGGTAGACGCTCTCCTGAGAGCATTCCCAACTGTCACAGGGGAACAGGTGGAAGGCCAAGGCAGAGGAGGAGCTAGAGGTCGCCCACGCAGCAGTGTCACGGCCAGCTCCTCTGAGTGCAGGGTTAGCATGGCAGAAATGTGGAAAAGTTTTGTCTCCACGCCACAGCTAACTGCCCCACCACCTGATACGGAACGAGTTAGCAGGAGGCAACATTTCACTAACATGGTTGAACAGTACGTCTGCACACAACTCCACGTACTGACGGATGGTTCGGCCCCATTCAACTTCTGGGTTTCCAAATTGTCCACGTGGCCAGAATTAGCATGTTATGCCTTGGAGGTGCTGTCCTGCCCGGCGGCCAGCGTTTTATCTGAGCGTGTATTCAGCACGGCAGGGGCGTCATTACTGACAAACGCAGCCGCCTGTCCGCAGCCAACGTGGACAAGCTGACGTTTATAAAAATGAACCAGGCATGGATCCCACAAGACCTGACCCTCCCTTGTGCAGAGTAGTCCTTAATAACTGCCTTAAACCATGTTGTCTTGTACTCCTGGCCACTTCTTCATTGAAAAATCAATTTTTGAAATTAAGTAGGATCTTGGGGTGCAACCCAGAGTTGAATGAACCTTCCCTCTGTCTGGGTGCCGGGGCCAAAGTACATGAAAGTGTCCTTCTCCTGTGCTGGGTGATATGAATGTTATACTTGTGCTGTCTGACATGTCTCCTTTGTGTGGGTGCAGAGGGCCAAAGTCACTGAAAGCGGCCTTCTCCTGTGGTGGGTGATCGAAATGCCTGATTCTCTGCTGTGGGACCTCTCTCCTCTTTCTGGGTGCAGGGGTCAAAGAAACAAAAGGTGGCCTACTCCTGTGGTGGTTGACATGATGCCTGATTCTCTGCTTTGGGACCTCTCTCCTCCGTGTGGCTGCAGGGGTCAAAGTCTCTAAAAGTGCCCTTCTCCTGTGGTGGTTGATGTAAAACTGATGCTTGTGCTATCTGACCTGTCTCCTCTGTGTCGGTGCTAAGGCCTAAGTCACTGAAAGCGGCCTTCTCCTGTGCTGACTGATTTAAATGCCTGAATCTCTGCTGTGGGACCTCTCTCCTCCATGTGGCTGCAGGGGTCAAAGTCACTAAAAGTGCCCTTCTCCTGTGGTGGTTGATGTAAAACTGATGCTTGTGCTATCTGACCTGTCTCCTCTGTCTCGTTGCTAAGGCCTAACTCACTGAAAGTGGCCTTGTCATGTGCTGGGTGATATAAATGTGATACAAGTGCCATCTGACATGGTTGAAGCTATCAAATTAACTAAAGGTGGCCGACTCCTGTAGTGGGTGATCAATAAAACTGATGCTTGTGCTATCTGACCTGTCTCCTCTGTCTCGTTGCTAAGGCCTAACTCACTGAAAGTGAACTTGTCATGTGCTGGGTGATATAAATGTTATACTTGTGCCATCTGACATGGTTGCCGGGGTCCCATTAAATGATGGCCTACTCCTGTGGTGGGTGATCTAAATGCCTGATTCTCTGCTGTGAAAAGCTCTCTCCTCCGTCTGGGTGCAGGGTCAAAGTCTCTAAAAGTGGCCTTCTCTTGTGCTGGGTGATGTAAAACTGATGCTTGTACCATCTGACATGGGTGCAGGGGTCAAATTAACTAAATGGTGGCCTTCTCCTGTGGTGGGTGATATAAGGCCTTAATATGTGCTGTGAAAACCTCTCTCCTCCGTCTGGGTGCAGGGTTCAAAGTCTCTAAAAGTGGCCTTCTCTTGTGCTGGGTGATGTAAAACTGATGCTTGTGCCATCTGACATGGTTGCCGGGGTCCCATTAAATGATGGCCTACTCCTGTGGTGGGTGATCTAAATGCCTGATTCTCTGCTGTGAAAACCTCTCTCCTCCGTCTGGGTGCAGGGGTCAAAGTCTCTAAAAGTGGCCTTCTCTTGTGCTGGGTGATGTAAAACTGATGCTTGTGCCATCTGACATGGTTGCCAGGGTCCCATTAAATGATGGCCTACTCCTGTGGTGGGTGATCTAAATGCCTGATTCTCTGCTGTGAAAACCTCTCTCCTCCGTCTGGGTGCAGGGGTCAAAGTCTCTCAAAGTGGCCTTCTCCTGTGCTGGGTGATGTAAATACTGATACTTGTGCCATCTGACATGGTTGCTGGGGTCCCATTAAATGATGGCCTACTCCTGTGGTGGGTGATCTAAATGCCTGATTCTCTGCTGTGAAACCTCTCTCCTCCGTCTGGGTGCAGGGTCAAAGTCTCTAAAAGTGGCCTTCTCTTGTGCTGGGTGATGTAAAACTGATGCTTGTGCCATCTGACATGGTTGCCGGGGTCCCATTAAATGATGGCCTACTCCTGTGGTGGGTGATCTAAATGCCTGATTCTCTGCTGTGAAACCTCTCTCCTCCGTCTGGGTGCAGGGTCAAAGTCTCTCAAAGTCGCCTTCTCCTGTGCTGGGTGATGTAAATGCTGATGCTTGTGCCATCTGACATGGTTGCTGCGGTCCCATTAAATGATGGCCTACTCCTGTGGTGGGTGATCTAAATGCCTGATTCTCTGCTGTGAAACCTCTCTCCTCCGTCTGGGTGCAGGGGTCAAAGTCTCTAAAAGTGGCCTTCTCTTGTGCTGGGTGATGTAAAACTGATGCTTGTACCATCTGACATGGGTGCAGGGGTCAAATTAACTAAATGGTGGCCTACTCCTGTGGTGGGTGACATGAGGCCTTAATATGTGCTGTGAAAACCTCTCTCCTCCGTCTGGGTGCAGGGTCAAAGTCTCTAAAAGTGGCCTTCTCTTGTGCTGGGTGATGTAAAACTGATGCTTGTGCCATCTGACATGGTTGCCGGGGTCCCATTAAATGATGGCCTACTCCTGTGGTGGGTGATCTAAATGCCTGATTCTCTGCTGTGAAACCTCTCTCCTCCGTCTGGGTGCAGGGTCAAAGTCTCTTAAAGTCGCCTTCTCCTGTGCTGGGTGATGTAAATGCTGATGCTTGTGCCATCTGACATGGTTGCTGGGGTCCCATTAAATGATGGCCTACTCCTGTGGTGGGTGATCTAAATGCCTGATTCTCTGCTGTGAAACCTCTCTCCTCCGTCTGGGTGCAGGGTCAAAGTCTCTTAAAGTCGCCTTCTCTTGTGCTGGGTGATGTAAAACTGATGCTTGTGCCATCTGACATGGTTGCGGGGTCCCATTAAATGATGGCCTACTCCTGTGGTGGGTGATCTAAATGCCTGATTCTCTGCTGTGAAACCTCTCTCCTCCGTCTGGGTGCAGGGTCAAAGTCTCTCAAAGTGGCCTTCTCCTGTGCTGGGTGATATAAAACTGTTATGCTTGTGCCATCTGACATGGTTGCTGGGGTCCCATTAAATGATGGCCTACTCCTGTGGTGGGTGATCTAAATGCCTGATTCTCTGCTGTGAAACCTCTCTCCTCCGTCTGGGTGCAGGGTCAAAGTCTCTAAAAGTGGCCTTCTCTTGTGCTGGGTGATGTAAAACTGATGCTTGTACCATCTGACATGGGTGCAGGGTCAAATTAACTAAATGGTGGCCTACTCCTGTGGTGGGTGATATGAGGCCTTAATATGTGCTGTGAAAACCTCTCTCCTCCGTCTGGGTGCAGGGTCAAAGTCTCTAAAAGTGGCCTTCTCTTGTGCTGGGTGATGTAAAACTGATGCTTGTACCATCTGACATGGTTGCCGGGGTCCCATTAAATGATGGCCTACTCCTGTGGTGGGTGATCTAAATGCCTGATTCTCTGCTGTGAAAACCTCTCTCCTCCGTCTGGGTGCAGGGTCAAAGTCTCTCAAAGTCGCCTTCTCCTGTGCTGGGTGATATAAACTGTTATACTTGTGCCATCTGACATGGTTGCTGGGGTCCCATTAAATGATGGCCTACTCCTGTGGTGGGTGATCTAAATGCCTGATTCTCTGCTGTGAAACCTCTCTCCTCCGTCTGGGTGCAGGGGTCAAAGTCTCTCAAAGTCGCCTTCTCCTGTGCTGGGTGATATAAATGTTATACTTGTGCCATCTGACATGGTTGCCGGGGTCCCATTAAATGATGGCCTACTCCTGTGGTGGGTGATCTAAATGCCTGATTCTCTGCTGTGAAACCTCTCTCCTCCGTCTGGGTGCAGGGGTCAAAGTCTCTCAAAGTCGCCTTCTCCTGTGCTGGGTGATGTAAAACTGATGCTTGTGCCATCTGACATGGTTGCCGGGGTCCCATTAAATGATGGCCTACTCCTGTGGTGGGTGATCTAAATGCCTGATTCTCTGCTGTGAAAACCTCTCTCCTCCGTCTGGGTGCAGGGGTCAAAGTCTCTAAAAGTGGCCTTCTCTTGTGCTGGGTGATGTAAAACTGATGCTTGTACCATCTGACATGGTTGCCGGGGTCCCATTAAATGATGGCCTACTCCTGTGGTGGGTGATCTAAATGCCTGATTCTCTGCTGTGAAAACCTCTCTCCTCCGTCTGGGTGCAGGGGTCAAAGTCTCTAAAAGTGGCCTTCTCTTGTGCTGGGTGATGTAAAACTGATGCTTGTGCCATCTGACATGGTTGCCGGGGTCCCATTAAATGATGGCCTACTCCTGTGGTGGGTGATCTAAATGCCTGATTCTCTGCTGTGAAAACCTCTCTCCTCCGTCTGGGTGCAGGGGTCAAAGTCTCTCAAAGTGGCCTTCTCTTGTGCTGGGTGATGTAAAACTGATGCTTGTGCCATCTGACATGGTTGCCGGGGTCCCATTAAATGATGGCCTACTCCTGTGGTGGGTGATCTAAATGCCTGATTCTCTGCTGTGAAACCTCTCTCCTCCGTCTGGGTGCAGGGGTCAAAGTCTCTAAAAGTGGCCTTCTCTTGTGCTGGGTGATGTAAAACTGATGCTTGTACCATCTGACATGGGTGCAGGGGTCAAATTAACTAAATGGTGGCCTACTCCTGTGGTGGGTGATATGATGCCTGAATATGTGCTGTGGGGCCTCTCTCCTCTTTCTGGGTGCAGGGGTCAAAGTAACTAAAAGTGGCCTTCTCCTGTGCTGGATGGTATAAATGTAATGCTTGTGCTATCTGACATGTCTCCTCTGTCTGGGTGCTAAGGCCTAAGTCACTGAAAGTGGCCTTCTCCTGTGGTGGTTGATATGATGCCAGATTCTCTGCTGTGGGACCTCTCTCCTTTGTCTGGGATGCTGGGGTCGAAATAATAGTAAGCGACCTTCTCCATTGGTGGGTGATTTGAAGCCTGATTCTGTGCTATGGGACCTAACTCCAATTAATATTGGTTAATTTTTATTTATTTTATGTTAAGTCATCATTTCCCTATCTACATTTGTTTGCAGGGATTTACCTACATTTTGCTGCCTTTTGCAGCCCTCTAGCCCTTTCCGGGAGTCTTTTACAGCCTTTTAGTGCCCAAAGTTCGGGTCCCCATTGACTTCTATGGGGTTCGGGTTCGGGATGAAGTTCCGTTTGAGTTCGGATCACGAACCCGGACATTTCGGAAGTTCGGCTGAACCTCTCGAACCCGAACATCCAGGTGTTCGCTCAACTCTACCCATAACAAAATATATCCTTTGCAGGAGAATATGAAACTTGGCCAGTACATGGCTGAAACCACTGATTTATGGTATTGCTATTTTGGCAATTAATTTCACCCCAGAACAAAATATACCCTGTTACGGACAGATTTAAACTAGGCCTGCAACAGCTGGAACACCAGATTCAGGGTATTGCTATTTTGGAAAGAATTTCACCCCAGAACAAAAATATATAATTTACAGGACACTATGAAACTTGGCCATCACAGCTGAAACCACTGATTTATGGTATTGCTATTTTGGCAATTGAATTTAAACCCAGAAAAAATATATGTTTTTAGCGGATACTATTATAGTTTGCCAGCCACAGCTGTGACACCAGATTTATGGTATTGCTATTTTGGCAATTGAATTTCACCCCAAGAACAAAATATATCCATTGCAGGACATTATGAAACTTGGCCAGCCACAGCTGAAACCACTGATTTATGGTATTGCTATTTTGGCAATTGAATTTCACCCCAGAACAAAATATATAATTTGCAGGACACTATGAAACTTGGCCAGCCACAGCTGGAAACCACTGATATAAGGAATTGCTATTTTGGCAGTTGAATTTAAACCCAGAACAAAATATATGTTTTGGCGGACACTATTATAGTTTGCCAGCCAGTGCTGGGACACCAGATTTAGGGGATTGCTATTTTGGCATTTGAATTTCACCCCAGAACAAAATATATACTTTTGCGGACACTATCAAACTTGACCAGCCACAGCTGAAACCACTGATTTATGGTATTGCTATTTTGGCAATTTAAATTCACCCCAGAACAAAATATATGTTTTGGCGGACACTATTATAGTTTGCCAGCCAGTGCTGGGACACCAGATTTAGAGGATTGCTATTTTGGTAGTTGAATTTCACCCAGAACAAAATATATAATTTGCAGGACACTATAAAACTTGGCCAGCCACAGCTAAAACCACTGATTGATGGTATTGCTATTTTAGCAAATTAATTTCACCCCAGAACAAAATATAACTTTTGCCGGACACTATCAAACTTGGCCAGCCACAGCTGAAACAACCAGAGTTATGGTATTGCTATTTTGGCAATTGATTTTCACCCAGAACAAAATATATGTTTTGGCGGACACTAATATAGTTTGCCAGCCAGTGCAGGGACCACCAGATTTAAGGTACAAATGTGGCCAGCCAGGGACCACTACTGGAGGACGAGGAGGAGAGGAGGTGGAGGAGGATGAGGATGAAGCAGGTTCACAGCGGGGTGGCACCCAGCACAGCGCAGGCACATCCCTGGTGCGTGGCTGGGGGATACAGAGGATGATGACGATCGCCTCCCACAGAGGACAGCTTGTCCTTACCTCTGGGGAGCCTGGCACACATGAGCGATTACATGCTGCAGTGCCTGCGCAACGACAGCAGAGTTGCCCACATTTTAACGTGTGCTGACTACTGGGTGGCCACCCTGCTGGATCCACGGTACAAAGACAATGTGCCCACTTTACTTCCTGCACTGGAGCGTGATAGGAAGATGCGTGAGTACAAGCGCACACTGGTAGGCGCGCTCCTGAGAGCATTCCCAACTGTCACAGGGGAACAGGTGGAAGGCCAAGGCAGAGGAGGAGCTAGAGGTCGCCCACGCAGCAGTGTCACGGCCAGCTCCTCTGAGGGCAGGGTTAGCATGGCAGAAATGTGGAAAAGTTTTGTCTCCACGCCACAGCTAACTGCCCCACCACCTGATACGGAACGTGTTAGCAGGAGGCAACATTTCACTAACATGGTTGAACAGTACGTCTGCACACAACTCCACGTACTGACGGATGGTTCGGCCCCATTCAACTTCTGGGTTTCCAAATTGTCCACGTGGCCAGAATTAGCATGTTATGCCTTGGAGGTGCTGTCCTGCCCGGCGGCCAGCGTTTTATCTGAGCGTGTATTCAGCACGGCAGGGGCGTCGTTACTGACAAGCGCAGCCGCCTGTCCGCAGCCAACGTGGACAAGCTGGCGTTTATAAAAATGAACCAGGCATGGATCCCACAAGACCTGACCCTCCCTTGTGCAGAGTAGTCCTTAATAACTGCCTTAAACCATGTTGTCTTGTACTCCTGGCCACTTCTTCATTGAAAAATCAATTTTTGAAATTAAGTAGGATCTTGGGGTGCAACCCAGAGTTGAATGAACCTTCCCTCTGTCTGGGTGCCGGGGCCAAAGTACATGAAAGTGTCCTTCTCCTGTGCTGGGTGATATGAATGTTATACTTGTGCTGTCTGACATGTCTCCTTTGTGTGGGTGCAGAGGGCCAAAGTCACTGAAGCGGCCTTCTCCTGTGGTGGGTGATCGAAATGCCTGATTCTCTGCTGTGGGACCTCTCTCCTCTTTCTGGGTGCAGGGGTCAAAGAAACAAAAGGTGGCCTACTCCTGTGGTGGTTGACATGATGCCTGATTCTCTGCTGTGGGACCTCTCTCCTCCGTGTGGCTGCAGGGGTCAAAGTCTCTAAAAGTGCCCTTCTCCTGTGGTGGTTGATGTAAAACTGATGCTTGTGCTATCTGACCTGTCTCCTCTGTGTCGGTGCTAAGGCCTAAGTCACTGAAAGCGGCCTTCTCCTGTGCTGGCTGATTTAAATGCCTGAATCTCTGCTGTGGGACCTCTCTCCTCCGTGTGGCTGCAGGGGTCAAAGTCTCTAAAAGTGCCCTTCTCCTGTGGTGGTTGATGTAAAACTGATGCTTGTGCTATCTGACCTGTCTCCTCTGTCTCGTTGCTAAGGCCTAACTCACTGAAAGTGGCCTTGTCATGTGCTGGGTGATATAAATGTGATACAAGTGCCATCTGACATGGTTGAAGCTATCAAATTAACTAAAGGTGGCCGACTCCTGTAGTGGGTGATCAATAAAACTGATGCTTGTGCTATCTGACCTGTCTCCTCTGTCTCGTTGCTAAGGCCTAACTCACTGAAAGTGGCCTTGTCATGTGCTGGGTGATATAAATGTTATACTTGTGCCATCTGACATGGTTGCCGGGGTCCCATTAAATGATGGCCTACTCCTGTGGTGGGTGATCTAAATGCCTGATTCTCTGCTGTGAAAACCTCTCTCCTCCGTCTGGGTGCAGGGGTCAAAGTCTCTAAAAGTGGCCTTCTCTTGTGCTGGGTGATGTAAAACTGATGCTTGTACCATCTGACATGGGTGCAGGGGTCACATTAACTAAATGGTGGCCTACTCCTGTGGTGGGTGATCTAAGTGCCTGATTCTCTGCTGTGAAAACCTCTCTCCTCCGTCTGGGTGCAGGGTTCAAAGTCTCTAAAGTGGCCTTCTCTTGTGCTGGGTGATGTAAAACTGATGCTTGTGCCATCTGACATGGTTGCCGGGGTCCCATTAAATGATGGCCTACTCCTGTGGTGGGTGATCTAAATGCCTGATTCTCTGCTGTGAAAACCTCTCTCCTCCGTCTGGGTGCAGGGGTCAAAGTCTCTAAAAGTGGCCTTCTCTTGTGCTGGGTGATGTAAAACTGATGCTTGTGCCATCTGACATGGTTGCCGGGGTCCCATTAAATGATGGCCTACTCCTGTGGTGGGTGATCTAAATGCCTGATTCTCTGCTGTGAAAACCTCTCTCCTCCGTCTGGGTGCAGGGTCAAAGTCTCTCAAAGTCGCCTTCTCCTGTGCTGGGTGATATAAACTGTTATACTTGTGCCATCTGACATGGTTGCTGGGGTCCCATTAAATGATGGCCTACTCCTGTGGTGGGTGATCTAAATGCCTGATTCTCTGCTGTGAAACCTCTCTCCTCCGTCTGGGTGCAGGGGTCAAAGTCTCTTAAAGTCGCCTTCTCTTGTGCTGGGTGATGTAAAACTGATGCTTGTCCCATTAAATGATGGCCTACTCCTGTGGTGGGTGATCTAAATGCCTGATTATCTGCTGTGAAACCTCTCTCCTCCGTCTGGGTGCAGGGGTCAAAGTCTCTCAAAGTCGCCTTCTCCTGTGCTGGGTGATATAAATGTTATACTTGTGCCATCTGACATGGTTGCTGCGGTCCCATTAAATGATGGCCTACTCCTGTGGTGGGTGATCTAAATGCCTGATTCTCTGCTGTGAAACCTCTCTCCTCCGTCTGGGTGCAGGGGTCAAAGTCTCTAAAAGTGGCCTTCTCTTGTGCTGGGTGATGTAAAACTGATGCTTGTACCATCTAACATGGGTGCAGGGGTCAAATTAACTAAATGGTGGCCTACTCCTGTGGTGGATGACATGAGGCCTTAATATGTGCTGTGAAAACCTCTCTCCTCCGTTTGGGTGCAGGGGTCAAAGTCTCTAAAAGTGGACTTCTCTTGTGCTGGGTGATGTAAAACTGATGCTTGTACCATCTGACATGGTTGCCGGGGTCCCATTAAATGATGGCCTACTCCTGTGGTGGGTGATCTAAATGCCTGATTCTCTGCTGTGAAACCTCTCTCCTCCGTCTGGGTGCAGGGGTCAAAGTCTCTTAAAGTCGCCTTCTCCTGTGCTGGGTGATATAAATGTTATACTTGTGCCATCTGACATGGTTGCTGGGGTCCCATTAAATGATGGCCTACTCCTGTGGTGGGTGATCTAAATGCCTGATTCTCTGCTGTGAAACCTCTCTCCTCCGTCTGGGTGCAGGGGTCAAAGTCTCTTAAAGTCGCCTTCTCTTGTGCTGGGTGATGTAAAACTGATGCTTGTCCCATTAAATGATGGCCTACTCCTGTGGTGGGTGATCTAAATGCCTGATTCTCTGCTGTGAAACCTCTCTCCTCCGTCTGGGTGCAGGGTCAAAGTCTCTCAAAGTCGCCTTCTCCTGTGCTGGGTGATATAAATGTTATACTTGTGCCATCTGACATGGTTGCTGCGGTCCCATTAAATGATGGCCTACTCCTGTGGTGGGTGATCTAAATGCCTGATTCTCTGCTGTGAAACCTCTCTCCTCCGTCTGGGTGCAGGGGTCAAAGTCTCTAAAAGTGGCCTTCTCTTGTGCTGGGTGATGTAAAACTGATGCTTGTACCATCTAACATGGGTGCAGGGGTCAAATTAACTAAATGGTGGCCTACTCCTGTGGTGGATGATATGAGGCCTTAATATGTGCTGTGAAAACCTCTCTCCTCCGTTTGGGTGCAGGGGTCAAAGTCTCTAAAAGTGGACTTCTCTTGTGCTGGGTGATGTAAAACTGATGCTTGTACCATCTGACATGGTTGCCGGGGTCCCATTAAATGATGGCCTACTCCTGTGGTGGGTGATCTAAATGCCTGATTCTCTGCTGTGAAACCTCTCTCCTCCGTCTGGGTGCAGGGGTCAAAGTCTCTTAAAGTCGCCTTCTCCTGTGCTGGGTGATATAAATGTTATACTTGTGCCATCTGACATGGATGCTGGGGTCCCATTAAATGATGGCCTACTCCTGTGGTGGGTGATCTAAATGCCTGATTCTCTGCTGTGAAACCTCTCTCCTCCGTCTGGGTGCAGGGGTCAAAGTCTCTCAAAGTCGCCTTCTCCTGTGCTGGGTGATATAAATGTTATACTTGTGCCATCTGACATGGTTGCTGCGGTCCCATTAAATGATGGCCTACTCCTGTGGTGGGTGATCTAAATGCCTGATTCTCTGCTGTGAAACCTCTCTCCTCCGTCTGGGTGCAGGGGTCAAAGTCTCTCAAAGTCGCCTCTCTCCTGTGCTGGGTGATGTAAAACTGATGCTTGTGCCATCTGACATAGTTGCCGGGGTCCCATTAAATGATGGCCTACTCCTGTGGTGGGTGATCTAAATGCCTGATTCTCTGCTGTGAAAACCTCTCTCTTCCGTCTGGGTGCAGGGGTCAAAGTCTCTAAAAGTGGCCTTCTCTTGTGCTGGGTGATGTAAAACTGATGCTTGTACCATCTGACATGGTTGCCGGGGTCCCATTAAATGATGGCCTACTCCTGTGGTGGGTGATCTAAATGCCTGATTCTCTGCTGTGAAAACCTCTCTCCTCCGTCTGGGTGCAGGGTCAAAGTCTCTAAAAGTGGCCTTCTCTTGTGCTGGGTGATGTAAAACTGATGCTTGTGCCATCTGACATGGTTGCCGGGGTCCCATTAAATGATGGCCTACTCCTGTGGTGGGTGATCTAAATGCCTGATTCTCTGCTGTGAAAAGCTCTCTCCTCCGTCTGGGTGCAGGGGTCAAAGTCTCTAAAAGTGGCCTTCTCTTGTGCTGGGTGATGTAAAACTGATGCTTGTGCCATCTGACATGGTTGCCGGGGTCCCATTAAATGATTGCCTACTCCTGTGGTGGGTGATGTAAATGCCTGATTCTCTGCTGTGAAACCTCTCTCCTCCGTCTGGGTGCAGGGGTCAAAGTCTCTAAAAGTGGCCTTCTCTTGTGCTGGGTGATTTAAAACTGATGCTTGTACTATCTGACATGGGTGCAGGGGTCAAATTAACAAAATGGTGGCCTACTCCTGTGGTGGGTGATATGATGCCTGAATATGTGCTGTGGGGCCTCTCTCCTCTTTCTGGGTGCAAGGGTCAAAGTAACTAAAAGTGGCCTTCTCCTGTGCTGGATGGTATAAATGTAATGCTTGTGCTATCTGACATGTCTCCTCTGTCTGGGTGCTAAGGCCTAAGTCACTGAAAGTGGCCTTCTCCTGTGGTGGTTGATATGATGCCAGATTCTCTGCTGTGGGACCTCTCTCCTTTGTCGGGATGCTGGGGTCGAAATAATAGTAAGCGACCTTCTCCATTGGTGGGTGATTTGAAGCCTGATTCTGTGCTATGGGACCTAACTCCAATTAATATTGGTTAATTTTTATTTATTTTATGTTAAGTCATCATTTCCCTATCTACATTTGTTTGCAGGGGATTTACCTACATTTTGCTGCCTTTTGCAGCCCTCTAGCCCTTTCCGGGAGTCTTTTACAGCCTTTTTAGTGCACAAAAGTTCGGGTAGCAATTTACTTCTATGGGGTTCTGGTTCGGGATGAAGTTCCGTTTGAGTTCGGATCACGAACCCGGACATTTTCCGAAAGTTCGGCTGAACCTCTCGAACCCGAACATCCAGGTGTTCGCTCAACTCTACCCATAACAAAATATATCCTTTGCAGGAGAATATGAAACTTGGCCAGCCACAGCTGAAACCACTGATTTATGGTATTGCTATTTTGGCAATTGAATTTCACCCCAGAACAAAATATACCCTGTTACGGACAGATTTAAACTAGGCCTGCAACAGCTGGAACACCAGATTCAGGGTATTGCTATTTTGGAAAAAGAATTTCACCCCAGAACAAAATATATAATTTACAGGACACTATGAAACTTGGCCAGCCACAGCTGAAACCACTGATTTATGGTATTGCTATTTTGGCAATTGAATTTAAACCCAGAAAAAAATATATGTTTTAGCGGATACTATTATAGTTTGCCAGCCACAGCTGTGACACCAGATTTATGGTATTGCTATTTTGGCAATTGAATTTCACCCCAGAACAAAATATATCCATTGCAGGACATTATGAAACTTGGCCAGCCACAGCTGAAACCACTGATTTATGGTATTGCTATTTTGGCAATTGAATTTCACCCCAGAACAAAATATATAATTTGCAGGACACTATGAAACTTGGCCAGCCACAGCTGAAACCACTGATATAAGGAATTGCTATTTTGGCAATTGAATTTAAACCCAGAACAAAATATATGTTTTGGCGGACACTATTATAGTTTGCCAGCCAGTGCTGGGACACCAGATTTAGGGGATTGCTATTTTGGCATTTGAATTTCACCCCAGAACAAAATATAACTTTTGCCGGACACTATCAAACTTGACCAGCCACAGCTGAAACCACTGATTTATGGTATTGCTATTTTGGCAATTTAAATTCACCCCAGAACAAAATATATGTTTTGGCGGACACTATTATAGTTTGCCAGCCAGTGCTGGGACACCAGATTTAGGGGATTGCTATTTTGGTAGTTGAATTTCACCCAGAACAAAATATATAATTTGCAGGACACTATAAAACTTGGCCAGCCACAGCTAAAACCACTGATTGATGGTATTGCTATTTTAGCAAATTAATTTCACCCCAGAACAAAATATAACTTTTGCCGGACACTATCAAACTTGGCCAACCACAGCTGAAACAACTGAGTTATGGTATTGCTATTTTGGCAATTGATTTTCACCCCAGAACAAAATATATGTTTTGGCGGACACTATTATAGTTTGCCAGCCAGTGCAGGGACACCAGATTTATGGTATTGCTATTTTGGAAATTGAATTTCACCCCAGAACAAAATATATGTTTTGGCGGACACTATTATAGTTTGCCAGCCAGTGCTGGGAAACCAGATTTAGGGGATTGCTATTTTGGCAGTTGAATTTGACCCCAGAACATAATATACCCTTTTACAGACAGATTTAAACTAGGCCTGCAACAGCTGGAACACCAGATTCAGGGTATTGCAATTTTGGCAATTGTATTTCACCCCAGAACAAAATATATAATTTGCAGGAAACTATGAAACTTGGCCAGCCACAGCTCATACCACTGATTTATGGTATTGCTATTTTGGCAATTGAATTTCACCCCAGAACAAAATATATATTTTGGCGGACACTATTATAGTTTGCCAGCCACAGCTGTGACTCCAGATTTAAGGTATTGCTATTTTGGCAATTGAATTTCTCCCCAGAACAAAATATATCCTTTGCAGTACACTATGAAACTTGGCCAGCCATAGCTTAAACCACTGATTTATGGTATTGCTATTTTGGCAATTGAATTTTACCCCATAACAAAATATCCTTTGCAGGACACTATGAAGATTGGCCAGCCACAGCTGAAACCACTGATTTATGGTATTGCTATTTTGGCAATTGAATTTCACCCCAGAACAAAATGTACCCTGTTACGGACAGATTTAAACTAGGCCTGCAACAGCTGGAACACCAGATTCAGGGTATTGCTATTTTGGCAATTGAATTTCACCCCAAAACAAAATATATAATTTCCAGGACACTATGAAACTTGGCCAGCCACAGCTGAAACCACTGATTTATGGTATTGCTATTTTGGCAATTGAATTTCACCCCAGAACAAAATATATGTTTTGGAGGATACTATTACAGTTTGCCAACCAGTGCTGGGAATACCAGATTTAGGGGATTGCTATTTTGGCAGTTGAATTTCACCCCAGAACAAAATATATGTTTTGGCGGACACTATTATAGTTTGCCAGCCAGTGCTGGGACACCAGATTTATGGTATTGCTATTTTGGCAATTGAATTTCACCTCAGAACAATATATATGTTTTGGCGGACACTATTATAGTTTGCCAGGCACAGGTGTGACACCAGATTTATGGTATTGCTATTTTGGCAATTGAATTTCACCCCAGAACAAAAAATATGTTTTGGTGGACACCATTATAGTTTGCCAGCCACAGCTGAAACCACTGATTTATGGTATTGCTATTTTGGCAATTTAATTTCACCCCAGAACAAAATATATATTTTGGCGGACAGTATTATAGTTTGCCAGCCACATCTTTGACACCAGATTTATGGTATTGCTATTTTGGCAATTGAATTTAGACCCAGAAAAAAATATATGTTTTGGCGGACACTATTATAGTTTGCCAGCCAGTGCTGGAACACCAGATTTATGGTATTGCTATTTTGGCAATTTAATTCATCCCAGAACAAAATATATGTTTTGGCGGACACTATTATAGTTTGCCAGCCACAGCTGTGACACCAGATTTATGGTATTGCTATTTTGGCAATTGAATTTAACCCCATAACAAAATATATCCATTGCAGGACACTATGAAACTTGGCCAGCCACAGCTGAAACCACTGATTTATGGTATTGCTATTTTGGCAATTGAATTTCACCTCAGAACAAAATATGCCTTGTTACGGACAGATTTAAAATAGTCCTGCAACAGCTGGAACACCAGATTCAGGGTATTGCTATTTTGGCAAAATAATTTCACCCCAGAACTAAATATATAATTTGCAGGACACTTTGAAACTTGGCCAGCCACAGCTAAAACCACTTATTTATGGTATTGCTATTTTGGCAATTGAATTTCACCCCAGAACAAAATATATGTTTTGGTGGACACTATTATAGTTTGCCAGCCAGTGCTGGGACACCAGATTTATGGTATTGCTATTTTGGCAATTTAATTTCACCCCAGAACAAAATATATATTTTAGCGGACACTTTTATAGTTTGCCAGCCACAGCTGTGACACCAGATTAATGGTATTGCTATTTTGGCAATTGAATTTCACCCCAGAACAAAATATATCCTTTGCAGGACACTATGAAACTTGGCCAGCCACAGCTGAAACCACTGATTTATGGTATTGCTATTTAGGCAATTGAATTTCCCCCCAGAACAAAATATACCCTGTTACGGACAGATTTAAACTAGGTCTGCAACAGCTGGAACACCAGATTCAGGGTATTGCTATTTTGGCAATTGAATTTCACCCCAGAACAAAATATATCGTTTGCAGGACACTATGAAACTTGGCGAGCCACAGCTGAAACCACTGATTTATGGTATTGCTATTTTGGCAATTGAATTTCAACCCCAGAACAAAATATATGTTTTGGCGGACACTATTATACTGTAGTTTGCCAGCCAGTGCTGGGACACCAGATTTAGGGGATTGCTATTTTGGCAGTTGAATTTCACCCCAGAACAAAATATATGTTTTGGCGGACACTATTATAGTTTGCCAGCCACAGCTGAAACCACTGATTTATGGTATTGCTATTTTGGCAATTGAATTTTACCCCATAACAAAATATACCCTGTTACGGACAGATTTAAACTAGGCCTGCAACAGCTGGAACACCAGATTCAGGGTATTGCTATTTTGGCAATTGAATTTTACCCCAGAACAAAATATATGTTTTGGCGGACACTATTATATTTTGTCAGCCAGTTCTCTGACACTAGATTTAGGGGATTGCTATTTTGGCAATGAATTTCACCCCAGAACAAAATATACCCTTTTACGGACAGATTTAAACTAGGCCTGCAACAGCTGGAACACCAGATTCAGGGTATTGCTATTTTGGCAAAAGAATTTCACTCCAGAACAAAATATATAATTTGCAGGACACTATGAAACTTGGCCAGCCACAGCTGAAACCACTGATTTATGGTATTGCTATTTTGGCAATTGAATTTCACCCCAGAACAAAATATATGTTTTGGCGGACACTATTATAGTTTGCCAGCCACGGCTGAAACCACAGATTTATGGTATTGCTATTTTGGCAATTGAATTTAACCCCAGAACAAAATATATGTTTTGGCGGACACTATTATATCTTGCCAGCCAATGCTGGGACACCAGATTTATGGTATTGCTATTTAGGCAATTTAATTTCACCCCAGAACAAAATATGTTTTGGCGGACACTATTATAGTTTGCCAGCCACAGCTGTGACACCAGATTTATGGTATTGCTATTTTGGCAATTGAATTTCACCCCAGAACAAAATAAATCCTTTGCAGGACAGTATGAAACTTACCCAGCCACAGTTGAAACCACTGATTTATGGTATTGCCATTTTGGCAATTGAATTTCCCCCCAGAACAAAATATATGTTTTGGCGGACACTATTATAGTTTGCCAGTCACGGCTGAAACCACAGATTTATGGTATTTCTATTTTGGCCATTGAATTTATCCCGAGAACAAAATATACCCTGTTACGGACAGATTTAAACTAGGCATACAACAGCTGAAACACCAGATTCAGGGTATTGCTATTTTGGCAAAAGAATTTCACACAAGAACAAAATATATAATTTGCAGGACACTATGAAACTTGGCCAGCCACAGCTGAAACCACTGATTTATGGTATTGCTATTTTGGCAATTGAATTTCACCCCAGAACAAAATATATGTTTTGGCGGACACTATTATAGTTTGCCAGCCAGTGCTGGGACACCAGATTTATGGTATTGCTATTTTGGCAATTTAATTTCACCCCAGAACAAAATATATCCTTTGCAGAACACTATGAAACTTGGCCAGCCACAGCTGAAACCACTGATTTATGGTATTGCTACTTTGGCAATTGAATTTCACCCCAGAACAAAATATATATATTGGCGGACGCTATTATAGTTTGCCAGCCAGTGCTAGGACACCAGATTTAGTGGATTGCTATTTTGGCAGTTGAATTTCACCCCAGAATAAAATATATGTTTTGGCGGACACTATTATAGTTTGCCAGCCACGGCTGAAACCACAGATTTATGGTATTGCTATTTTGGCCATTGAATTTATCCCCAGAACAAAATATACCCTGTTACGGACAGATTTAAACTAGGCCTACAACAGCTGAAACACCAGATTCAGGGTATTGCTATTTTGGCAAAAGAATTTTACCCCAGAACAAAATATATAATTTGCAGGACACTATGAAACTTGGCCAGCCATAGCTGAAACCACTGATTTATGGTATTGCTATTTTGGCAATTGAATTTAACCCCAGAACAAAATATATGTTTTGACGGACACTATAATAGTTTGCCAGCCAGTGCTGGGACACCAGATTTATGGTATTGCTATTTTGGCAATTGAATTTCACCCCAGAACAAAATATATGTTTTGGCGGACACTACTATAGTTTGCCAGCCAGTGCTGGGACACCAGATTTAGTGGATTGCTATTTTGGCATTTGAATTTTTACCCTAGAACAAAAAACATGTTTTGGCGGACACTATTATAGTTTGCCAGCCACAGCTGAAACCACTGATTTATGGCATTGCTACTTTGGCAATTGAATTTCACCCCAGAACAAAATATACCCTGTTATGGACAGATTTAAACTAGGCCTGCAACAGCTGGAACAACAGATTCAGGGTATTGCAATTTTGGCAATTGTATTTCACCCCAGAACAAAATATATAATTTGCAGGAAACTATGAAACTTGGCCAGCCACAGCTAAAACCACTGATTTATGGTATTGCTATTTTGGCAATTGAATTTCACCCCAGAACAAAATATATATTTTGCGGACACTATTATAGTTTGCCAGCTACAGCTGTGACTCCAGATTTAAGGTATTGCTATTTTGGCAATTGAATTTCACCCCAGAACAAAATATATCCTTTGCAGAACACTATGAAACTTGGCCAGCCACAGCTGAAACCACTGATTTATGGTATTGCTATTTTGGCAATTGAATTTTACCCCATAACAAAATATCCTTTGCAGTACACTATGAAGATTGGCCAGCCACAGCTGAAACCACTGATTTATGGTATTGCTATTTTGGCAATTGAATTTCACCCCAGAACAAAATGTACCCTGTTACGGACAGATTTAAACTAGGCCTGCAACAGCTGGAACACCAGATTCAGGGTATTGATATTTTGGCAATTGAATTTCACCCCAGAACAAAATATATCCTTTGCAGGACACTATGAAACTTGGCCAGCCACAGCTGAAACCACTGATTTATGGTATTGCTATTTTGGCAATTGAATTTAACCCCAGAACAAAATATATGATTTGGCGGACACTATTATAGTTTGCCAGTCAGTGCTGGCACACCAGATTTATGGTATTGCTATTTTGGCAATTGAATTTTACCCCATAACAAAATATCCTTTGCAGGACACTATGAAGATTGGCCAGCCACAAGTTTGACCCCAGATTTATAATATTGCTATTTGGGCAATTGAATTTTACCCCAGAACAAAATATATGTTTTGGCGGAGACTATTATAGTTTGCCAGCCACAGCTTTGACCCCAGATTTATAATATTGCTATTTTGGTAATTGAATTTCACCCCAGAATAAAATATATGTTTTGGCGTACACTATTATAGTTTGCCAGCCACAGCTGAAACCACTGATTTATGGTATTGCTATTTTGGCAATTGAATTTCACCCCAAAAACAAAATATACCCTGTTACGGACAGATTTAAACTAGGCCTGCAACAGCTGGAACACCAGATTCAGGGTATTGCTATTTTGGCAATTGAATTTTACCCCATAACAAAATATATAATTTGCAGGACACTATGAAACTTGGCCAGCCACAGCTGAAACCACTGATTTATGGTATTGCTATTTTGGCAATTGAATATAACCCCAGAACAAAATATATGTTTTGGCGGACACTATTATAGTTTGACAGCCAGTGCTGGGACACCAGATTTATGGTATTGCTATTTTGGCAATTGAATTTCACCCCAGAACAATATATATGTTTTGGCGGACACTTTTATAGTTTGCCAGGCACAGGTGTGACACCAGATTTATGGTATTGCTATTTTGGCAATTGAATTTGACCCCAGAACAAAATATATGTTTTGACGGACACTATTATAGTTTGCCAGCCAGTGCTGGGACACCAGATTTAGGGGATTGCTATTTTAGCATTTGAATTTCACCCCAGAACAAAAAATATGTTTTGGCGGACACTATTATAGTTTGCCAGCCACAGCTGAAACCACTGATTTATGCCATTGCAACTTTGGCAATTGAATTTCACCCCAGAACAAAATATACCCTGTTACGGACAGATTTAAACTAGACCTGCAACAGCTGGAACACCAGATTCAGGGTATTGCAATTTTGGCAATTGTATTTCACCCCAGAACAAAATATATAATTTGCAGGACACTATGAAACTTGGCCAGCCACAGCTCAAACCAATGATTTATGGTATTGCTATTTTGGCAATTGAATTTCACCCCAGAACAAAATTTATGTTTTGGCGGACAATATTATAGTTTGACAGCCAGTGCTGGGACACCAGAATTATGGTATTGCTATTTTGGCAATTTAATTTCACCCCAGAACAAAATATATATTTTGGCGGACACTATTATAGTTTGCCAGCCACAGCTGTGACACCACATTTATGGTATTGCTATTTTGGCAATTGAATTTCACCCCAGAACAAAATGTACCCTGTTACGGACAGATTTAAACTAGGCCTGCAACAGCTGGAACACCAGATTCAGGGTATTGCTATTTTGGCAATTGAATTTCACCCCAGAACAAAATATATAATTTCCAGGACACTATGAAACTTGGCCAGACACAGCTGAAACCACTGATTTATGGTATTGCTATTTTGGCAATTGAATTTCACCCCAGAACAAAATATATGTTTTGGAGGATACTATTACAGTTTGCCAACCAGTGCTGGGACACCAGATTTAGGGGATTGCTATTTTGGCAGTTGAATTTCACCCCAGAACAAAATATATGTTTTGGCGGACACTATTATAGTTTGCCAGCCAGTGTTGGGACACCAGATTTATGGTATTGCTATTTTGGCAATTGAATTTCACCCCAGAACAATATATATGTTTTGGCGGACACTATTATAGTTTGCCAAGCACAGGTGTGACACCAGATTTATGGTATTGCTATTTTGGCAATTGAATTTCACCCCAGAACAAAAAATATGTTTTGGTGGACACCATTATAGTTTGCCAGCCACAGCTGAAACCACAGATTTATGGTATTGCTATTTTGGCAATTTAATTTCACCCCAGAACAAAATATATCCTTTGCAGGACACTATGAAACTTGGCCAGCCACAGCTGAAACCACTGATTGATGATATTGCTATTTTGGCAATTGAATTTTACCCCATAACAAAATATCCTTTGCAGGACACTATGAAACTTGGCCAGCCACAGCTGAAACCACCGATTTATGGTATTGCTATTTTGGCAATTGAATTTCACCCCAGAACAAAATATATCCTTTGCAGGACACTATGAAACTTGGCCAGCCACAGCTGAAACCACTGATTTATGGTATTGCTATTTTGGCAATTGAATTTAACCCCAGAACAAAATATATGATTTGGCGGACACTATTATAGTTTGCCAGCCAGTGCTGGGACACCAGATTTAGGGGATTGCTATTTTGGCAGTTGAATTTCACCCCAGAACAAAAAATATGTTTTGGCGGACACTATTATAGTTTGCCAGCCACAGCTGAAACCACTGATTTATGGTAATTGCTATTTTGGCAATTGAATTTAACCACAGAACAAAATATATGTTTTGGCGGACAGTATTATAGTTTGCCAGCCTGTGCTGGGACACCAGATTTAGGGGATTGCTTTTTTGGCAGTTGAATTTAACCCCAGAACAAAATATACCCTGTTACGGACAGATTTAAACTAGGCCTGCAACAGCTGGAACACCAGATTAAGGGTATTGCTATTTTGGCAATTGAATTTCACCCCAGAACAAAATATATAATTTGCAGGACACTATGAAACTTGGCCAGCCACAGCTGAAACCACTGATTTATGGTATTGCTATTTTGGCAATTGAATTTCACCCCAGAACAAAATATATGTTTTGGCGGACACTATTATAGTTTGCCAGTCAGTGCTGGGACACCAGATTTATAGTATTGCTATTTTGGCAATTGAATTTTACCCCAGAACAAAATATATGTTTTGGCGGACACTATTATAGTTTGCCAGCCACAGCTGTGACCCCAGATTTATAATATTGCTATTTTGGCAATTGAATTTCACCCCAGAATAAAATATATGTTTTGGCGTACACTATTATAGTTTGCCAGCCACAGTTGAAACCACTGATTTATGGTATTGCTATTTTGGCAATTGAATTTCACCCCAGAACAAAATATACCCTGTTACGGACAGATTTAAACTAGGCCTGCAACAGCTGGAACACCAGATTCAGGGTATTGCTATTTTGGCAATTGAATTTTACCCCAGAACAAAATATATAATTTGCATGACACTATGAAACTTGGCCAGCCACAGCTGAAACCACTGATCTATGGTATTGCTATTTTGGCAATTGAATATCACCCCAGAACAAAATATATGTTTTGGCGGACACTATTATAGTTTGACAGCCAGTGCTGGGACACCAGATTTATGGTATTGCTATTTTGGCAATTGAATTTCACCCCAGAACAAAATATATGTTTTGGCGGACACAATTATATTTTTCCAGCCTCAGCTGTGACACCAGATTTATGGTATTGCTATTTTGGCAATTGATTTTCACCCCAGAACAAAATATATGTTTCGTCAGAAACTATTATAGTTTGCCAGACAGTGCTGGGACACCAGATTTAGGGGATTGCTATTTTGGCAGTTGAATTTCACCTCAGAACAAAATATACCCTGTTACGGACAGATTTAAACTAGGCCTGCAACAGCTGAAACACCAGATTCAGGGTATTGCTATTTTGGCAATTGAATTTAACCCCGGAACAAAATATATAATTTGCAGGACACTATGAAACTTGGCCAGCCACAGCTGAAACCACTGATTTATGGTATTGCTATTTTGGCAAAATATTTTCACCCCAGAACAAAATATAACTTTTGCCGGACACTATCAAACTTGGCCAGCCACAGCTGAAACAACTGAATTATGGTATTGCTATTTTGGCAATTGAATTTCACCCCAGAACAGAATATATCCTTTGCAGGACACTATTATAGTTTGCCAGCCAGTGCTGGGACACCAGATTTAGGGGATTGCTTTTTTGGCAGTTGAATTTCACCCCAGAACAAAATATATGTTTTGGCGGACACTATTATAGTTTGCCAGCCACAGCTGAAACCACTGATTTATGGTATTGCTATTTTGGGAATTGAATTTCACCCCAGAACAAAATATACCCTGTTACGGACAGATTTAAACTAGGCCTGCAACAGATGGAACACCAGATTCAGGGTATTGCTATTTTGGCAATTGAATTTTACCCCAGAACAAAATATATATTTTGCAGGACACTATGAAACTTGGCCAGCCACAGCTGAAACCACTGATTTATGGTATTGCTATTTTGGCAATTGAATTTCACCCCAGAATAAAATATATGTTTTGGCGGACACTATTATAGTTTGCCAGTCAGTGCTGAGACACCAGATTTATGGTATTGCTATTTTGGCAATTGAATTTCACCCCAGAACAAAATATTTGATTTGGCGGACACTATTATAGTTTGCCAGCCAGTGCTGGGACACCAGATTTAGGGGATTGCTATTTTGGCAGTTGAATTTCACCCCAGAACAAAAAATATGTTTTGGCGGACACTATTATAGTTTGCCAGCCACAGCTGAAACCACTGATTTATGGTATTGCTATTTTGGCAATTGAATTTCACCCCAGAACAAAATATATATTTTGGCGGACAGTATTATAGTTTGCCAGCCTGTGCTGGGACACCAGATTTAGGGGATTGCTATTTTGGCAGTTGAATTTCACACCAGAACAAAATATACCCTGTTACGGACAGATTTAAACTAGGCCTGCAACAGCTGGAACACCAGATTCAGGGTATTGCAATTTTGGCAATTGTATTTCACCCCAGAACAAAATATATAATTTGCAGGACACTATGAAACTTGGCCAGCCACAGCTCAAACCACTGATTTATGGTATTGCTATTTTGGCAATTTAATTTCACCCCAGAACAAAATATATATTTTGGCGGACACTATTATAGTTTGCCAGCCACAGCTGTGACACCAGATTTATGGTATTGCTATTTTGGCAATTGAATTTCACCCCAGAACAAAATGTACCCTGTTACGGACAGATTTAAACTAGGCCTGCAACAGCTGGAACACCAGATTCAGGGTATTGCTATTTTGGCAATTGAATTTCACCCCAGAACAAAATATATAATTTCCAGGACACTATGAAACTTGGCCAGCCACAGCTGAAACCACTGATTTATGGTATTGCTATTTTGGCAATTGAATTTCACCCCAGAACAAAATATATGTTTTGCAGGATACTATTACAGTTTGCCAGCCAGTGCTGGGACACCAGATTTAGGGGATTGCTATTTTGGCAGTTGAATTTCACCCCAGAACAAAATATATGTTTTGGCGGACACTATTATAGCTTGCCAGCCAGTGCTGGAACACCAGATTTATGGTATTGCTATTTTGGCAATTGAATTTCACCCCAGAACAAAATATATGTTTTGCAGGACACTATTATAGTTTGCCAGCCACAGCTGTGACACCAGATTTATGGTATTGCTATTTTGGCAATTGAATTTCACCCCAGAACAAAATATATGTTTTGGCGGACACTATTATAGTTTGCCAGCCAGAGCTGGGACACCAGATTTAGGGATTGCTATTTTGGCAATTGAATTTCACCCCAGAACAAAATATACCCTGTTACGGACAGATTTAAACTAGGCCTGCAACAGCTGGAACACCAGATTCAGGGTATTGCTATTTTGGCAATTGAATTTCACCCCAGAACAAAATATATAATTTGCAGGACACTATGAAACTTGGCCAGCCACAGCTGAAACCACTGATTTATGGTATTGCTATTTTGGCAATTGAATTTCACCCCAGAACAAAATATATGTTTTGCAGGATACTATTACAGTTTGCCAACCAGTGCTGGGACACCAGATTTAGGGGATTGCTATTTTGGCAGTTGAATTTCACCCCAGAACAAAATATATGTTTTGGCGGACACTATTATAGTTTGCCAGCCAGTGCTGGGACACCAGATTTATGGTATTGCTATTTTGGCAATTGAATTTCACCCCAGAACAATATATATGTTTTGGCGGACACTATTATAGTTTGCCAGGCACAGGTGTGACACCAGATTTATGGTATTGCTATTTTGGCAATTGAATTTCACCCCAGAACAAAATATATGTTTTGGCGGACACTATTATAGTTTGCCAGCCAGAGCTGGGATACCAGATTTAGGGGATTGCTATTTTTGGAATTGAATTTTACCCCAGAACAAAATATACCCTGTTAAGGACATATTTAAACTAGGCCTGCAAAAGCTGGAACACCAGATTCAGGGTATTGCTATTTTGGCAATTGAATTTCACCACAGAACAAAATATATAATTTGCAGGACACTATAAAACTTGGCCAGCCACAGCTGATACCACTGATTTATGGTATTGCTATTTTGGCAATTGAATTTCACCCCAGAACAAAATATATGTTTTGGAGGACACTATTACAGTTTGCCAACCAGTGCTGGGGCACCAGATTTAGGGGATTACTATTTTGGCAGTTGACTTTCACCCCAGAACAAAATTTATGTTTTGTCGGACACTATTATAGTTTGCCAGCCAGTGGTGGGACACCAGATTTATGGCATTGCTATTTTGGCAATTTAATTTCACCCCAGAACAATATATATGTTTTGGCGGACACTTTTGTAGTTTGACAGGCACAGGTGTGACACCAGATTTATGGTATTGCTATTTTGGCAATTGAATTTCACCCCAGAACAAAATATACCCTGTTACGGACAGATTTAAACTAGGCCTGCAACAGCTGGAACACCAGATTCAGGGTATTGCAATTTTGGCAATTGTATTTCACCCCAGAACAAAATATATAATTTGCAGGACACTATGAAACTTGGCCAGCCACAGCTCAAACCATTGATTTATGGTATTGCTATTTTGGCAATTGAATTTCACCCCAGAACAATATGTACCCTGTTACGGACAGATTTAAACTAGGCCTGCAACAGCTGGAACACCAGATTCAGGGTATTGCTATTTTGGCAATTGAATTTCACCCCAGAACAAAATATATCCTTTGCAGGACCCTATGAAACTTGGCCAGCCACAGCTGAAACCTCTGATTTATGGTATTGCTATTTTGGCAATTGAATTTAACCCCAGAACAAAATATATTATTTGGCGGACACTATTATAGTTTGCCAGCCAGTGCTGGGACACCAGATTTAGGGGATTGCTATTTTGGCAGTTGAATTTCACCCCATAACAAAAAATATGTTTTGGCGGACACTATTATAGTTTGCCAGCCACAGCTGAAACCACTGATTTATGGTATTGCTATTTTGGCAATTGAATTTCACCACAGAACAAAATATATGTTTTGGCGGACAGTATTATAGTTTGCCAGCCTGTGCTGGGACACCTGATTTAGGGGATTGCTTTTTTGGCAGTTGAATTTCACCCCAGAACAAAATATACCCTGTTACGGACATATTTAAACTAGGCCTGCAACAGCTGGAACACCAGATTAAGGGTATTGCTATTTTGGCAATTGAATTTCACCCCAGAACAAAATATATAATTTGCAGGACACTATGAAACTTGGCCAGCCACAGCTGAAACCACTGATTTATGGTATTGCTATTTTGGCAATTGAATTTCACCCCAGAACAAAATATATGTTTTGGCGGACACTATTATAGTTTGCCAGTCAGTGCTGGGACACCAGATTTATAGTATTGCTATTTTGGCAATTGAATTTTACCCCAGAACAAAATATATGGTTTGGCGGACACTATTATAGTTTGCCAGCCACAGCTGTGACCCCAGATTTATAATATTGCTATTTTGGCAATTGAATTTCACCCCAGAATAAAATATATGTTTTGGCGTACACTATTATAGTTTGCCAGCCACAGCTGAAACCACTGATTTATGGTATTGCTATTTTGGCAATTGAATTTCACCCCAGAACAAAATATACCCTGTTACGGACAGATTTAAACTAGGCCTGCAACAGCTGGAACACCAGATTCAGGGTATTGCTATTTTGGCAATTGAATTTTACCCCAGAACAAAATATATAATTTGCATGACACTATGAAACTTGGCCAGCCACAGCTGAAACCACTGATTTATGGTATTGCTATTTTGGCAATTGAATATCACCCCAGAACAAAATATATGTTTCGTCAGAAACTATTATACTTTGCCAGACAGTGCTGGGACACCAGATTTAGGGGATTGCTATTTTGGCAGTTGAATTTCACCTCAGAACAAAATATACCCTGTTACGGACAGATTTAAACTAGGCCTGCAACAGCTGAAACACCAGATTCAGGGTATTGCTATTTTGGCAATTGAATTTAACCCCGGAACAAAATATATAATTTGCAGGACACTATGAAACTTGGCCAGCCACAGCTGAAACCACTGATTTATGGTATTGCTATTTTGGCAAAATATTTTCACCCCAGAACAAAATATAACTTTTGCCGGACACTATCAAACTTGGCCAGCCACAGCTGAAACAACTGAATTATGGTATTGCTATTTTGGCAATTGAATTTCACCCCAGAACAAAATATATCCTTTGCAGGACAGTATTATAGTTTGCCAGCCAGTGCTGGGACACCAGATTTAGGGGATTGCTTTTTTGGCAGTTGAATTTCACCCCAGAACAAAATATATGTTTTGGCGGACACTATTATAGTTTGCCAGCCACAGCTGAAACCACTGATTTATGGTATTGCTATTTTGGGAATTGAATTTCACCCCAGAACAAAATATACCCTGTTACGGACAGATTTAAACTAGGCCTGCAACAGCTGGAACACCAGATTCAGGGTATTGCTATTTTGGCAATTGAATTTTACCCCAGAACAAAATATATAATTTGCAGGACACTATGAAACTTGGCCAGCCACAGCTGAAACCACTGATTTATGGTATTGCTATTTTGGCAATTGAATTTCACCCCAGAATAAAATATATGTTTTGGCGGACACTATTATAGTTTGCCAGTCAGTGCTGGGACACCAGATTTATGGTATTGCTATTTTGGCAATTGAATTTCACCCCAGAACAAAATATATCTTTTGGCGGACACTATTATAGTTTGCAAGCCACAGCTGTGACACCAGATTTATGGTATTGCTATTTTGGCAATTTAATTTCACCCCAGAATAAAATATATGTTTTGGCGGACACTATTATAGTTTGCCAGCCAGTGCTGGGACACCAGATTTAGGGGATTGCTATTTTGGGAATTGAATTTTACCCCAGAACAAAATATACCCTGTTACGGACAGATTTAAACTAGGCCTGCAAAAGCTGGAACACCAGATTCAGGGTATTGCTATTTTGGCAATTGAATTTCACCCCAGAACAAAATATATAATTTGCAGGACACTATAAAACTTGGCCAGCCACAGCTGATACCACTGATTTATGGTATTGCTATTTTGGCAATTGAATTTCACCCCAGAACAAAATATATGTTTTGGAGGACACTATTACAGTTTGCCAACCAGTGCTGGGGCACCAGATTTAGGGGATTACTATTTTGGCAGTTGACTTTCACCCCAGAACAAAATTTATGTTTTGTCGGACACTATTATAGTTTGCCAGCCAGTGCTGGGACACCAGATTTATGGTATTGCTATTTTGGCAATTTAATTTCACCCCAGAACAATATATATGTTTTGGCGGACACTTTTGTAGTTTGCCAGGCACAGGTGTGACACCAGATTTATGGTATTGCTATTTTGGCAATTGAATTTCACCCCAGAACAAAATATACCCTGTTACGGACAGATTTAAACTAGGCCTGCAACAGCTGGAACACCAGATTCAGGGTATTGCAATTTTGGCAATTGTATTTCACCCCAGAACAAAATATATAATTTGCAGGACACTATGAAACTTGGCCAGCCACAGCTCAAACCACTGATTTATGGTATTGCTATTTTGGCAATTGAATTTCACCCCAGAACAATATGTACCCTGTTACGGACAGATTTAAACTAGGCCTGCAACAGCTGGAACACCAGATTCAGGGTATTGCAATTTTGGCAATTGTATTTCACCCCAGAACAAAATATATAATTTGCAGGACACTATGAAACTTGGCCAGCCACAGCTCAAACCACTGATTTATGGTATTGCTATTTTGGCAATTGAATTTCACCCCAGAACAATATGTACCCTGTTACGGACAGATTTAAACTAGGACTGCAACAGCTGGAACACCAGATTCAGGGTATTGCTATTTTGGCAATTGAATTTCACCCCAGAACAAAATATATCCTTTGCAGGACCCTATGAAACTTGGCCAGCCACAGCTGAAACCATTGATTTATGGTATTGCTATTTTGGCAATTGAATTAAACCCCAGAACAATATATATGTTTTGGCGGACACTATTATAGTTTGCCAGCCAGTGCGGGGACACCAGATTTAGGGGATTGCTATTTTGGCAGTTGAATTTCACCCCAGAACAAAAAATATGTTTTGGCGGACACTATTATAGTTTGCCAGCCATAGCTGAAACCACTGATTTATGGTATTGCTATTTTGGCAATTGAATTTCACCACAGAACAAAATATATGTTTTGGCGGACAGTATTATAGTTTGCCAGAAGGTGCTGAGACACCAGATTTAGGGGATTGCTATTTTGGCAGTTGAATTTCACCCCAGAACAAAATATACCCTGTTTCGGACAGATTTAAACTAGGCCTGCAACAGCTGGAACACCAGATTCAGGGTATTGCTATTTTGGCAATTGAATTTCACCCCAGAACAAAATATATAATTTGCAGGACACTATGAAACTTGGCCAGCCACAGCTGAAACCACTGATTTATGGTATTGCTATTTTGGCAATTGAATTTCACCCCAGAACAAAATATATGTTTTGGCGGACACTATTATAGTTTGCCAGTCAGTGTTGGGACACCAGATTGATGGTATTGCTATTTTGGCAATTTAATTTTACCCCAGAACAAAATATGTTTTGGCTGACACTAATATAGTTTGCCAGCCCGTGCTGGGACACCAGATTTATGGTATTACTATTTTGGCAATTGAATTTCACCCCAGAACAAAATATATGTTTTGTCGGACACAATTATATTTTTCCAGCCTCAGCTGTGACACCAGATTTATTGTATTGCTATTTTGGCAATTGAATTTCACCCCAGAACAAAATATATGTTTTGGCCGAAACTATTATAGTTTGCCAGCCAGTGCTGGGACACCAGATTTAGGGGATTGCTATTTTGGCAGTTGAATTTCACCCCAGAACAAAATATACCCTGTTACGGACAGATTTAAACTAAGCCTGCAACATCTGGAACACCAGATTCAGGGTATTGCTATTTTGGCAATTTAATTTCACCCCAGAACAAAATATATAATTTGCAGGACACTATGAAACTTGGCCAGCCACAGCTGAAACCACTGATTTATGGTATTGCTATTTTGGCAAAATATTTTCACCCCAGAACAAAATATAACTTTTGCCGTACACTATCAAACTTGGCCAGCCACAGCTGAAACAACTGAATTATGGTATTGCTATTTTGGCAATTGAATTTCACCCCAGAACAAAATATATGTTTTGGCGGACACTATTATAGTTTGCCAGCCAGTGCTGGGACACCAGATTTAGGGGATTGCTATTTTGGCAGTTGAATTTCACCCCAGAACAAAATATATTGTGACAGGACCATGGGGAAAGTGATAGAAGGAGTATACATTTCACCTAGGTTCCTGTCTTATACGTTCTAAAAGCAGCCAGGGAATTGACAGCAAGGAAAACTAGGTTTTCCCATTGCAAGGGTTTTGTTAAAAACCTGGTTAGAAGGGCCTGGCTGCTTGGAGCAGGGAGAGTTGGGTGGGTCTCTGCTCCAATTAGCCACTCCAGGTATTCAGGGTAACTGTGGCTAATCACCTGGAACCTGGGTGAGCTATAAAAGGGCAGACAGCTCACTAGCTGTGGTCTCTGCTCCTGGGAACAACTCTGGTGTGAGTAAAACAGACTGTGTGTTTTGTTGATGGAGCTGGGCACAAAGCTCAGTCTCATATAGTGAGGAACTACTTCTTGTTTAGACGTAGCGGCCAGATGGCCAGGTATTTCATTTATTCTTGAACTGTTTTTGTTTTATATTTTGACCTGCAAACATCAATAAAACTGGCTGAGGCCAGTTGCATCAAACTTGCGTGGACCGGACTGTGATTAATGTGCCTATAGCGCCCGTCTATCCCAGAAGACGGCGATCCCGGAAGCTAATCCTGCTACAATATGTTTTGGCGGACACTATTATAGTTTGCCAGCCACAGCTGAAACCACTGATTTATGGTATTGCTATTTTGGGAATTGAATTTAACCCCAAAACAAAATATACCCTGTTACGGACAGATTTAAACTAGGCCTGCAACAGCTGGAACACCAGATTCAGGGTATTGCTATTTTGGCAATTGAATTTAACCCCGGAACAAAATATATAATTTGCAGGACACTATGAAACTTGGCCAGCCACAGCTGAAACCACTGATTTATGGTATTGCTATTTTGGCAAAATATTTTCACCCCAGAACAAAATATAACTTTTGCCGAACACTATCAAACTTGGCCAGCCACAGCTGAAACAACTGAATTATGGTATTGCTATTTTGGCAATTGAATTTCACCCCAGAACAAAATATATCCTTTGCAGGACACTATTATATTTTGCCAGCCAGTGCTTTGACACCAGATTTAGGGGATTGCTTTTTTGGCAGTTGAATTTCACCCCAGAACAAAATATATGTTTTGGCGGACACTATTATAGTTTGCCAGCCACAGCTGAAACCACTGATTTATGGTATTAATATTTTGGCAATTGAATATCACCCCAGAACAAAATATATGTTTTGGCGGACACTATTATAGTTTGACAGCCAGTGCTGGGACACCAGATTTATGGTATTGCTATTTTGGCAATTGAATTTCACCCCAGAACAAAATATATGTTTTGGCGGACACAATTATATTTTTCCAGCCTCAGCTGTGACACCAGATTTATGGTATTGCTATTTTGGCAATTGATTTTCACCCCAGAATAAAATATATGTTTTGGCGGAAACTATTATAGTTTGCCAGACAGTGCTGGGACACCAGATTTAGGGGATTGCTATTTTGGCAGTTGAATTTCACCCCAGAACAAAATATACCCTGTTACGGACAGATTTAAACTAGGCCTGCAACAGCTGGAACACCAGATTCAGGGTATTGCTATTTTGGCAATTGAATTTAACCCCGGAACAAAATATATAATTTGCAGGACACTATGAAACTTGGCCAGCCACAGCTGAAACCACTGATTTATGGTATTGCTATTTTGGCAAGATATTTTCACCCCAGAACAAAATATAACTTTTGCCGGACACTATCAAACTTGGCCAGCCACAGCTGAAACAACTGAATTATGGTATTGCTATTTTGGCAATTGAATTTCACCCCAGAACAAAATATATCCTTTGCAGGACACTATTATAGTTTGCCAGCCAGTGCTGGGACACCAGATTTAGGGGATTGCTTTTTTGGCAGTTGAATTTCACCCCAGAACAAAATATATGTTTTGGCGGACACTATTATAGTTTGCCAGCCACAGCTGAAACCACTGATTTATGGTATTGCTATTTTGGGAATTGAATTTCACCCCAGAACAAAATATACCCTGTTACAGACAGATTTAAACTAGGCCTGCAACAGCTGGAACACCAGATTCAGGGTATTGCTATTTTGGCAATTGAATTTTACCCCAGAACAAAATATATAATTTGCAGGACACTATGAAACTTGGCCAGCCACAGCTGAAACCACTGATTTATGGTATTGCTATTTTGGCAATTGAATTTAACCCCAGAATAAAATATATGTTTTGGCGGACACTATTATAGTTTGCCAGTCAGTGCTGGGACACCAGATTTATGGTATTGCTATTTTGGCAATGGAATTTCACCCCAGAACAAAATTTATGTTTTGGCGGACACTATTACAGTTTGCCAGCCACAGCTGTGACACCAGATTTATGGTATTGCTATTTTGGCAATTGAATTTCACCCCAGAATAAAATATATGTTTTGGCGGACACTATTATAGTTTGCCAGCCAGTGTTGGGACACCCGATTTAGGGGATTGCTATTTTGGGAATTGAATTTCACCCCAGAACAAAATATACCCTGTTACGGACAGATTTAAACTAGGCCTGCAACAGCTGGAACACCAGATTCAGGGTATTGCTATTTTGGCAATTGAATTTCACCCCAGAACAAAATATATAATTTGCAGGACACTATAAAACTTGGCGAGCCACAGCTGATACCATTGATTTATGGTATTGCTATTTTGGCAATTGAATTTCACCCCAGAACAAAATATATGTTTTGGAGGACACTATTACAGTTTGCCAACCAGTGCTGGGGCACCAGATTTAGGGGATTGCTATTTTGGCAGTTGACTTTCACCCCAGAACAAAATATATGTTTTGGCGGACACTATTATAGTTTGCCAGCCAGTGCTGGGACACCAGATTTATGGTATTGCTATTTTGGCAATTGAATTTCACCCCAGAACAATATATATGTTTTGGCGGACACTTTTATAGTTTGCCAGGCACAGGTGTGACACCAGATTTATGGTATTGCTATTTTGGCAATTAAATTTCACCCCAGAACAAAATATATGTTTTGGCGGACACTATTATAGTTTGCCAGCCAGTGCTGGGACACCAGATTTAGGGGATTGCTATTTTTGTAATTGAATTTCACCCCAGAACAAAATATATGTTTTGGCGGACACTATTATAGTTTGCCAGCCACAGCTGAAACCACTGATTTATGGCATTGCAACTTCGGCAATTGAATTTCACCCCAGAACAAAATATACCCTGTTACGGACAGATTTAAACTAGGCCTGCAAAAGCTGGAACACTAGATTCAGGGTATTGCAATTTTGGCAATTGTATTTCACCCCAGAACAAAATATATAATTTGCAGGACACTATGAAACTTGGCCAGCCACAGCTGAAACCACTGATTTATGGTATTGCTATTTTGGCAATTGAATTTCACCCCAGAACAAAATATATGTTTTGGCGGACACTATTATAGTTTGACAGCCAGTGCTGGGACACCAGATTTATGGTATTGCTATTTTGGCAATTGAATTTCACCCCAGAAAAAAATATATGTTTTGGCGTACACTATCATATTTTTCCAGCCTCAGCTGTGATACCAGATTTATGGTATTGCTACAGATGTAGCATGGTTAGCACTCCTTTTTTCTGAGATTTCTGAGTTTAGTTATCTAATCTAAGCAAACACCTTCAATTGCTTTTCAATGGCTTTTTTTATCAAGATAATGAAATGAGTTAAGAAATTTGAGTTAACAGCGGGAGTGCTAACCCTGCTACATCTGCATTTTGGCAATTGAATTTCACCCCAGAACAAAATATATGTTTTGGCGGACAGTATTATAGTTTGCCAGCCAGTGATGGGACACCAGATTTAGGGGATTGCTATTTTTGCAGTTGAATTTCACCCCAGAACAAAATATACCCTGTTACGGACAGATTTAAACTAGGCTGCAACAGCTGGAACACTAGATTCAGGGTATTGCTATTTTGGCAATTGAATTTCACCCCAGAGCAAAATATATAATTTGCAGGACACTATGAAACTTGGCCAGCCACAGCGGAAACCACTGATTTATGGTATTGCTATTTTGGCAATTGAATTTCACCCCAGAACAAAATATATGTTTTGGCGGACACTATTATAGTTTGACAGCCAGTGCTGGGACACCAGATTTATGGTATTGCTATTTTGGCAATTGAATTTCACCCCAGAACAAAATATATGTTTTGGCGGACACTATCATATTTTTCCAGCCTCAGCTGTGACATCAGATTTATGGTATTGCTATTTTGGCAATTGAATTTAACCCCAGAACAAAATATATGTTTTGGCGGAAACTATTATAGTTTGCCAGCCAGTGCTGGGACACCAGATTTAGGGGATTGCTATTTTGGCGGTTGAATTTCACCCCAGAACAAAATATACCCTGTTACGGACAGATTTAAACTAGGTCTGCAACAGCTGGAACACCAGATTCAGGGTATTGCTATTTTGGCAGTTGAATTTAACCCCAGAACAAAATATATAATTTGCAGGACACTATGAAACTTGGCCAGCCACAGCTGAAACCACTGATTTATGGTATTGCTATTTTGGCAAATGAATTTCACCCCAGAACAAAATATAACTTTTGCCAGACACTATCATAGCTTGGCCAGCCACAGCTGGGACAACTGATTTATGGTATTGCTATTTTGGCAATTGAATTTCACCCCAGAACAAAATATATGTTTTGGCGGACACTATTATAGTTTGCCAGCCAGTAGCTGTGACATCTAGATTTAGGGTATTGCTATTTTGGCAATTGAATTTTACCCCAGAACAAAATATATGTTTTGGAGGACACTATTATAGTTTGCCAGCGACAGCTGAAACCACTGATTTATGGTGATTGCTATTTTGGCAATTGAATTTCACCCCAGAACAAAATATACCCTGTTACGGACAGATTTAAACTAGGCCTGCAACAGCTGGAACACCAGATTCAGGGTATTGCTATTTTGGCAGTTGAATTTAACCCCAGAACAAAATATATAATTTGCAGGACACTATGAAACTTGGCCAGCCACAGCTGAAACCACTGATTTATGGTATTGCTATTTTGGCAAAATATTTTCACCCCAGAACAAAATATAACTTTTGCCAGACACTATCAAACTTGGCCAGCCACAGCTGAAACAACTGAATTATGGTATTGCTATTTTGGCAATTGAATTTCACCCCAGAACAAAATATATGTTTTGGCGGACACTATTATAGTTTGCCAGCCAGTGCTGGGACACTAGATTTAGGGGATTGCTATTTTGGCAATTGAATTTTTACCCCAGAACAAAATATATGTTTTGGAGGACACTATTATAGTTTGCCAGCGACAGCTGAAACCACTGATTTATGGTATTGCTATTTTGGCAATTGAATTTCACCCCAGAACAAAATATACCCTGTTACGGACAGATTTAAACTAGGCCTGCAACAGCTGGAACACCAGATTCAGGGTATTGCTATTTTTGCAATTTAATTTTACCCCAGAACAAAATATATAATTTGCAGGACAATATGAAACTTGGCCAGCCACAGCTGAAACCACTGATTTATGGTATTGCTATTTTGGCAATTGAATTTCACCACAGAACAAAATATATGTTTTGGCGGACAGTATTATAGTTTGCCAGCCAGTGATGGGACACCAGATTTAGGGGATTGCTATTTTTGCAGTTGAATTTCACCCCAGAACAAAATATACCCTGTTACGGGCAGATTTAAACTAGGCTGCAACAGCTGGAACACCAGATTCAGGGTATTGCTATTTTGGCAATTGAATTTCACCCCAGAGCAAAATATATAATTTGCAGGACACTATGAAACTTGGCCAGCCACAGCGGAAACCACTGATTTATGATATTGATATTTTGGGAAATTAATTTCACCCCAGAAAAAAATATAACTTTTGCCGGACACAATCAAACTTGGCCAGCCTCAGCTGAAACAACTGAATTTTGGTATTGCTATTTTGGCAATTGAATTTCACCACAGAACAAAATATATGTTTTGGCGGACACTATTATAGTTTGCCAGCCAGTGCTGGGACACCAGATTTAGGGGATTGCTATTTTGGCAGTTGAATTTCACCCCAGAACAAAATATTCCCTGTTACGGACAGATTTAAACTAGGCCTGCAACAGCTGGAACACCAGATTCAGGGTATTGCTATTTTGGCAATTGAATTTCACCCCAGAACAAAATATATAATTTGCAGGACACTATAAAACTTGGCGAGCCACAGCTGATACCATTGATTTATGGTATTGCTATTTTGGCAATTGAATTTCACCCCAGAACAAAATATATGTTTTGGAGGACACTATTACAGTTTGCCAACCAGTGCTGGGGCACCAGATTTAGGGGATTGCTATTTTGGCAGTTGACTTTCACCCCAGAACAAAATATATGTTTTGGCGGACACTATTATAGTTTGCCAGCCAGTGCTGGGACACCAGATTTATGGTATTGCTATTTTGGCAATTGAATTTCACCCCAGAACAATATATATGTTTTGGCGGACACTTTTATAGTTTGCCAGGCACAGGTGTGACACCAGATTTATGGTATTGCTATTTTGGCAATTGAATTTCACCCCAGAACAAAATATATGTTTTGGCGGACACTATTATAGTTTGCCAGCCAGTGCTTGGACACCAGATTTAGGGGATTGCTATTTTGGTAATTGAATTTCACCCCAGAACAAAATATATATTTTGCGGACACTATTATAGTTTGCCAGCCACAGCTGAAACCACTGATTTATGGCATTGCTATCTTGGCAATTGAATTTCACCCCAGAACAAAATATACCCTGTTAGCGGACAGATTTAAACTAGGCCTGCCAAAGCTGGAACACTAGATTCAGGGTATTGCTAATTTTGGCAATTGTATTTCACCCCAGAACAAAATATATAATTTGCAGGACACTATGAAACTTGGCCAGCCACAGCTGAAACCACTGATTTATGGTATTGCTATTTTGGCAATTGAATTTCACCCCAGAACAAAATATATGTTTTGGCGGACACTATTATAGTTTGCCAGCCAGTGCTGGGACACCAGATTTAGGGGATTGCTATTTTGGCAGTTGAATTTCACCCCAGAACAAAATATACCCTGTTACGGACAGATTTAAACTAGGCCTGCAACAGCTGGAACACCAGATTCAGGGTATTGCTATTTTGGCAATTGAATTTCACCCCAGAACAAAATATATTTTTGCGGACACTATCAAACTTGGCCAGCCACAGCTGAAACATCTGAATTATGGCATTGCTATTTTGGCAATTGAATTTCACCCCAGAACAAAATATATGTTTTGGCGGACACTATTTATTGTTTGCCAGCCAGTGCTGGGACACCAGATTTAGGGGATTGCTATTTTGGCAGTTGAATTTCACCCCAGAACAAAATATACCCTGTTACGGACAGATTTAAACTAGGCCTGCAACAGCTGGAACACCAGATTCAGGGTATTGCTATTTTGGCAACTGAATTTTACCCCAGAACAAAATATATAATTTGCAGGACACTATGAAACTTGGCCAGCCACAGCTGAAACCACTGATTTATGGTATTGCTATATTGGCAATTGAATTTCACCCCAGAACAAAATATATGTTTTGGCGGACACTATTATAGTTTGATAGCCAGTGTGGGACATCAGATTCAGTGATTGCTATATTTAGCAGTGTTTACCCCGGAGCATACTGATTCAGTGTATTGCTATTTTGGCAATTGAATTTCACCCCAGAGCAAAATATATAATTTGCAGGACACTATGAAACTTGGCCAGCCACAGCGGAAACCACTGATTTATGATATTGATATTTTGGAAAATTAATTTCACCCCAGAAAAAATATAACTTTTGCCGGACACAATCAAACTTGGCCAGCCACAGCTGAAACAACTGAATTATGGTATTGCTATTTTGGCAATTGAATTTCACCACAGAACAAAATATATGTTTTGGTGGACACTATTATAGTTTGCCAGCCAGTGCTGGGACACCAGATTTAGGGGATTGCTATTTTGGCAGTTGAATTTCACCCTAGAACAAAATATACCCTGTTACGGACAGATTTAAACTAGGCCTGCAACAGCTGGAACACCAGATTCAGGGTATTGCTATTTTGGCAGTTGACTTTAACCCCAGAACAAAATATATGTTTTGGCGGACACTATTATAGTTTGCCAGCCAGTGCTGGGACACCAGATTTAGGGGATTGCTATTTTGGCAGTTGAATTTCACCCCAGAACAAAATATACCCTGTTACGGACAGATTTAAACTAGGCCTGCAACAGCTGGAACACCAGATTCAGGGTATTGCTATTTTGGCAATTGAATTTCACCCCAGAACAAAATATATTTTTTGCCGGACACTATCAAACTTGGCCAGCCACAGCTGAAACAACTGAATTATGGCATTGCTATTTTGGCAATTGAATTTCACCCCAGAACAAAATATATGTTTTGGCGGACACTATTTTTGTTTGCCAGCCAGTGCTGGGACACCAGATTTAGGGGATTGCTATTTTGGCAGTTGAATTTCACCCCAGAACAAAATATACCCTGTTACGGACAGATTTAAACTAGGCCTGCAACAGCTGGAACACCAGATTCAGGGTATTGCTATTTTGGCAACTGAATTTTACCCCAGAACAAAATATATAATTTGCAGGACACTATGAAACTTGGCCAGCCACAGCTGAAACCACTGATTTATGGTATTGCTATATTGGCAATTGAATTTCACCCCAGAACAAAATATATGTTTTGGCGGACACTATTATAGTTTGACAGCCAGTGCTGGGACACCAGATTCAGTGTATTGCTATTTTGGCAATTGAATTTCACCCCAGAGCAAAATATATAATTTGCAGGACACTATGAAACTTGGCCAGCCACAGCGGAAACCACTGATTTATGATATTGATATTTTGGAAAATTAATTTCACCCCAGAAAAAAATATAACTTTTGCCGGACACAATCAAACTTGGCCAGCCACAGCTGAAACAACTGAATTATGGTATTGCTATTTTGGCAATTGAATTTCACCACAGAACAAAATATATGTTTTGGTGGACACTATTATAGTTTGCCAGCCAGTGCTGGGACACCAGATTTAGGGGATTGCTATTTTGGCAGTTGAATTTCACCCTAGAACAAAATATACCCTGTTACGGACAGATTTAAACTAGGCCTGCAACAGCTGGAGCACCAGATTCAGGGTATTGCTATTTTGGCAGTTGACTTTAACCCCAGAACAAAATATATAATTTGCAGGACACTATGAAACTTGCCCAGCCACAGCTGAAACCACTGATTTATGGTATTGCTATTTTGGCAAAATATTTTCACCCCAGAACAAAATATAACTTTTGCCGGACACTATCAAACTTGGCCAGCCACAGCTGAAACAACTGAATTATGGTATTGCTATTTTGGCAATTGAATTTAACCCCAGAACAAAATATATGTTTTGGCGGACACTAATATAGTTTGCCAGCCAGTGCTGGGACACCAGATTTAGGGGATTGCTATTTTGACAATTGAATTTCACCCCAGAACAAAAAATATGTTTTGGCGGACACTATTATAGTTTGCCAGGAACAGCTGAAACAACTGATTTATGGTATTGCTATTTTGGCAATTGAATTTCACCACAGAACAAAATATATGTTTTGGCGGACAGTATTATAGTTTGCCAGCCAGTGATGGGACACCAGATTTAGGGGATTGCTATTTTTGCAGTTGAATTTCACCCCAGAACAAAATATACCCTGTTACGGGCAGATTTAAACTAGGCTGCAACAGCTGGAACACCAGATTCAGGGTATTGCTATTTTGGCAATTGAATTTCACCCCAGAGCAAAATATATAATTTGCAGGACACTATGAAACTTGGCAAGCCACAGCGGAAACCACTGATTTATGATATTGATATTTTGGGAAATTAATTTCACCCCAGAAAAAAATATAACTTTTGCCGGACACAATCAAACTTGGCCAGCCTCAGCTGAAACAACTGAATTTTGGTATTGCTTTTTTTGCAATTGAATTTCACCACAGAACAAAATATATGTTTTGGCGGACATTATTATAGTTTGCCAGCCAGTGCTGGGACACCAGATTTAGGGGATTGCTATTTTGGCAGTTGAATTTCACCCCAGAACAAAATATACCCTGTTATGGACAGATTTAAACTAGGCCTGCAACAGCTGGAACACCAGATTCAGGGTATTGCTATTTTGGCAATTGAATTTCACCCCAGAACAAAATATATTTTTTGCCGGACACTATCAAACTTGGCCAGCCACAGCTGAAACAACTGAATTATGGCATTGCTATTTTGGCAATTGAATTTCACCCCAGAACAAAATATATGTTTTGGCGGACACTATTTTTTGTTTGCCAGCCAGTGCTGGGACACCAGATTTAGGGGATTGCTATTTTGGCAGTTGAATTTCACCCCAGAACAAAATATACCCTGTTACGGACAGATTTAAACTAGGCCTGCAACAGCTGGAACACCAGATTCAGGGTATTGCTATTTTGGCAACTGAATTTTACCCCAGAACAAAATATATAATTTGCAGGACACTATGAAACTTGGCCAGCCACAGCTGAAACCACTGATTTATGGTATTGCTATATTGGCAATTGAATTTCACCCCAGAACAAAATATATGTTTTGGCGGACACTATTATAGTTTGACAGCCAGTGCTGGGACACCAGATTCAGTGTATTGCTATTTTGGCAATTGAATTTCACCCCAGAGCAAAATATATAATTTGCAGGACACTATGAAACTTGGCCAGCCACAGCGGAAACCACTGATTTATGATATTGATATTTTGGAAAATTAATTTCACCCCAGAAAAAAATATAACTTTTGCCGGACACAATCAAACTTGGCCAGCCACAGCTGAAACAACTGAATTATGGTATTGCTATTTTGGCAATTGAATTTCACCACAGAACAAAATATATGTTTTGGTGGACACTATTATAGTTTGCCAGCCAGTGCTGGGTCACCAGATTTAGGGGATTGCTATTTTGGCAGTTGAATTTCACCCTAGAACAAAATATACCCTGTTACGGACAGATTTAAACTAGGTCTGCAACAGCTGTAACACCAGATTCAGGCTATTGCTATTTTGGCAATTGAATTTCACACCAGAACAAAATATATTTTTTGCCGGACACTATCAAACTTGGCCAGCCACAGCTGAAACAACTGAATTATGGCATTGCTATTTTGGCAATTGAATTTCACCCCAGAACAAAATAAATGTTTTGGCGGACACTATTTTTTGTTTGCCAGCCAGTGCTGGGACACCAGATTTAGGGGATTGCTATTTTGGCAGTTAAATTTCACCCCAGAACAAAATATACCCTGTTACGGACAGATTTAAACTAGGCCTGCAACTGCTGGAACACCAGATTCAGTGTATTGCTATTTTGGCAACTGAATTTTACCCCAGAACAAAATATATAATTTGCAGGACACTATGAAACTTGGCCAGCCACAGCTGAAACCACTGATTTATGGTATTGCTATTTTGGCAATTGAATTTCACCCCAGAACAAAATATATGTTTTGGCGGACACTATTATAGTTTGACAGCCAGTGCTGGGACACCAGATTTATGGTATTGCTATTTTGGCAGTTGAATTTCACCCCAGAACAAAATATATAATTTGCAGGACACTATGAAACTTGGCCAGCCACAACTGAAACCACTGATTTATGGTATTGCTATTTTGGCAAAATATTTTCACCCCAGAACAAAATATAACTTTTGCCGGACACTATCAAACTTGGCCAGCCACAGCTGAAACAACTGAATTATGGTATTGCTATTTTGGCAATTGAATTTCACCACAGAACAAAATATATGTTTTGGCGGACAATATTATAGTTTGCCAGCCAGTGCTGGGACACCAGATTTAGGGGATTGCTATTTTGACAATTGAATTTCACCCCAGAACAAAATATATGTTTTGGCGGACTCTATTATAGTTTGCCAGCCACAGCTGAAACCACTGATTTATGGTATTGCTATTTTTGCAATTGAATTTCACCCCAGAACAAAATATACCCTGTTACGGACAGATTTAAACTAGGCCTGCAACAGCTGGAACACCAGATTCAGGCTATTGCTATTTTGGCAATTGAATTTTACCCCAGAACAAAATATATTTTTTGCCGGACACTATCAAACTTGGCCAGCCACAGCTGAAACAACTGAATTATGGTATTGCTATTTTGGAAATTGAATTTCACCCCAGAACAAAATATATCCTGTTACGGACAGATTTAAACTAGGCCTGCAACAGCTGGAACACCAGATTCAGGCTATTGCTATTTTGGCAATTGAATTTCACCCCAGAACTAAATATATTTTTTGCCGGACACTATCAAACTTGGCCAGCCACAGCTGAAACAACTGAATTATGGCATTGCTATTTAGGCAATTGAATTTCACCCCAGAACAAAATATATGTTTTGGCGGACACTATTTTTTGTTTGCCAGCCAGTGCTGGGACACCAGATTTAGGGGATTGCTATTTTGGCAGTTGAATTTCACCCCAGAACAAAATATACCCTGTTACGGACAGATTTAAACTAGGCCTGCAACAGCTGGAACACCAGATTCAGGGTATTGCTATTTTGGCAACTGAATTTTACCCCAGAACAAAATATATAATTTGCAGGACACTATGAAACTTGGCCAGCCACAGCTGAAACCACTGATTTATGGTATTGCTATTTTGGCAATTGAATTTCACCCCAGAACAAAATATATGTTTTGGCGGACACTATTATAGTTTGACAGCCAGTGCTGGGACACCAGATTTATGGTATTGCTATTTTGGCAATTGAATTTCACCCCAGAACAAATTATATGTTTTGGCGGACACTATCATATTTTTCCAGCCTCAGCTGTGACACCAGATTTATGGTATTGCTATTTTGGCAATTGAATTTCACCCCAGAACAAAATATATGTTTTGGCGGAAACTATTATAGTTTGCCAGCCAGTGCTGGGACACCAGATTTATGGTATTGCTATTTTGGCAATTGAATTTCACCCCAGAACAAAATATATGTTTTGGCGGACACTATCATATTTTTCCAGCCTCAGCTGTGACACCAGATTTTTGGTATTGCTATTTTGGCAGTTTAATTTCACCCCAGAACAAAATATACTCTGTTACGGACAGATTTAAACTAGGCCTGCAACAGCTGGAACACCAGATTCAGGGTATTGCTATTTTGGCAGTTGAATTTAACCCCAGAACAAAATATATAATTTGCAGGACACTATGAAACTTGGCCAGCCACAACTGAAACCACTGATTTATGGTATTGCTATTTTGGCAAAATATTTTCACCCCAGAACAAAATATAACTTTTGCCGGACACTATCAAACTTGGCCAGCCACAGCTGAAACAACTGAATTATGGCATTGCTATTTTGGCAATTGAATTTCACCCCAGAACAAAATATATGTTTTGGCGGTGTAAGAGGGTGCAAGGTGTCATATTGGATGGCAGGTACGTGTCACCGAGGTTGCTGGCCTCGGTGAGGTAAGAGCCGGTTTTTTTTTTATCTGCAGCAGCTAGTGCTGCTTGACTCTGTTAAATAGCATGGCTGCAAAGCCGATCCGGGCCGGCTCTTACCGGGAGCAGCTAAAGTGTAGGGTGGGTGGCTGCTCCCCACGATCCAGTCCTGGTTTTGGGCTGGGTATAAAACACAGCCAGCAGCTGTGTCTGGGGTGGTGATTATCCTGGAGCCTGCTAACAGGGCTCTGGAGTTCTCTGTCCTGGAGGAAAGAGCTCAGCAAGAAGGTGGCTTTTGTTCCTGACTACCTGAAGGTGGATTCTCCTGCGGCTGGGCCGACAGCCTGGTGCGAACCTGTACCTACACCTCCCAGGTGACTGAACCTGTGTTGGCCTGTTTTGTTTTGCCTCCTTGTTTCTGACATGTGTGATTTACCACCGAAAGACTGTTTGCTGTTTATTTTTGTGTCAGTGTGAATAAAACACTGTTTATTGCACATCCTGGACTCTTTGTTTTGCCTCGGTACTGCACCCGCACCGCTGTCTACCAGAGCGACTCCCCACATTGGACACTATTTTTTGTTTGCCAGCCAGTGCTGGGACACCAGATTTAGGGGATTGCTATTTTGGCAGTTGAATTTCACCCCAGAACAAAATATACCCTGTTACGGACAGATTTAAACTAGGCCTGCAACAGCTGGAACACCAGATTCAGGGTATTGCTATTTTGGCAACTGAATTTTACCCCAGAACAAAATATATAATTTGCAGGACACTATGAAACTTGGCAAGCCACTGCTGAAACCACTGATTTATGGTATTGCTATTTTGGCAAAATATTTTCTCCCCAGAACAAAATATAACTTTTGCCAGACACTATCAAACTTGGCCAGCCACAGCTGAAACAACTGAATTATGGTATTGCTATTTTGGCAATTGAATTTCACCCCAGAACAAAATATATGTTTTGGCGGACACTATTATAGTTTGCCAGCCAGTGCTGGGACACCAGATTTAGGGGATTGCTATTTTGGCAATTGAATTTCACCCCAGAACAAAATATATGTTTTGGCGGACACTATTATAGTTTGCCAGCCACAGCTGAAACCACTGATTTATGGTATTGCTATTTTGGCAATTGAATTTCACCCCAGAACAAAATATATGTTTTGGCGGACACTATTATAGTTTGCCAGACAGTGCTGGGACACAAGATTTAGGGGATTGCTATTTTGGCAGTTGAATTTCACCCCAGAACAAAATATACCCTGTTACGGACAGATTTAACCCCTTAAGGACCGGGGGTTTTGGGATTTTTGCGTTTTTGTTTTGCGCTCCCTGCCTTCCAAAAGCCATAACATTTTTATATTTCCGCTCACATAGCCATATGATGGCTTGTTTTATGCTGGACAAGTTGTACTTTTTAACGCTACCATTTATTTTTGCATGTGATGTAGTGGGAAACGGGAAAAAAATTCCAAATGGGGCGAAATTGCAAAAAAAAAGCAATTTCACCACAGTTTTACGGGTTTTTAAATTACAACGTTCGATTTGCGATAAAACTGACTAACTAATTTTATTCTTCAGGTCAGTACGAATCCGGCAATACCTAATATGTATAGTTTTTCTTGCGTTTTGATAGTGAAAAAAAAATTAAAAGTGGGAATTTTTTTATTTTATTTTTTTGTCGCCATGTTTTGACCCCTATAACTTTTTTGTAATTATGCGTACGGAGCAGTGTAGGGGCTCATTTTTTGCGGGGCAATCTGAACTTTTAATTGATACCATTATGGGGTGCGTATGATGTTTTGATCACTTTTTATTCATATTTTTTTTTAGGAAATGAAGCGTCTAAAAATGGTGAATTAGCCATTTGGACGCTTTTTTTCGTTTTTATGTTTACCGTATGGTGAATATTTTTTAATATTATTATAGTATGGGCGTTTTCGCACATTGCGACACCCATTATGTGTAATTTTTTTATTTTTTTATTTATTTTATTTTCATTTTGGGGAAAGGGGGGTGATTTGAATTTTTATATTTTTTTTTTTTAAACTTTTTTTTTTTTTTTTTACCACTTTCTTATAGTTCCCATAGGTAACTATAAGATGCAATCATCAGATTGCTATTCTCATATATTCCAATGCAAAAGCATTGGAATATATGAGAAAATCGCATATTTCCTATGGAGCCTATTACAGTCATAGGCTCCATAGGAATACTATGTAATAACCTAGGTTTCATTCACAGAAACCTAGGCTACTACATGCATTCTCCGACTCCCCCTTGTGGCCATCAGGGGAGCCGGAGCACAAACCGAAAGTGAAACTGTCGGTTTTTGCGCGATCAGATGCCGTGGTCAGGATTGACCACGGCATCTGAGGGGTTAAATGTCCACGATCGGCATCGCTGCCAGTCGCGGACATGAGCTGCGGGTGTCAGCTTGATGAATCAAGCGTTTACCCGCAGCTCATGCGGGCGCATGAACAAAAATATACCCTGTTACGGACAGACTTAAACTAGGCCTGCAACAGCTGGAACACCAGATTCAGGGTATTGCTATTTTGGCAATTGAATTTCACCCCAGAACAAAATATATCCTTTGCAGGACACTATGAAACTTGGCCAGCCACAGCTGAAACCACTGATTTATGGTATTGCTATTTTGGCAATTGAATTTCACCCCAGAACAAAATATATGTTTTGGCGGACACTATTATAGTTTGCCAGCCAGTGCTGGGACACCAGATTTAGGGGATTGCTATTTTGGCAGTTGAATTTCACCCCTGAACAAAATATATGTTTTGGCGGATACTATTATAGTTTGCCAGCCACAGCTGAAACCACTGATTTATGGTATTGCTATTTTGGCAATTGAATTTCACCCCAGAACAAAATATACCCTGTTACGGACAGATTTAAACTAGGCCTGCAACAGCTGGAACACCAGATTCAGGGTATTGCTATTTTGGCAATTGAATTTCACCCCAGAACAAAATATATAATTTGCAGGACACTATGAAACTTGGCCAGCCACAGCTGAAACCACTGATTTATGGTATTGCTATTTTGGCAAATTAATTTCATTCTAGAACAAAATATAACTTTTGCCGGATACTATCAAACTTGGTCAGCCACAGCTGAAACAACTGAATTATGGTATTGCTATTTTGGCAATTGAATTTCACCCCAGAACAAAATATGTGTTTTGGCGGACACTATTATAGTTTGCCAGCCAGTGCTGGGACTCCAGATTTAGGGGATTGCTATTTTGGCAATTGAATTTCACCCCAGAACAAAATATATGTTTTGGCGGACACTATTATAGTTTGCTAGCCAAAGCTGGAACACCAGATTTAGGGGATTGGTATTTTGGCAATTGTATTAAACCCCTGAATAAAATATAGAAATTGCTATCCTGAGTTTCTAGGGGTGACAATTAGCACAGCCAAGCCCCTGATGTCGGATATAGCAAAAAAAACTAGTATTGATGGATTGATGGACATGGTGGCAGCTTGTTCTGGAGCACCACAAGTCACAAAATGGCCGCCGATCACCGTAGAAAATAAGTGACAGAAAAACGCTCTGTGCAGCCTAAAAACCAGTGAGCAAGTACCTAGAAGAAGTTCAATCATTCACAGCTGTAGATCGATCACTTCATTAGGTGCTTTTGCAGACTTTTCTCTGCCTAATCTCGCCCTGACAGAAGCTGCGTCCTCTCCCTACACTAATCAGAGCAGTGTGACGTGCGGCGCTACGTGACTCCAGCTTAAATAGAGGCTGGGTTACATGCTGCACTTGGCCAATCACAGCCATGCCATTAGTAGGCATGGCTGTGATGGGCTCTTAGGGCAAGAAGTAAAACGCTAGCTGATTGGCTGCTGTGCAGCCCTTCAGAAAGCGGGAAGAAATCGCCGAACAATGAACCAGAACTTTTTTGAAAATGTTCTTGTCCGGGTCCGTGTCTCGAACACCCCAAAATTCAGTACAAACCCGAACTTTTCTCGAACTGTTCGCTCAACACTAGTCAGGGCCTCTATTTGTCCGGCTAATCTGGCTACCTCCAGGTCTCTGTCTCTCTCCCTCCATCTCCCCTCCCTGTCTGCACTCTCCTCTGTCTCTCCCCCCCCACTGCTCCTGGCAGGTGCATGAAGGAAGGGGGACTTACAGGATCACTGGCCGCTGTGTCTTGAGGAGGTTTTGGTTCTTCCTCCTCCTGCTGCTCTTTCTGCCCCGCGTCTCCACTCCCATCATGATAGGCACATCCAAGGGATTAGGGGTGCAGTAGGATGGACAACCTGACTCCCTGACATGCAATATATGCCATCTAGATTTAGCACGGGATACCGGGGGGTTACAGGCTTCAGCATTTTCACGGCAGTCTCATTGACTGGGTTTTCACAGGGCTGCACTGTCTCTTCAAATGTTCTCAATGGAGGATTGGGGCAACTCGGAGTGGACTGTCTGTCACCCTGCGGTGGGGGCTGGACAGTGCAGAGGACCATCTGAACTGGGGTGAGTGGAAGGGGAATTTTGTCTATGGACCAGAGCTGAGTCGTCACAGAGACCTTCCCACTTCTGGAAGGGTGGGGCCGGGGGGCACCACAAGCAAGACACGTATCTAGGGTTTCAGGATTCTGCTGTCCACAATGTGTGCACACGTCCATTAAGCTGGTCCCCTCACTGTCACGCCACTCTGTGGGCGGAGCCCCTGAGAGTGCGGGTCACCAGATAATGCGCCACCGGCACAAGTATAGTGTGACGGCACTCCACTCTGTGGCATATAAACATACGCTTTCAGACCTTCATCCCATCTCTCTATCTCTCTGAGCCTCCGTTAGCAGCCAGGCGGTCTGCTGTTCACTGCCAGTCCTGTGAAGCACTCAGAAAGCCTTCGGAGCCGCGGCTGGATGTTTCGGGCCGAAACCCGGAAGATCGGGTCGGCGGCTCCGCAAATGCGGAAGCGGAAAGCACATAGTGTGCTCTCCGCATCACGTCCGGCCTCATTCACAATGGATGCGGACAAAAATTGCAGATGTGTGAATGGGGCCTTAGGTCCGGATGCGTTGCGTGAAAACTGTGCGACTTCACAGGCAAAGCCATTCAGTTTTGCCTGCGATTGCATTCAGTTGTTCAGTTTTTTCCTCGCGGGTGCAATGCGTTTTGATGCGTTTTTCACGCGCGTGATAAAAAACTGAAGGTTTACAAACAACATCTTCTTGCTTGCGGATGCAATGCCTTTTTCATGCAGCCCCATTCACTTCTATGAGGCTAGGGCTGCGTGAAAAATGTTGAATATAGAACATGCTGTGATTTTCACGCAAAGCACAAGTAATGCGTAAAAAAAAAATCCTCATGTACACAGACCCATTGAAATTAATGGGTCAGGATTTAGTGCGGATGCTATGCCTTTACGTCACACATTGCTACCGTGGGGAAAACTTGTTTGTGTGAAAGGGACCATCTGCTGTAAGGACAGTGTCCTGACAGCACCCCAAAAAGCCCTTTTTAGGGCTGGTACATCAGTCTGCTTTTATTTATTTTTTTATATATATATATATATTGCAGTTGCCTGCCCGTGTGTGAGAGGCCGCAGGGCCAAAGACTATACTGTGTGCACACCACTCATATAGGGTGGCACAGTACCTTGCAGATAAAAAAGTCATTTAATTGTACCCTTTAAAATAATTGCAGTTACCTGCCAGTGTGTGTCAGGCCCACAGACTGTACTGTGCCCACTGTCCACCACTCATATAGGGTGTCACAGTACATTGCGCGGCGCACGCGCAGTGACCTAAAATTCAAACAAAGCGGAGCGAGCATGGGTCTTTTTCCATCTCCCGGTTCCAAAAATCTATTCACTACACCGGCCCTGGCCCTGATAAGGGACAAAACAGGGGTTAAACTGATAGGAATAGTACTTAGTTAATACTAGTTGCATTGGTGGCAAATTCCATTGCAAGTGCCCAAAATTAGAAGGAAGCTGAAAGAGTAAGCTTTTTTCTCTATCTCCCCATGCAAAGATTCAATTCAATACACGTCCCCTGATAGGGGACTTAACAAAGATTAAAATGGTAAGAATAGTAGTTCACACTATTTGTATTGGTGGCACAGTACATTGTGCGGCGCATGCGCAGTGCCCCAGATTGGAAGTAGGAGGACCGACCAATCATCTTTTTCCATCTCCCAGTTCCTAAAATCTATTTGATACACATCCCCTGATCGTATACACACACTGAATGTTTTAAAGCACGTTATTCCAAACAATTTAGGAATGTTAGGTGATTTATGCCCTTTATGGATTAAAACCCGACTCTGCGTCAACTACATAATTTTCCATGGGAATTTTGCCATGGATCCCCCTCCGGCATGCCACAGTCCAGGTGTTAGTCCTCTTGATACAACTTTTCCATCACTATCGGGGCCAGAAAGAGTCCCTGTGGGTTTTAAAATTCGCCTGCCAATTGACGTCTATGGAGGTTCGCCCGGTTTGCCGGTTCGTGAACATTTATGGAACGGAAAATTTTATGTTTGCGACATCTCTACTGATGGGCTGTGTACTCACCCTCGGGCAGCGACTGCGACTGCCCCATGGATTTAACACTTACAACCAAGACAGAAGCAGGCACCTTCTTCTCCATCACACTCGCAAGCAGAGCACACCCCTATGCAGACTATTAACTGTTTCTTCCCTGGCTACCAACATCTGGTACGCCAGTCCAGGACCAACCCTCCGTCACTCCAGGCAGATGGTCCTGCCGGTACTCCCAGGGGTTACACCCTCTGCTCCTGCTTTAACTGGCACAGAAAGGTCTGTAACCCCCTGCTTTTTCGTGCCACCGGCGCTACCGGATGTTACTCCCTCTATCACTAGTGCACCCAACCCCTGGTTCAAGCTCAAGCCCTGTCTCGGAGCACCAGGGCTACACCCTCTATATTGACCGATAGACAGGTTCCAGTAGCCCCTGATCCAGCTTCGCCCCCCTGCTGCGGGGAAATCTCTTGCTCTGCTTAACTGTTAACTGTGAAGGTGCCTGACACAAACCACACAGTCAAGACACAAAACACAACCACAGAAGAGCAAACTCAAACTTTCCTTCTAAAGGTTCTAGGGCCACAGGATTTACTGTCAACCGAAGTTGCTACCCACAATGTCCAACATCAATAGCAGAACAGATTACCACAGCACAGTGGAGCGCAGCAAGAGTCAGATGAGATAAACACATTCTCTCACCTGGTTTGAATAAGGCTGCAGTCTTCATCCTCAAGCGCTGTCCACCATGCTTTGGTAACCCCCAAACTTCGGCTAGTGATGCTACTTCTCCTGGGGCTCCATGTTGGGCGCCAACTATGATATTATGAAAAGAGATAACACTTGGCATCTGCGCATTGTGCATTGTTTTTCTAACTCTGGTATGTAAATATCTAGCTATAGCGGCCATCTTGTAATTGAGTCTGTACTAACAGCAGAAAAGCATATATGATGTAGCAAGGAGGCGTGTTCTCTTCGCTAGGATGGAACCTTCCTGCTCTGGAGAAGATAAGGTGCTGTCTGAGAGCTATCATACCCACAAGTTCCACATTTACAAAGGAAAAGATTCCTGTATAGAATCCCAAGAATGCCTCTCTGTCCTAGGAGTTAGTGGGAAGACAGTGTGGGACTTACTGCACCCACTGGTCATGCCCTGCTCTGATGAGATGCGGAGGTCAGGTTGGCAGCACGTGTGTAGTGTTTTCTGTTTACTTGGAGTGAGCTGTACCTGCCTTCCTTCAGGTGCACTGGGTGGGGTCGTTTGTGTGAGTTTAAATCACACACCTACCCGGTGTCCTTTGCGGGTTATAGCTTCTTTCTCACTCTGAGTAAAGGTGGATGGCTGTTTCTGCTCTGCTTTAAAGATAAGTGTGTTTTTGGTTTCCATTTGTATACTTTCTAGGCTGTTAGTTAGACACCTGCTTCCTCCAGGATTAGAGGAAGCAGGCTGCCTTTTTTCCCCCTTGTCCACTATCTCAGGGACTATAGGGTTAATTCAGTCTTAGGCATGGGGGCACGTTTATTCCCACCTTTGGTGTCTAAATCATGTACACAGCAGTCTAGGGTCAGCTGATGGTCAGGAGGTGACCATTATCCCCAGCTTTTGCCTAGTCATTTGTTTGTTGTTTCTTGTGTGTCTATTGTATCTTGTACCCTTCCCGGCGTGACATTATAACCCGCCCGTCATAATAATTCCTAGACTGCCATTTCTCTGCTGCTAGAAAATGGAGTCAGTTGATGTGTTAATTGATCGTATGCAGGGGTGATCCCTGGAGGTTGCCGATCTGCGCAATTCAGTAGCACTTTGTCAGAATGCTCTGGCATCAGGTGCTATTGGAGGAGGTCAAATTCATGGAGAGACTAGAGTTGCTCTTCCTGATAGATTTTCAGGGGGCATGGATGACTTTATCCGCTTTAGAGAGTCATGCAGGCTGTACTTTCGGTTGCAGTCAGAGAGTGGGGATAATTATTTCTTTGCTTAAAGAGGATGCTCAATCCTGGGCCTTTTTGCTGCCGACCAGTTCTCTGGCATTTCTTGAGGCCTTAACATTGATTTATGATGACCCAGATCGGGTCTCGATGGCAGAATCTAGGTTGTGTAATTTGATTCAAGGAGAACATACTGCAGAGTTGTACTGCGCTGAATTTCGGAGATGGGCTACGGAGACTGAGTGGAATGATCCCGCGATGCGTAGTCAGTTTTATCAGGGGTTATCAGAGAGATTAAAAGATGTATCTGGATACGTTGGAAAATGCTATGTCTTTGGCAGCGCGCGTAGATAGACGCATTAGAGAGAGGAATAAGGCGCCTTCATTGCAAGGGATTCATTCTGACAGCGGTTTTGTCTCACCGGTTCCCCAGGTTAATATGACATGTCATTCTGGGATGGGGGAGGAACCAATGCAGCTGGGTCAAGTGTCTTTTCGTTTTGGTAATAGGAACTTTAGGAGGTTGCATAAGTTATGTTTTTACTGTGGAGCAAATGGTCATTTTGTCTATGCTTGTCCTTTGCTGAAAGCGCAAGTTGATAATAATGGTCCACAAAGAGGTTTACATAAAAAAAAAAAAAAAATCCCTGACTCTTGGTAGTGTAGATGGGGTGCCGGAGCAAGCAGGAATGTAATCTCCCTGCAATACCCTTTTTTTCCTTCGAGCTATGGTGGCAATAGAATCAGGAAAATATAAGTTTGAAGTGTTTATTGACTGTGGTGCTGGAGTAAACCTTATTGATTTTCTGTTTCTTCAAAATCTGGGCCTAAGCACGTGCACTTTAGAGAGAGAGAGATTCCAGTGTTTGCAATTCTACCCCTCTTTCTCAGAAGAATCTCAGTCAAATAATTTCGTGTTGTGTCATGAAAAACTTGCCTGCTCCTATGTTCCATGGTTTGCCGTGGTTGATTAAACATAACCCTACTATTGATTGGCAGCCAAGACAGATCATTGGTTGGAGTGAATTTTGTTCAGACAATTGCTTTAGTGCATCTATCGCAGGGGTGTCTTCTACGATTTTACCTCAGTATCTCTCAGATCTTGCAGATGTCTTTTCGGAGGGTGGGACTCAGGAGTTGCCTCCTAATCGTGAATATGATTGTCCTGTTAATCTCATCCCAGGGGCCAAGTTGCCAAAGTCTCGGCTGTACAATCTTTCTCAACCGAAAGAGAGGTCATGCGGAAGTATATTGCTGATAGTTTGGCAAAGGGTCATATTAGGCCCTCAAAGTCTCTGGTCGCAGTTGGTTTTTTCTTTGTAAAGAAAAAGGATGGATCGCTTAGAACTTGCTTGGATTTTCGAGAATTAAATCTCATTACGGTCCGTTATCTGTATCCCCTTCCTTTAATTTCTGATCTTTTTGATCAAATTGTTGGAGGCAAGATTTTCTCCAAGTTAGATTTAAGAGGGGCCTACAATCTGATTAGAATCAAGGAGGGGGATCAGTTTCGAAAACGGCTTTCAACGCGAATGAGGGTCATTTCGAAAATCTGGTTATGCCTTTTGGGTTAACGAACGCGCCACCAGTGTTTCAGCGATTTGTCAATGACATTTTTCATCATTTGGTAATTAGATTCATTGTAATTTACTTAGATGACATACTAATTTACTCCCCTGATCTGAAGACCCATCAGGATCATGTGAGGTTTTGTCGATCCTTCGGGAGAATAAATTATATGTTCAGTTGGAGAAATGTGTGTTTTCTGTCCAGGAGCTTCTGTTTTTGGGATACCTGCTTTCTGGCTCTGTTTTTCGGATGGGCCCCGAAAAGGTCTGGGTGGTTCTGGAATGGGACCAACCAGAGAATCAGAAAGCTTTGATGCGTTTTTTGGGGTTTACCAATTATTATAGAAAATTCATTTTGAACTACTCTACCATTGTAAAACCGCTGACCGATATGACTGGGAAGGGCACCGACTGCTCTGTCTGGTCAGATGAGGCATTGCAGGCCTTCACAGCTATTAAGTAGTGTTTTGCGTCTGCTCCCATTCTGATGCAGCCTGATGTGTCTCAGCCATTTGTGGTGGAGGTTGATGCATCAGAAGTGGGGGTTGGAGCAGTGCTATCGCAGGGTCCATCGCCTGGCAAGTGGCGTCCGTGCGCTTTCTTTTCCAAGAAACTCTCGGTCGCCGAGAGGAATTATGATATAGGAGATAGGGAATTGCTGGCCACCAAATTGGCCTTTGAGGAATGGCTTCACTGGTGTCACATCCAGTTACTGTACATACTGATCATAAGAATTTGGCCTATTTGCAGTCCGCCAAGCGCCTAAATCCTAGACAGGCTAGATGGTCACTGTTCTTTACTAGATTCAATTTTGTGGTTACTTTTCGCCTGGGGATTAAAAACATCAAGGTAGATGCTTTGTCTCATAATTTTCCCGGGGGAAGTGATTCGGAGGATCCTGCTCCGATTTTGGCTGAAGGGGTGGTTATCTCCGCTCTGTATCCCGAGTTGGAGATGGAGGTGTTGGAAGCCCAGGAGGCGGCTCCTGATTCTTCTCCCCCAGGAAGGTTGTCTGTTCCTTCTAGACTGCGATACAAAGTATTCAAGGAACATCACGATACAGTCCTTGCTGGACACCCTGGTGGGTGATCTTATTTCGAGGTTCTGGTGGCCCGGGTTATGTAAGATTATTGAGTATTATGCGGCATCTTGTAAGACCTGTGCACAGTCAAAGGTTGCTCACACTAGACCTTCTGGTTCACTTCTTCCTTTGTCTATCCCTTCTCGTCCTTGGACGCACTTGTCTATGGATTTTATTACTGATCTGCCAAGTTCCTCCAGGAAAATTGTGATTTTGGTGGTTGTGGACCGTTTTAGCAAGATGGCTCACTTTGTATCGTTAGCTAGTCTGCCCAATGCTAAGACTCTTGCTTAGGTTTTTGTTGATAACATCGTGAAATTACATGGTATTCCCTCAAATGTGGTTTATGATAGGGGTACTCAGTTTGTTTCCAGGTTTTGGAGGGCGTTCTGCTCTCGTCTTGGCATTCAACTTTCGTTCTCTTCGGCTTTTCATCTGCAGTCGAATGGGCAGACAGAGCGTACTAACCAAAACCTGGAGATCTACTTGAGGTGTTTTGTGGCTGAGAACCAGGAGGACTGGTCCACATTCCTATCTCTAGCAGAGTTTACCTTGAATAACCGTAAGCAGGAGTCCATGGGTAAGTCGCCATTTTCTGGCGCATACGGTTTTTATCCTCAGTTTGGTACCTTTTCTTTGACTGGTTCCTCTGGGATGCCAGAGGAGGAGAGATTCTCTTCTGCCTTGTCTTCTATCTGGCGGGGGATCCATGACAATTTGGAGAAGATGGGTGAGAAGTATAAGGGAATGGCTGACAGGAGACGTGTGACTGGTCCAGACCTGTGTGTGGGTGATCTGGTGTGGTTATCTACAAAAAATATTAAACTAAGAGTACCATCTTGTAAACTGGGTCTAAGATTTTTTGGACCTTACAAAATATAAGCGGTTGTCAATCCAGTTGCGTTTCGTTTGGATCTTCCACAGACCTGGAAGATCCATGATGTGTTCCATAGGTCTTTACTTAAGAAATATGTGAGACCAGTGGAACCATCGCCTCCTCCCCCTGTTCAAGGTTGATGGTAACTTTGAGTTTGAGATCTCTAGGGTTCTTGACTCGCATGTTTTTCAGGGTTCCCTTCAGTACTTGGTACACTGGAGGGGATGCGGTCCCGAGGAGAGGAAGTGGGTCCCGGCTGTGGATGTTAATGCCAGCCGACTGGTGAGGGCCTTTCACAGGTCCCACCCAGATAAAGTTGGTCCTGGTTGTCCGGAGGTCACCCGTAGAAGGGGGGGTACTGTCAAGCCCTGCTCTGGTAAGGTGCGGAGGTCTGTCAGGTTGGCAGCACGTGTGTAGTGTTTTCTGTTTACTTGGAGTAAGCTGTACCTGCCTCCCTTCAGGTGCACTGGGTGGGGTCGTTTGTGTGAGTTTAAATCACACAACTACCCAGTGTCCTTTGCGGGTTATAGCTTCTTTCTCACTCTGAGGAAAGATGGATTGCTGTTTCTGCTCTGCTTCAAAGATAAGTGTGTTTTTGGTTTCCATTTGTGTACTGTCTAGGCTGTTATTTAGACACCTGCTTCCTCCAGGATTAGAGGAAGTAGGCTGCCTTTTTTCCCCTTGTCCACTATCTTAGGGACTATAGGGTTAATTCAGTCTTAGGTACGGGGGCATGTTTATTCCCACCTTTGGGGTCTAAACGAGTGCACAGCAGTCTAGGGTCAGCTGATAGGATCTTGTCAGGAGGTGACCATTATCCCCAGCTTTTGCCTAGTCATTTGTTTGTTGTTTCTTGTGTGTCTATTGTATCTTGTACCCTTTCTGGCGTGACACCACTGCTGGATAAGGGTTACCACCTCTATGTGGATAACTATTATACCAATATATAATACGAGAGAGTGAATCTAGATAGCACATCCTCAGTACTATGCTTTTGATATAATGACTGTCCTTCAGCAAAATTACATGGCATCTCAGCCCAATTAGTAATTCTTTCTATACGGATTTCCTGAGGATTGTGACTGGGTGAACTCTTTGAACTCCTTCACATGGTGCAGTACTGCGTGCCTGCCATTGCTGCCTCAGTGCTGTGCTGGTGGGGCCTGGAGCCAAGGAGGCTTTGCTGCACAGTGAGGGTACGGTGTGGCTTCTGGGTCCCGCTGTCTGCTGCTGGTCGGTGTTGGGGCGCCGGTGGTCGCCGCGCACTGCTGCGCCATAGAATTAGAGTAGGTCCCCACTTATAGAGACAACCTTGTCGCGGTAAGTGGGCCTATGATCTTTGATCAAACTGTATACTAATGCCTCTTATGCACAGCATAGAATGTATTACAAATTGGGCTGAGATGCCATGTAATTATGCTGAAGGACAGTCGTTATATAAAAAGGATAATAGTATTGAGGATGTGCCATCCAGATTCACTCTCTTGTGTTATAGATAACTATTATACCAGCATACCTCTATTCGTACTGTGGCTTGCGGAGCAGTGTGCAAAAATCTGAGAGGCCTCCCTAGATTCCTGGTAGGGAAACCACTGAAAATGGGTGAAAGTAGGGTTCTACTCCATGAGAACATGCTGGTGGTTAAGTATAAGCACAAGAGGGATGTCCTTATTCTGACCACCATTCACACTAACACCGGCTCCCCTGCTCCTGTACGAGGTACCACAACCACTACCACCAAACCAGTTTTTATACTGGACTAGAACAGGAACATGGGAGGGTTGGATTTTTCAGATCAACTTCTGAAGCCCTACAGTGCCTCACAAAAACGAAAGTGCAGTACAAAAAGCTGACCATACACATTGTACAGATGGCAATGTGCAATCCGTATGTGCTATTTCAATCTGCAGGCCACACAGGAACTTTCCTTCAGTTCCAGGAGGTGATTATCAAGGCCCCAATTTTTCAAAGCCAGTCCGGGGAGGGTCCCAGTACTTTAGGAAGTCATGGTGCCCATGTTGTACCCGGGCAACATTTTCCAGGTCAAGTCCCCCAGACAGCAAGTAAGGGAAGGACCCAAGATGCAGGGTGTGTTCCAAAAGGGGGATAAGGAAAGACACCATTTACCACTGCGAAACCTGCCCTGAAAAACCTGTCCTGTGCATGCAGGAGTGTTTTAAAATCTACCACTCATCCATGGAGTATTAATTTTATTTCATCCTTGATACATCTGTAGTTTTATCACCTTATATCTCTGATTTAGTCCGTATAGCTTACATATCCCCTTTTCACCAACCACTACATTTCTGTGAAAAACTTGTTAAGGCAAAAGTGCCCTTTCCACGTCTTAAAATGTTCGTATGGGGTTCCTCTTTCCAAAATGGGCTCCGTTCATGGAATTTTTAATTTCTGGAGACCTCAGGAATTTTTTTTTTTTTGACATGGCACCTAAAATCCATGTCTGCCAATTCAGGCCAGACAAATTCCTATTTAGCTGTTTGCCTGCTGTGCACCCATACAGCACGCTACAAGAACATATGGGGTGTTTCCTGAATGATGAGAAAATGGGGAACACATTTGGGGTGCATTTTCTCCTCCTTTAACCCCTTGTGAAAGGAGAAAGTTAGGGTCTGCTAGTAATTTCTCATTTTCACAGATGTGTGCTTTGAAATCCTTTAACAAGTGTTTCTGCCTTCTGTGAGACACCTGTTTGCTGAAAAGTATCCTTTCCACCACTTAAAATGTTCGTACGGGGGTCCTCTTTTCCAAATGGGCTCACTTATTGGTGGTTTTAAATTATGGGTACCTCAGGAATGGCACCTAAAATCAATGTCTGCCAATTTAGGCCTACCAGAAAAAGCCATTTTTTACTGTTTACCTGCTGTGCACCTATACAACAGTCTACAAGCACATATGGGTTGTTTCCTGAATGGGGAGAAAATCGGGAACACATACTGGGGTGCATTTTCTCCTTTAACCCTTTGTGAAAGTGAAAAATTGGGGTCTGCTAGCAATTTTTCCTTTTCACAGGTGGGTGCTTTGAAATCCTTTAGCAACTGTTTTTGCCTTCTATGAGACAACTGTTTGCTGAAAAGTACCCTATTCACCACTTAAAATATTCGTATGGGGGTCCTTTTTCCCAAATGGGCTCACTTCTTGGGTTTTAAATTTCTGGGACCTCAGGAATTTTTTAAATGCAACATGGCCCCTTAAATGAATTTCTGCCAATTCAGGCCTACCAGAAAAATCCATATTTTGCTGTGCGCCTGCTGTGCGCCCATAGAGTAGGCTACAAACACATTTGGGGTGTTTCCTGAATGGGGAGAAAATGGGGAACATTACATACAAAAATCTTTGCAGTTTAGTACACAATACAGTGTGCAAAACAGAATGGTATTGTGCACTGCACTACAGTTGTGTTCAAAATTATTCAACCCCCACTGAAATTGAGTGTTTTTGTTTTTGGCCAGTTTGACATTGATTTTGATCATTTCAGTCATCTTGTTTACAATTAAATCAAAGAGGCACTTGTAAGTCAGACAAATATAACATAACATTTATAATGAAAAAACCACCAATGACTTTTCTGTGCACACATCATTATCAGTTTTATTCAACCCCCAAGTGACATTCAATCTTAGTACTTAATACAACATCCTTTTTCAGTTATAACAGCTTTTAAACGTGAAGCATAGCTTGACACAAGGGTTTTGCAGCGATCTATGGGTATCTTCGCCCATTCTTCATGGGCAAAAGCCTCCAGTTCAGTCACATTCTTAGGCTTGCGCGCTGCAACTGCTTTCTTTAAGTCCCACCAGAGGTTCTCAATCGGCTTTAAGTTTCGTGACTGCGATGGCCACTTCAAAATGTTCCAGCCTTTAATCTGCAACCATGCTCTAGTGGACTTGGAGGTATGCTTGGGATCATTGTCCTGTTGAAAGGTCCAACGTCTCCCAAGCCTCAGGTTTGTGATGGACTGCATCACATTTTCATCCAATATCTCCTGGTACTGAAGAGAATTCATGATACCTTGCACACGCTGAAGCTTCCCTGTACCTGTAGAAGCAAAACAGCCCCAAAGCATGATTGACCCCCCCGCCATGCTTCACAGTAGGCAAGGTGTTCTTTTCTTCATAGGCCTTGTTCTTCCTCCTCCAAACATAGCGTTGATCCATGGGCCCAAACAGTTCTAATTTTGTTTCATCAGTCCACAGAACACTATCCCAAAACTTTTGTGGTTTGTCCACATGACTTTTGGCATACTGCAGTCGACTCTTCTTATTCTTTGGAGACAGCAAGGGGGAGCGCCTGGGAGTTCTGGCATGGAGGCCTTCACTACGCAGTGTGCGCCTTATTGTCTGAGCTGAAACTTCAGTACCAGCATCTGACAAATCTTTTTTCAGTTCCTCAGCAGTCACACGGGGACTTTTCTCCAGTTTGCGCTTCAGGTAGCGCACAGCAGTCGAAGTCAGCATATTCTTTCTGCCACGACCAGGTAGAGTTTCAACAGTGCCCTTTGCCTTGAATTTGCGAATGATGCTTCCTATGGTGTCTCTTGGTATGTTTAACATCTTTGCAATCTTCTTATAGCCATTGCCCTTCCTGTGAAGAGAAATCACCTCTTCTCTTGTCTTCCTGGACCATTCTCTTGAATTCACCATGTTTGTAAACACACCAGTAAATGTCTAGAAGGAGCTGAGTATCATAGTCATTTTAAATCTGCCTAATTGGTGCTTATTATGCTTGATTGCTGCTCCTTGACATCCACAGGTGTTTTCAATACCTGATCGAAAACACTTGAATGAACCTCTGTTCTTAAGAGTGGTAGTCTTTAAGGGGTTGAATAATTGTGTCAATGAAGAAATCACAAAAAAAACATTTAATACTGTATTACAAAAACAATTGATGTCATTTTAGTTGCATTTGGTTCTTTAAAAAGTCCTTGTAAGATTTCATTCTGAACACAATTACAAATGTACACTAAATTCCCTAAAACCCTTTACAGCATTGGGGGTTGAATAATTTTGAACATAACTGTATATCAAAGTGTTCATCATTAAGCAACTCATTGTAGTTGATAATGTATCTGTTATTTACAGTCAGTAGTAGTTTGGATAGCACTCACACATGGGAATTCCTTGTCCTTGATGTACCACCCATTTTCTCAGCCATCCTAAATAGAGATGAGCGAATTGAAGCTGACTTAGTGGAATTCAATCCGAATTTCAGGAATTATTCGATCTGCACCAATCCGAATTTCCACGCGATTCGTGGTAACGAATAGCATTTTTTCCTAAAATGGCTGCTGCACATGTGAGGACATGGAGAAAGGAACTCTGGGAAGGTGGGATTATCCATAATGCCATGTATGCCACCCAGGGTCCCCCTGCTGTTAGATATCTAAGTATCCCCCCCCCCCTCCCCAGTCTCACCAGAGCTCAGTGACAGGCCAGCATCAGGATGTTCTGTGTGGGCGGAGGAAACATAGCCATGACCCCAGTCTTTGCCTGCACTTGCTCTAGGCTCAAATGCCCAAACATCAGACTGAGTGACTGGGCCTTCTGCTGCATCTGACCCAAAGGCTCTGACCTCACCTGCCGGACTGCTGGAGCTCCCAGGACCTTCCTATTAAAGCACCTGGTAATTCTATCTAGTAAGAAGCATGTAGCAGTGTCTGTGGATGAGGGGGTACAGGGCTGCTGGGGTCACACTCCCATTGTAACAGCCCTGCACTGCTCTCAAGTACTGATGGTCACTGACCAGTGAGTTCCCACTGTCAGCTCTGTGTTTTCCCTGTGCCCGACGTGCCTCTGTGTGAGCTCCTTGTGTCCTGTGGGCTCTCTGTGACTGCAGGGCGCTAAAAAACGACAAGCTAGTGTGGTGCTTGTGACGTGGCCATGCTGAATTCAATTACCACATGACTAACTGGGCCATAGAGGGCTCTAGTTAAACTAATAAAGACAGTGTTTAGGTGGTCTGCATTGTTAATGGTGGGGTGGCACTACTTGTATGAGCATTTAATAGAACAGGTTCTGTAGACATCTATGTGGAATCAGCTGATGACGGTGTAAAAGAAGTGCGCTTCTTCTTGACGCTAACATCGACTTGTAATGCTGAGTTTATACTTGAGTTATTTGGACAGTTTTGGCCCCGTGACTGCCCAAATAAGTGAAGTCAGCAGTGATTCTAATAGCGACACCTGTCATCTGCATGTCATACTGACTCACAGTATTATTTCACTACCAAAGCACACTCCCTATGCGTGTTACTGCAAGGCACAGTCTTCTACACCCCTACAAAAGCTCTCTGCAGCCCGGAAATAGCAGTTTTTTGACATGGCAGAAATTTCATCATCTCTAATCCTAAACAATATCCAAAGTAAAGCAAATGTTTGTCAGCATCTTCAAATTGAAAAGTGTACTGGAGTGAATAGGCCACCATGTAACCATCCCTATAGGGTCTTTCTCAAGTGTCTTGACCACTTATAAGTGGTGGCGAACGGCGTATTCACTCCAGTAAACCTTTTACATTTGAAGCTGCCGACAAATATTTGCTTTACTCTAGGCTGACAGTTATTTTTTTCTGTCTTTGCTATCATGGTGGTATGTAGGGAAGAGCAAATTTCATATTTTTAAATTTGTTTGCGGTTCGTTTTGTGGTATTTAGTGAATTGCGTTATGGATTCCATTACCACAGACCATAACACAATTCCATGATAGGAATACATAACGGAATGCCTTTAGAGGCAATCTGTTATTCATGCGTCATAATAGAAGTCTATGGCCTGCATAACGCATCTGTCCCGTTTCTGTCATGCAGAAGAGCACTCCAGCATAACGGAAATGGGACGGATCTGTTATGCAGGCCACTGACTTCTATTTTGACGGAAGAAATACCGGAATGCCTATAAAGACATTCCATTATGCGATCCGTCATGAAATTGCATTATGGTCCGTGGTAACCACGGACTAAATACCACAATATGAAATTCGCTCATCCCTAGTGGTATCCATGTATGATACAGATCCGAGATAGGGACAGGTGTATGAACATTCGCACACAAACCATATGATATTCTGAAAATATTGCAAAAAGCAAATCTGAGAAACTATTTTATTGCACAAACAAATCCACTTAATAAATAACATATTAAACTCAAATATTAAATAAAATTAAATAATATTAAACTGCTCATAGCAGTTTCTGCACATAATAATTGTACAGTACCATACAAATACAGTGACCTTAAATAATATAGAAACTGTTAAAGAATGCCATATTCCACACCCAGTTTACAGCAGCATTATCATCATCCACATCAAATACATCCCTGGTAGCAGGGAACGATTTTTTTCAAAGCGGCATAGTTCTCTTGGAAAGTTAGTAGCTCAGCTCATATCCTGGGAGGTTGCAGGATATGAGCTGAGCACTGCTATTGGCCAGCGCTCCAGCCTGGGAGAAGGAGACGCCCAGGGCAAAAGAGGATGTCTCCGCCCAAGGCAAAATTATCAGCAGCACATGCGCCGGTACCGGGGGCTACAGCGGGCGAACGGAGCAGCACCACGGGATACAAGTTAGTGCAGGGACATCCCTGGGTGCCGCTCTGCATGTACATACCTTTCACTAACAAACTTGGACAGGTGAAAGGTCCTCTTTAAGTTGTACAATATCTACATTGGCCAATTGAGCTACTGTTTTTAAAGACTCAGATGGAATGTCTTTTGAGTTAACTTGCCAAATCTTCTTGGGTCTAATTGTGATATATCATGGATAGGGGTTTCAATTTTGGAAAATTTTGCATCAATGCTGGTTATTGCCTGGTCTATGACCACATTAAATACTTGATTCTGAAAACCTTTGATGGGGTCAGGAGGAGGCTTATTTTTGGTTAATTCACCAGGCATAGTTTCCTTCTTTGGTGGTCTCTTTTGTGGTAAATTGTGTTCAATCACAGCCTTTATAGATTGCTCATCAAAAACAGTTTCAGTCTGTGCAATGAATTGATTTACCAACATGGTTAGCTCTGAAAATGAATCCCTAACAATCTGTCTTTTGGCATTCTCGATCATTCGCCATGCCTGTAGAATGTCCAGGCCACGGGTTTGTAGATACAAAATTCTGCATGAATAAAAATGATATTAGCAAGATTTCATACCTTGTCCATCCATGAAGTAAACTGTTTGCCTCATTTACAGCCTTACTGTTGAATCTAGGAGAATCTGCAATGTGTTCCAAGCAGTACAACAGAGTACTATAGAGCTGTTTAGAATAATCATGAGATGAGCCAAAAATTGTGCTCAGTGCCCTTGGCTTACTCCACAGTAGTAAAGCGCTGCTGTTCTCATCAAACTCAAAGTGACATGTGGCCATGCCCCTTTTCTGCCCTTAGCCCCACCCATTCCGCCCATAACTCTGCCCACAATCCCGCCCCAAACCACGCCTAAAATTCCGCCCATTGAAATTCCCTTTTATTCTTTTAGATCCGATAAAGCGTCAGCAATTCAATTAAGTTTAATAATTAAGTTTAATATGTTTAAAAATAAAATGATATTAAGCTTGTATTAAGCTTATATTAAACTCTTATAAATATTGACAATAGCTATTTGATCTGTCTAGGATCCTAAAACTAAAAGACCTTCGATGATGTAACCACAGGTCCTTAAATGTTAACTGTTGCATTCCCTTTGTTAGTGGACCTGCGATCTTTGAAATTTGCTTTTAATTATATACGATCGTGTTTAATAAAAATCGAAGGCGTACTTGATTTAAGCAAAAATATATCAACAGAATATGAAGTTATCTAGCTAATCTATTTATCTATCCAGCATCTATCTATCTATCTATCTATCTATTTTATCAAGGATCTTTGATGAGCCCCTTTCTCCGCCCACAACTCGCCCACGCCTCCCACAAGATGATGTCACCAAAACGCCCCATTTTCCACCCGTAATCCCGTTGTGATGTCATCGAAGGTCCTGCAAGGCAACAGTCCCTGTAGTAGTTAGTGGGCCTGCGATCTTTGAAATTTGCTTTAATTAAATACGATCATGTTTAATAATCTGAAGGCTGTCGTGATTTAAGCAAAATATTTGATCACCGCATCTAACACAGATATATATAATTTTTAAATATTAACAATAGCTAATTTCGACACCCAACTTTCCAGGGTCTGATTCTGGCTACCCATTTGTCCTATTTAATAGCCTATGCACAGAGGTTCACAGACATGTCAGACATGTCGGGGCATGTTCTAATATATTTATATAACTATCTATCTGTTATCTATCTATCTATCTATCTATCTATCTATCTATCTATCTATCAGTTTATCTATTTATCTGTCTAACACACGGCTCCTTGGCGTCTCCATACAGATTTGTCTTTTATCCTTTCACAGCCGCAGCAGCGGCGACAGAAACAACAGAATCTGCTACAGTTGCGGCACCCAACTGTCCAGGGTGTCGATTCTGTCTTCCCATTTAGCCCTATTTCATAGCCGCAGCTATCACAGATATTCAACATATCTATATGAACAGCTGTTCACAGACATGTCAGATATGTCACAGAGTCCAGAAGAGACTTTGGCTTTGGGCCCTGTCAATGAGGATATCCGTGCCCGTGACATGTGGGAGGGTAGCTTTTATCAACTATTGAAGATATCTAGAGAGATCTGCCACATTTACCGTTTCTGGTGTCCTGGAAAATTTGACATTATTGCGGCGGTTGCGGTCTTGTAAGTTCGGCATCTTGGATTTCATGCTTTCCATTTCATCCGCCAGAGTATTATGGACTTCGACCAGTTTGTTGTGGGCTGAGGAAAATCCCCCCATTTTTGTTTCCACATGGTTGATGCGGTCTCCTAGGCCATGTATAGTAGTAGATATATTTGTGAGGGCACAAGTTATGTCCTTCTGAATTGACCTTCTGAATGCCAGCATTGCATTTATCATAAAGGCCTCAGTGGCTGCTTGGTTCGATGGTGGTGCTGCAGAGATAGTGTCCTGTCGCCGACTCCCTGCCTGGGGAGACTCATGGCGCAGTAGGATTTCCTGCTTCTACCTCTGGCCTGCATGATGGCAGCTCCGCCTGCATCACTCCTCTCTTGCTTGCCGCTGTCTGACTTGTAGGATTGGGGACTGATGAGGTCGTATCCAGGCTGCTGCTTCCCCAACCACTATCTGGACAGGTCTGCAAGGGGGTAGTAGGCTCCCTCGTCCCGTCGCTGTGGTCAGCGGCCTCTGACTCACACGCCTGCGGTCTTGAGGCTGCATGGTCCCTCCCACCATTGCCAGCTGCAGGTAAGAAGTAAGTAGTTTCGGCCTTCTTTTTTTGCCTTTCCTTGTCTTGAGAACAGTGAGAAGTCTCAGTGGTCATCGCTATACAGGTTGCCTGCAGGGAGCTGAAGAGCTAGGCAGCCATCTCGCTCCCGGTCCAGGCCATGCCCCCAATAGACAAAATTTTGATCGCTTTTAACCACCTCAGCCCCCCTAGCTTAAACACCCTTAATGACCAGGCCACTTTTTACAATTCTGCACTACACTATTTTCACCGTTTATTGCTCGGTCATGCAACTTACCACCCAAATGAATTTTACCCTTTTTTCTTCTCACTAATAGAGCTTTTATTTGGTGGTATTTCATTGCTGCTGACATTTTTACTTTTTTTATGTTTTACTTTTTTGACGAACTTTTTGCAAAAAAATGAAATTTTTCACTTTCTGTTGGAAAATTTGCCAAATAAAACTACATTTCTCTATAAATTTTTCTCTAAATTTATTGTTCTACATGTCTTTGATAAAAAAAAATGCAATAAGTGTATATGTATTGGTTTGGGTAAAAGTTATAGCGTTTACAAACTATGGTGCAAAAAAGTGAATTTCCGCACTTTGACTTTCTGAGCACCTGTCCTGTTTCCTGAGGTACTACAATGCCCAGACAGTAGAACCACCCCATAAATGACCCCATTTTGGAAAGTAGACACCCTAAGGTATTCACTGAGGGGCATAGTGAGTTCATGGAAGCTTTTATTTTTTGTCAGAAGTTAGCGGAAATGGATTTTTTTTCAAAAAATTTCATTTTCCGCTAACTTGTGACAAAAAATAAAAACTTCCATGAACTCACTATGCCCATCAGCGAATACCTTAGGGTGTCTACTTTCTAAAATGGGGTCACTTATATGGTATTTTTACTGCCCTGGCATTTTAGGAGCCCCTAAAGCGTGAGAAGAAGTCTGAAATCCAAATGCGTAAAAATGCCCTGTAAAATCCTAAAAGTATTGGATTTAGGGCCCCTTTTCGCATCTTGGCTGCAAAAAAGTGGCACACATGTGGTATCGCCGTACTCAGGAGAAGTAGGGCAATGTGTTTTGGGGTGTATTTTTACATATACCCATACTGTGTGTGAAAAATATCTCTGTAAATTACAACTTTTTCCATTTTTTTATACAAAGTTTTCAATTTACAGAGATATTTTTCACACCCAGCATGGGTATATGTACAGTCATGTGAAAAAATTAGGACACCCTTTGAAAGCATGTGGTTTTTTGTAACATTTTTAATAAATGGTTATTTCATCTCCGTTTCAACAATACAGAGAGATTAAAGTAATCCGACTAAACAAAGAAAACTGAAGAAAAGTCTTTTCAAGATCTTCTGTAAATGTCATTCTACAAAAATGCCTATTCTAACTGAGGAAAAAGATAGGACACCCTTGCCCCTAATAGCGAGTGTTACCTCCTTTGCCTGAAATAACTGCAGTGAGACGGTTCTTGTAGCCATCTACCAGTCTTCGACATCGGTCTGAGGAAATTTTACCCCACTCCTCAATGCAGAACTTTTTCAGCTGTGAGATGTTTGAGGGGTTTCTTGCACGTACAGCCCTTTTCAAGTCACCCCACAGCATCTCAATGGGATTCAAATCTGGACTTTGACTTGGCCATTCCAGGACTCTCCATTTCTTCTTTTTCAGCCAATCTTTGGTTGATTTACTAGTATGTTTTGGGTCATTGTCATGTTGCATGGTCCAGTTCCGCTTCAGCTTTAATTTTCTAACTGATAGTCTCACATGTTCTTCAAGCACCTTCTGATACACAGTAGAATTCATCGTGAATTCTATGATGGTGAGCTGACCAGGTCCTGCTGCAGCAAAGCAGCCCCAAACCATGACACTTCCACCTCCATGCTTCACAGTTGGTATGAGGTTCTTTTCTTGGAATGCTGTGTTTGGTTTACGCCAAACATGTCCTCTGCTGTTGTGTCCAAATAATTCAATTTTGGACTCATCTGTCCAAAGAACATTATTCCAGAAGTCCTGGTCTTTGTCAACTTTATCTCTGGCAAATGTCAGTCTGGCCTCGATGTTTCTCTTGGAAAGCAAAGGTTTCTCCTTGCACACCTCCCATGCAAGTTAAACTTGTACAGTCTCTTTCTGATTGTAGAGGCATGTACTTCTACATCAACAGTAGCCAGAGCCTGCTGTAGTTCTCGAGATGACACTTTAGGGTTTTTGGAGACCTCTTTTAGCATCTTGCGGTCTGCTCTTGGGGTGAACTTGCTGGGGCGACCAGTCCTGGGCATGTTGGCAGTTGTTTTGAAAGCCCTCCACTTGTAGACTATCTTCCGGACAGTGGAATGGCTGATTTCAAAATCTTTGGAGATCTTTTTAAATCCCTTCCCAGACTCATAGGCTGCTACAATCTTTTTCTGAAGTCCTCTGACAGCTCTTTTGCTCTCACCATGGTGCTCACTCTCACTTCAACAGTCAGGAGCACACCAAACTAAATGTCTGAGGTTTAAATAGGGCAAGCCTCATTCAACATGCAGAGTAACGATCTACTAATTATGTGCACCTGGTGTGATATACCTGTGTGAGATCTGAGCCAATTTAAGAGGGAATACATGTGAGGGTGTCCTATCTTTTTCCTCAGTTAGAATAGGCATTTTTGTAGAATGACATTTACAGAAGATCTTGAAAAGACTTTTCTTCAGTTTTCTTTGTTTAGTTGGATTACTTTAATCTCTCTGTATTGTTGAAACGGAGATGAAATAACCATTTATTAAAAATGTTACAAAAAACCACATGCTTTCAAAGGGTGTCCTAATTTTTTCACATGACTGTAAGAATACACCCCAAAACACATTGCCATACTTCTCCTTTGTATGGCGATACCACATGTGTGCCACTTTTTTGCAGCCAAGAAGCGCAAAGGGGCCCTAATTCCAATAAGTACCTTTTAGGATGGCATTTTTATGTATTTTTCTTTTCAAACTTTAGGGCCCCTAAAATGCCAGGGCAGTAAAAATACCCCAAATGTGACCCCATTTTAGAAAGAAGACACCCCAAGGTATTCTGTGAGGGGCATGGCTAGTTCATAGAAGATTTTTTTTTTTTGGCACAAGGTAGCAGAATTTTTTTATTTTTTTTTTTCCTCACAAAGTCTTCCTTTCCGCTAACTTACTGGCAAAAAGTTCAATCTTTCATGGACTCAATATGCCCCTCAGCGAATACCTTGGGGTGTCTTCTTTACAAAATGGGGTCACATGTGATGTGTTTGTACTGCCATGGCATTTGAGGGTCTCCGCAATCATTACATGTATGGCCAGCATTAGGAGTTTCTGCTATTCTCCTTATTTTGAGCATATAGGTAATGAGATTTTTTTTCCGTTCAGCCTTTGGGCTGAAAGAAAAAATAAACGGCACAGATTTCTTAATTCGCATCGATCGATGTGGATGAAAAAATCTCTGCCAAAAAATATGCAAGAAAAAAAAAGAGGGGCCAGGCGATTGCCAGGACATAGGGGCTCCGCCCAAACATTCATACCCACTTCAGCTCCTATGTCCTGGCAAACGTGATTTCTCCATTGACATCGATCAATCGATCGCTGTGGAGGAAGACATCTTTGCCAGATTTTTGAGTGTTTGCCAAAGCATATGAACACCAACACCTCTCCTCAGCTCATATGCCTGGGTAAACATACCTATACTGCAGAGGAGAAATCCCGTCTTGCAGCGCCGTATACACCGACTTCACGTGTCTTCTGACAGCAGCGCAATGCTTCTCACAGAATGCACATCAGTGCTGCAGCGTTTTCGTTGGTTTGTCCGTTGGTCTACCTGGAAAATAAACGGTGGTTAGGGGAAAAAAAAAAAAGAAGAAAAAACAGGCAGCAGGCTCATAAACTTGAACGTTACAAACTTTATAAAACCTGAACATAAAACGTTTTTTATAAAACCTGAACATCAAAACTTTTAAAACCTGAACTAACTCATGATTTCTTTTTCTTGCTACCTGTTTAATTTTTTTTTTTACCATTTCACTCTTTATTTTCCTAGCAGAAACCTCTCCTTTCCCATGGGACAATGTGTAAAGTGTAAATCACACAGAGATGGTGCAAAGTACATTATGCACTTTATCCCAAGTGAAAGGAGAGGTTTCTACTATTTCACATTTCTGCTGAAGCACACCAGCACCCCTATGTGTTAGGGTCTCTCAAAACCTAGTATCCCGAGAGACCCTAGAGCCTGATTGTAAAAACTACCTGTGTTGTGCTGTCCCTATGTCCCCAAGTATACCTGAGTGTGGTACTTCCGGAAACACTCCACTAGGCATAGGGCAGGGTGGTCAGGACAGTCAGAACAGAAATAACGGGTGTCACGCCTTATTCCACTCCTGCTACAGACGCAACATCTTTTTCGGGGTGGCGGTTGAGGTACCAGCAACGACATTGGGGAAATGTTGCTCGTGTAGACGGCTCACTACACTGGGGTTTGGGGCCACGGAACCTCCTGAATACAGGAGGTTCTCGATGATCTCTTCCTGAAATTTGAGGAAGGATCCTGTTCTCCCAGCCTTACTGTAGGGAACATAACTATTATACATAGCCAATTTAATTAAATTTACAGACACCTTCTTATACCAGCGTCTGGTGCGGCGGGAAATCAAATACGGGGCCAACATCTGGTCATTGAAGTCCACCAATCCCATGTGGAGGTTATAGTCGTGGACTGAGAGGGGCTTTTTAACGACACTGGTTGCCCATTCAATTTGTATTGTCGTGTCTGCATGAATGGTGGAGAGCATATAAACGTCACGCTTGTCTCTCCGTTTCACCACAAGCAGTTCTTGGTTATACAAGGCAGCCCTCTACCCCCTTGCAAGAAGGGTGGTAACGAGCCGTTGGGGTAAGCCCCGGCGACTAGGTCGCATGGTGCCACAGCAGCCAATCTGTTCTAGGAACAAATGCCTGAAGAGGGCCACACTTGTGTAGAAATTGTCCACATAAAGATGGTACCCCTTGCCGAATAAGGGTGACACCAAGTCCCATCTTCCCACTGCTCCCCAGGTAGTCAGGGCAACCGACTGGCTCCAATGTCTGATCTTTTTCCTCATAGATCCGAAATTTGTGTGTATAGCCTGTGGCCCTTTCACAGAGCTTATACAATTTGAACCCATACCGGGCACGCTTGCTTGGGATGTACTTTGAAGCCAAGGCGCCCGGTAAAATGTATCAGGGACTCGTCTACGCAGATGTTTTGTGCAGGGGTATACAAATATGCAAATTTCAGGTTGAAGTGGTCTATGAGGGGCCGAATTTTGTGGAGCCGGTCAAAAGCTGGGTGGCCTCTGGGATGGGAGGTGGTGTTGTCGCTAATGTGCAGGAAACGCAGGATGGTCTCAAATCGTGTCCTGGACATGGCAGCAGAGTACATGGGCATGTGATGAATTGGATTCGTGGACCAATATGACCGCAATTCATTTTTTTTTGTCAGGCCCATGTTGAGGAGAAGGCCCAGAAAAGTTTTACATTCGGAAACTTGGACTGGTTTCCACCAGAAAGGCTGGGCATAGAAGCTTTCCGGGTTGGGGTTTATAAATAGAGTGGCATACCGATTTGTTTCTTCCACGACTAGGTCAAAGAGCTCCGCAGTGAAGAACAGCTCAAAAAACCCCAGTGCCGATCCGATCTGAGCTGTCTCCACCTGAACTCCTGACTGGGCGGTGAAAGGGGGAACTAATGGTGCGGCTGAAGATGGGGGCTGCCAATCAGGGTTTGCCAGCACCTCAGGGACTCTAAGGGCTCTACGGGCCTGCCTGCGCGGTGGCTGCGACAGGGGAACTACTGCACGTGCCACCATACCAGCTTCAACTGCCCTTCTGGTGCTCGCCACTTCACCATGTTGTACGGCAGTGCTGGTAGTAGGTCCAGGATGGGCTGCGCTGCTGGTGTATGCCTCACCACGTAAGCCCCACTCTGCTGCCCTTGAAACAGATCCTGCGCTACCTGTGGTCTAGCGACACGGGGCCGGGTACGCCTGGTGGTATCAGGGACCTCAACCTCCTCGTCCGAACTTTGGGTCAGACTGCCACTGCTTTCTACAGGTTCATATTCTGACCCGCTAGATTCGTCAGATAAGGGGTTCCCATTCCTCATCCGACTGGGTCAGAATCCTGTAGGTCTCTTCGGGAGAATACCCCTTATTTGACATTTGGACGACTAAATTTAGTCGGTATTCCCTGAGACTACCCAAGAAAAAAAGCAAGTCTGTCTTACAAATGGGAGGCTAGCGAAGTACAGAAGCTGCTGCGATTGATAAAAAATATTAAAAAAGGATTTTTTTTACTCGATCGTCCCGACAGGTGAGTGGGGGAACCAGAGTCGTTTAAATGTGCGGGGCTCCTCCCACAAATATGGCCAATAATTGGCCTCAAACTTATTAATAATTTTTCAGTGCAATAATAAAAAAATAATACGATATAATATGATATTAAATTGGTGGCATTTAAAGAATAATCAATTATATGCAATCACGAAGACAAAAGAACCTATAGGATATATATATAATCAATAATCAAACTGGTATCTTAGTAATAACTGACACAAAAGAAAACTTAAGATTGACACTTGATTTCTCACAGCGAACAGATTTTATATATCAATTTAATTAGATCTCTTCTCTGGAGATCACACAATTGTGGATATATCAATTGTTTAGATTAATCTTCCTAGATTGAAAAGACACGATTGATGCTGTAGGTACAATTATCTCTAATCAATCTAGATCCTACAAAGAACAATATGGTCTATTAAAATAAGTGTGAAGGCCGATTTATTGGCCTGTATTTGTGGGAGGGGCGTAAGTAGCACATTTATACCAGGCAGGCGCCTCCCCTGGGTGTGCCGACGGTGCTGCGTAGTTGTGTGCAGTCTGAGCCACCTATTGCTGCACATGGGCTGAATCTGCGGCTTCCATACCCAGTCGGCGTTCAGGATCCCAGTTGAGGTAGTTCCGGTCGGTGAGGGTTTGCTGCTAGCTCGTGCACCATCATCCCGTTAAAGTCCGGCCGGCGACGTTTTCTATGTCTTGCACAGGCCACCTTGCTTAGTTTGTCTGTGTATATCTGTATGTATTTCTTGTTTGCTTTCACTTCACTGCTTTGCCAGCAAACCTCTCTTGCTATCCGCATTATTTCTGCAGACAGACTAAAGCCTTGTTCACACTGACATCCGGCATTATCCCCTTACTTGCATTATGGAGGGGGAGGCAGCTGATTAATCCAGGTGGAGCAGAGTTGCTGTTTACAAAGTGTTATTGTTTCTTTAGTATAAATGCTATTTTGCGATATGTATATTGAGTAGCCGGTAAGCTCCTCTGTGTTAAGGTGTCTTCCCAGCAAACCTCTCTCGCTATCCACTATTATTTCTGCAGACAGACTAAAGCCTTGTTCACACTGACATCCAGCGTTATCCCCTTACTTGCATTATAGAGGGTAAGGCAGCTGATTAATCCAGGTGGAGCAGAGTTGCTGTTTATAAAGTGTTATTGTTTCTTTAGTATAAATGCTATTTTGCGATATGTAAATTTTAAGTAGACGGTAAGCTCCTCTGTCTTGAGGTATCTTCATTTGTCTTGTTTCATTTGTTTTGGAAATGTAAAATGTGTGTGTGCCACTTTAAGGTGGTGAACCTGAGTTTGTGTAAAAAAAAAAAAAAAAGCACCTGTGCTGGGGATCCATCTTCAGTTCAGAGTGTTAGCTGGACACTGGGGGAGCTGCTTGCTACAAAGGTAAGTGCAGAGACCCAGGAGGACCTTTTATTTTGTTATTTTATTTGTGCTAAAATAGATGTGAGCTTGGCGTTTGCCAAGAACTGAGTTTAGTTTGTTTTACGGCATATACACCCACATCTCACAGGGTGTACGCGCTGATGGTGGCATCGTTTGTATTCACTCACCTATAGCGGCGTGATGTGTTGCAGGTGGTTTATATTACTGCATGCCTCGTGTTAGTGTCGGCATACTTCCACAGTCAGGTTTGTCTTTACATGTCATTTTTTGCTTTTCAGGTCCTCTCACAGCTCGTCATTCTCAGTTGATGTGATCAATCACATCTTTTGCTAAGGTAGTAGAAAAGAGAAAAAAAAAAAAAAGTCACATTACGGGTGAATTTCCCATTAGGTTAGGGCTTTGCTACTTGATGTTTTTATTTTTAGGTTGTTGTAGATTCAAAGTGTTGGGTAAGTCGTGTTTTCATCAGTTTGCGGTGTCACAACATCAGACCTGACCCGTCACTCAGGCCTCGGCGGTTTCAACCATTTCGTTGGTATTCTGATGCCTGCATGCCTCGTGTCAGTGTCGGCATACTACCACAGCCAGGATCATCATTGCATGTAATGTTTGCTTTTCAGGTCACGTCACAGCTCGCCATTTCTCAGTTGACGTGATCGGTTACATGTTTTGCTGAGGTAGTAGGATGAAAAACAAAAACAAAACAAAAAAATCACATTACGGGTGTATTTCCCGTTAGGTTACGGGCTTTGCTACTTGATTTTTTATTTTTAGGTTGTTATAGGTTCAGAATGTTGGGTAAGTCACCTTTTCATCAGTTTGCGGTGTCACATCGTCAGACCTGACCCGTCACTCAGGCATTTCAACCATTTCGTTGGTATTCTGATGCCTGCATGCCTCGTGTCAGTCTTTTGCTCATGTAGGAGGTAAAGAGAAAGGGGAAAAAAAAAAGAATATATATATAAAACTTTATCAGCTTAGAAACTCGCTACTTGATGTTTCTTCATACGTTGCTATAGGTTCAGAGTCTTGGGTAAGTCACGTTTTCATCAGTTTGCGGTATCACAACGTCAAACCGAACACGTCGCTCAGGTCACGGCGGTTTCAACTATTTGGTTTTCTGGTGCTTCCGCCGGCACTTGTTGTTGACATTTCTTGGCCCCCAATATAATCATTTTCTTTCCGACTTTCCATTTAGGGTGCCTGGTTCGTGTCTTTCAGCAATTACTGGCATCAGTAACAGACCAAGGCCTTGAGAGTACTCTGTTGTGGTTCCCATGACACCACTCACCACTGGTGTTGGGCGCGAATATTCGCAGGGCGAGTTTTGGTCTTGAATGTTGTGATTTCGAAATTTTGCGAATATATATATATATATATATATATATATATATAACCCCATATTCGCAATTACGTATATTCGCTCTTAAGGTGGATAGTGAGTGATAGAGAAACTGTATCTTAAAGAAGAAAAAAAAGAAAAAAAAAGAAAATTAAAAAATGTATAAATAAATAATAATTTCAGACATAATTTCCCAACCTTAAAATGGGGATTGCAGTCAGCACAACCCAATACGCAGGTGCACGTTGCTATGGTGAAATACACATACAAAGGTGCAATGGCACACTGCAGCTAGAGCTCCGTCCTGCCACTATGCTGGATGTTAGAAGAGGCATTAGTTTATATTTTGGCCAAATTATGTAAGCCACCCACCACGTCACGGTTGCCTCTATGAGTGGTCCCTAACATTAATTCTTACCTTTTATGGGCCATATCAGCCACACAAAATCCAGGGAGTGCAGGTGCAGCATGCATGCCAGATACACTCTGCTTGTAACCCCGTCTGGTGCCATACAGCGTTCATCAGATCAAGCGATGCAAATACCAACATGCATGCTGAGCCCCATAATTTCCCAACCTTAGTTTCTTCTTAAACAATTTCCACTGTTCCTGTCAGAGTAAAGATTTAATAGGGTAACTGTTCTGCAAATGTTCGTCACTTGAATATTCGCATTATTCTATTCTCGATCGGTATTTCCTTACCTACCTAGCGTTAACATGTTGTGTCAGACTCCAACACGCTGCATGTATTGCGATAATTTGTATGTCTTTTCGCGCCCTTCCATTCACACAAACGACTCCCGCCATTTAAAGCTTTCAATACGTGTAAAGCTTTTTAAATGTTATTAATAACATACCGGTTCCATGCGCACGGGAATATAACTTAAAAAAATTAATCGCAAGTCATGATATTGAATGCGAAGTAACGAATATTACAAAATCGTAAATGTGTGACGAATGTGATGCGGGTTGCTTGTCAAATGTCGCGAAGTCGAGTGTGGGTCTTTGCACTCATCACTACTCAACACCTCTCAGTCGTGCGGCATGTCCGTATGCCGATGTCCAATTTAGGGTTGAAACCGACAGCTATCGAGCCTTTCCTTCAGGTGAGGTGCGGCATATGCTGCCTCTAGGTGCGAAAGTTCTGGCCCATATTATCCGGAAGCTAGGTCAGTGGCGCTCTGCATGTTCTATAGGTTCATACCTCAATCTAGTTGAGAGATGTTCTTGCATTCCAGAGGTTGGTCATGTTAGTGTTGTTGTTGGCACTGGGTTTTGTTGCAGTTTTTTTTGGCCCCCAATATAATCATTCTCTCTCTGACATTCCTTTCAGGGTGCCCGGTTCGTGTCTTTCAGCAATTACTGCAGCAGTAACAGACCAAGACCTTGAGAGTACTCTGTTGCGGTCCTCACGGCAACACTCACCACCTCTCAGTTGTGCGGCATGTCCGTATGCCGGTGTCCAATTTTAGGGTTGACACCAACCGCTACTGGGCCTATCCGTCAGGTCAGGTGCAGCATGTGCTGCCTCTGGGAACAAAGTTCTGGCCCACATTATCCGGAAATTAGGCGCCCTGCATATTCAATAAGTTCATACCTCAACCTGGTCGAGAGATGTTCTCACATCCCAGAGGTTGGTCATGTTAGTGTTGTTGCGGGTTTTTGCCCCCTTTCAGGCATTCCTCCTACACAGCGGTTATGGCACAATTCAAGCCGCTTAGTTTAGTTAGTTAGGCAGGTAGACGGTTACGTGTCATGTAGCCCTGACTACAAATATATATGTGTATATGGCAATCAGTGGCCTAATATACAGACAAAAATGTATACCATACCAGAGAATCTGTCTGGAAGAAATCAGCTTCAATGTTCAAATTCAAGGTTCTATTTTCCTTCTGATCTCTCCTCTCTCTCATGTGGCTTTGTCATCTTGTTGTGGCTTCTTGTGCATCCTTGTGTAAGTGCTGGCTCCCTTGTTGTCTCCCATCTGTGTTGTCCCATGCTATTCTTATCCCCTCTGCATAGAGGGCTTGACCTACATTTTCACTTGACCACTGACATCATCTGTATTTTTTCAATACTGTTTCTTACTTATTATCACCACCAGAGGGCACTAGCATTCTATGTAAGAGTAACATAGTATATAAGACCGAAAAAAAGACATTTGTCCATCCAGTTCGGCCTGTTTCCTACAAGTTGATCCATAGGAAGGCAAAAAAAACCTGTGAGGCAGAAGCCAATTTTCCCCACTTGAGGGGAAAAAAAATTCCTTCCCGACTCCAATCAGGCAATCAGAATAACTACCTGGATCAACGACCTCTCTCTAGTAGCTATAGCCTGTAATATTATTACACTCCAGAAATACACCCAGGCCCCTCTTGAATTCCTTAATTGTACTCACCATATCCACCTCCTCAGGCAGAGAGTTCCATAGTCTCACTGTTCTTACCGTGAAGAATCCTTTTCTATGTTTGTGTACAAACCTTCTTTCCTCCAGACGCAGAGGATGTCCCCTCCTCACAGTCACAGTCCTGGAGATAAATAGATGATGGGCGAGATCTCTATACTGACCCCTGTAATATTTATACATAGTTATTAGCTCTCCCCTCAGTCGTCTTTTTTCTAAAGTGAATAACCCTAATTTTGATAACCTTTCAGGGTACTGTAGTTGCCCCATTCCAGTTATTACTTTAGTTGCCCTCCTCTGAACCCTCTCCAGCTCTGCTATGTCCGCCTTGTTCACAGGAGCCCCGAACTGTACACAGTACTCCATGTGTGATCTGACTAGTGATTTGTAAAGAGGTAAGACTATGTTCTCATCACGGGCATCTATGTCCCTTTTGATGCAACCCATTATCTTATTGTCCTTGGCAGTAGCTGCCTGACACTGGTTTTTACAGCTTAGTTTGCTGTTTATTAAAATTCCTAGATCCTTTTCCATGTCAGTATTACCGAGTGTTTTACCATTTAGTATGTACGGGTGACTTGCATTCCTTCCCATGTGCATAACTATACATTTGTCAGTGTTAAACCTTATCTGCCCAAGCCTCCAATCTATCCAGATCCCTCTGTAGCAGAAAACTGTCCTCTTCAGTGTTAATTACTTTACACAGTTTAGTGTCATCTGCAAAATTGATATTTTACTGTGCAAGCCTTCAACAAGATCATTAATAAATATATTGAAGAGAATAGGGCCCAATACTGACCCCTGAGGTACCCCACTAGTGACAGTGACCCAATATGAGTGTGTACCATTAATAACCACCCTCTGTTTTCTATTACTCAGCCAGTTACTTACCCACATACAGACATTTTCTCCCAGTCCAAGCATTCTCATTTTATATACTAACCTTTTGTGTGGTACAGTGTGAAAAGCTTTGGAGATGTCCAGATATATGACATCCATTGACTCACCCCGGTCAAGTCTATAACTTACCTTCTCATAGAAACTTATCAAATTAGTTTGGCATGACCGATCGAATTGGAAGTTTATTACTTTATGGTCACTATTTACTAGGTGTCCCCCAACCTGCACATCTGTTGGTGTAATTACAAATCAAATCATCTATTTTCTTTTAACTTTGTAAATGATAACCTCTGACCTAAATCTAGGACCATGTTATAAATATAGATAAGAATGACATTTAGGCTTACTACTGTCAGACATCCACTCTACTTCAAAAATATACGAGGTTTAAAGAAACTCTCCCCAAAAACTTAAACTTCTTATCTATACATTCCTGAGCCAGGAGGTAATTAACTCCCAATGTTGTCACACACTCATGGATTATCTAATTCTCTACACTCGAATATATTTTGATTACCAATAATGAGTTCTAATTGATTTCAGTTTCTTAAAACATAACATATAGGATAAAATATATAATACACAATACTATCACTTTATAGCTATATACTCCATACAATGAATATAAAATTAATCCCCTTTTATTAACTGGGATGGAAAAAAAAAACTTTAGCACATTAGACCACTGTTTTGCAGGGGCCTGCATGTTTTATGATGTGTCTCTCATTCCCCCTCGATTTACGACCTGGGAATATTTATGTTAAGATTCTTGACTCTTCTCTGTAATACTTTGTCCAAAAGAATAAACTCACTGACCTTTTAGAAAGCAGACAAGATGAGTTCCCTAATGTCCATATACGAATCTGCAATGTAATCTGTATAGGCCTTCACAATATGGATTCCTTTCTGTCCATTAGTTCTGACAATTTTGCGTTGGATAGGATCTGGGTGCTGGATTGCGGTGCTGAGGAGGAGATAACAGTAGGGGAGGAGGGTGATGGTAGCATCAGAAATAAAGAGCAGAGGTGTCATACGGTCAGAACCTCCCAACAAACTTCCAGGGCCAGATCTGCTTTGGGAACTGGTGATGCCGGTGATACTGTGGGTTCAGCAAGCCCAGAACATGCAAGAGCTAAGCCATGCTCGGCTGCCATTAGGTTTATGTCAGTATCTTCCGTCTGGCAGTTTTTCTCTACACTGCCGGAAGAAGAACAGCATTGCCCTGTGCAAAAATTGCAAGAGTAAAATAAGCTATAGGCACCACAGCTCTATCGAACCACATGAAGCTGCATCACCAGATCCAGTTGGGAAACAAAGATGTCTGCCAACTAACGCAACAAGATTTTCCTTTTTCGCCCAGTCTCCTTTGCGGCAGCTAGGCCGCATCCACGTGCAGTATGGTGTCTTTCTCATCATCATTATCACTTACTGCTTCTCCCACTCAGTCTCCTCCTTCATTTCATAGTCAGCCATCTATAACTGAATGAAAACAACTCTACACACTAAGCAGTCTGATGGTACACACGCTTCACTCCCATCTGGTCAAGTTGCTAGCAGTACAGTTGATGCCATACCATTTAGTATAGTTTGCTGCCTTTAGGGAACTGATGGTATGCTTTCAGCCTCTCTTGAAGATAACTAGCCAGCATTATTTCTCCCAAAAAGCCATCTCTCACGTGGCAGAGAATCTTGGCTACTTCTTGCAGTTTTCCCTTTTTGGCAAGGTGCACACCATGTTGGACACTTTAAGCATCTGTTATGGACAGGGACTGTACATGTTTTTTACAGCCAACTTCATCAATGTTATTCACACAGAGATAACAGGTCCCATCCATGTTTGTTTCAGCCTGTCTCTTACGCCATCTCTTCCATGGATATCTCCCCCCCCCCTCCCCCTCCTATAACGTCTAAAATAAATCATTGCCATTTGCTGTTAGAGCCACACAGTCGATCACTTACTAAAGTGCATCATGCAGCAAACATCCTGCTGCCTGTCTCCCCGCCAGCTCCAAATTGACAAGGTGACCAGCGACAAGCTTTTTTTTTAAAAAAAAAGTACACAGGCTTGCAGAAGGTGCTGGCAACATCTAGGAGACCTATTCAACCATTCTTATGTGGTAAGGAATGCCCTCCTGGACTTACAGTGACAGAATGGTCTGTTTTTACACTGCTTGATCCGTGAAGTTCCAACTCACTGGAATTCCACTTTGCACATGCTAGATAGTCTGTATGAGCAACGTAAAGCCGTGAATGATTTTTGTCATGCACTAGACTGGCTCAGCAGAGACCATGTGTTGTTGCGAGCTCAGGCAGTGGCAACTCACCTGCTGATTACTGGATAGCCATGCTCCTACCTGTTTATTGACACCATGGACTTCTGGGCAGGCAAACAAGAACAGTCACTGGAACTGGCTCAGTATGCTCTCTCTGTTCTTTTTTTCTCAAGCTCCAGTGTCAACTCAGAGAGATTTTTCAGCGTTGCCAATTTGTCTTCTGCCAGTGTCCAAATCATCACTTTTGTCAAAATGTGGCCCTGGAATCGATTTTTGCCTTGCCTTTTTCTAGGCTCCAGAATGAGCTGCTCTCTCTTCTGACAATTTTCACTTGTGCATGTGTAAAAACAGGAGAACATTCTGGCCCCGTCAACAAATTTTTAGAGGCTTGGTCCCATAAAGCCAATCTTTCATCTGCGTGTGATATGGGCAGGCATTCTGCTCCCATTAATGCATAATTTTTGGATGCTTGGTCCCCGATAGCCACATTCCCCCCCCCCAATAACACAGTGTGTGTTTAAACACCATCTGCCCCAAATAAGGGACAATTTTTGGGCTGGGTTCACACGAGCGTGTCCGGATTAGGTCCAGATGCTTTGCGGATGCGTTCAGTGAAAACTGTGCGTTTTCACAGGCAAAGCCATTCAGTTTTGCCTGCGATTGCGTTCAGTTGTTCAGTTTTTTCCGCGCGGGTGCAATGCGTTTTGATGCGTTTTTCACGCGCGTGATAAAAAACTGAAGGTTTACAAACAACATCTCCTAGCAACCATCAGTGAAAAACGCAATGCACCCGCACTTGCTTGCGGATGCAATGCGTTTTTCACGCAGCCCCATTCACTTCTATGGGGCTGCGGATGCGTTTATAACGCATAGGATAGAGCATGCTGCGATTTACACGCGTTGCAGAAGTGATGCATGAAAAAAAACGCTCATGTACACAGCCCCATAGAAATGAATGGGTCAGGATTCAGTGCGGGTGCAATGCGTTCACATCACGCATTGCACCCGCGCGGAAATCACGCTCGTGTGAATGCAGCCTTAGGCCTCATGCACATGAACTTCAATGGGGCCTCAAAAGCTCCATTCCGTGGCCCCAGAAAAAATAATAGAACATGTCCTATTCTTGTCCATTTCGTGGACAAGAATAGACGTTTCTAATATGGGTGGCCCATTCCGTTCTGCAAATTGTGGAATGCACACAAGCAGCATCCGTGTTTTGCGGATCTGCAATTTGCGGACCACAAAACACGGCACGGTCGTGTGCATGAGGCCTGATAAAAAAGCATAACATGAAAATGTGCAGTGTGTTTTTAAACATGATGTTTGTTACCATTGTCAATCATTCCTTTACACATAACACTGATATATATAGCTATTATTTGCTATAATTGTCATTGCATTCGAAAGCTTGGAGTGTGGGGGGGGATGCAAAAATTTGTAAAAAAGAAAATAACAAAAAAGAGAACATATTTTCTGAAAAAGATTATAGGGAGTTATATTTGAGCAATTTTGGTTCAGGTACAGTTGATTCGGGTCTGAACTGAACTTTTTGAAAAATTCAGCGAACCGTGTCTCAAAAGGTTTGCTAATCTGTAAAACAGATGCATCACTATCCACATATTATGAGTATTTAAATCCATTGCAAAGTGGGAATAGAATGTATTGTTAAATTCATGCCCTTTGGAGCCCTTCTGTTTCTGCAATATAAAGTTCATGGTATCTTGTGCTCTACTTTTTATATCTTTATATCCTGGATTTGGATTTATTTACTGGATTGATATTACATACATAGATACACACACACTATATGGACACAACATTTACGTGATGTTGGGAATTCACACTAATGTGATCAGGATATATGGGTCCAACATTTTTAAGATCAATATAGACTCCGTAAAATGGCAGAAGTATTTGCATTGGATCCCATTAACACTAGTGATTAGTCAAGATGTTAAAAAACTGACTCAAAAATGAAAAAATTGGAGTCCATTATTACTGATGCAAAAAAAAATCTAAATTCCAGACGGATCATAAAGACTATCATAACAATCAGGTGTATACCTGTCGCGAACGTGTTAAAAAGCTAAACAATCCTGAAGAAGCATAGATATAGACATTTTATCACACAAAATAAAAATGTTTGTTAGTTTCAGTTTGAAACCTCAGAAGGTTTTTAGATTGTTCAGGTGTGTAAACCTCATCTACACATACTAAGGATGGCTGCACACAATACTGATTATGCAGCTTTTCTGCACAGATGTCTGGACAAATCTCATGTACACTTAGTTTTTTTTTCTTAGGTGGGGAAATTTACCTGTTGTGCAGATTTTAAAATCTGCAGCATGTCAAGGGTTCGTACGATTTCGATACACCTTCTTTAGGCCTCATGCACACGGCCGTTGTGTGGCCGTTCTGTGCATTGGGGACCGCAATTTGTGGTCCCCAATGTACAGGCAACGTCCGTGCGGCGGCCGGAACGGATCAAGAACCATTCAACATGTTCTATTTTTTTGCGGTGCGGAGGCATGGACAGAAACACCATGGAAGAACTCTGTAGTGCTTCCGTGGGGTACCGTGCCTCCGTTCCGCACCGCAGCTCTGGTTTGCAGACCCATTCAAGTGAATGGGTCCTCATCTGTGATGCAGGGAGCACACAGCTGGTGCCGCACATTGCCGACCTGCTGTTTGCGGGCCGCAATATGGCCACAGCCGGGCAACGGCAGTGTGCACGAGGCCTTGTTTGTGTTGCATGAGGCCTGTTTATGTAAACAACCCCACTGAAGTCTATCTGGAAAACCACTCTAAGGCCTCATGCACACAGCAGTTGTCCGGCCGTGGCTGTATTGCGGCTCGCAGTCAGCGGGTCCGCAATATGCGAGCAACGGCCATGTGCTCCCCGCATCACGGATGCGGACCCATTCATTTAAAGTGCGGAGTGCATCCATGGTGTTTCTGTCTGTGCCTCCGCACAGCCAAAAAATTGAACTTGTTCTATTTTTTTGCGGTGCGTTTGGATCACGGACCCATTCAAGTTGAATGGGTCTTGATCCATCCCGGCCGCTGCAACAAAAACCCAACAAAAACTGTGTTGAATAGTGCAGTTTTGGTGCAGATTTTCTGCACCCAAATCTGCAACCACTTTCAAAATTTAAATTTCTCTGCTTTTAAAACAGAATGTAATATAATATTTATTACTTAACATTCCCCATATGTCTACTTTTTATTGCCATCATTTTGTAAATGTCATTTTATTTTTTTAGGACATTAGAAGGCTTAGAATTTTAGAAGCAATTCTTAAATGTTTTGAGAAAATTTTCAAAACCCAATTTTTAAGGACCAGTTCAGTTATGAAGTCACTTTGTGGGGCTTACATACTAGTAACCACCCATAAATGACATTTTAGAAACTACACCCCTGAAATTATTCAAAACTGATTTTACAAACTTTTTTAGCCCACAAGAATTAAAGGAAAATGGAGATTTCTAAATTTCACTTTTTGACAGATTTTCCATTTTAATCAATTTTTTTTAACACATCAAGGGTTAACAGCTAAACAAAACTCAATATCTTTTACCCTGATTCTGCAGTTTACAGAAACACCCCACATGTGGTGGTAAACTGCTGTATGGGCACACGGCAGGGCGCAGAAGAAAAACTGCACCGTATGGTTTTTGAAAGGAAGATTTTGTTAGACTGGTTTTTAGACAACATGCCCCATTTGAAGCCTCCCTACATGCATCCCTACAGTAGAAACTCCCAAAAAGTGACCCCATTTTGGAAACTACGGAATAAGGTGACAGTTGTATTGGTATTATTTTGGGGTACATATGATTTTGATCGTTCTATATTACTTTTTTTGTGAGGCAAGGTAACAAAAAAATCTTTGTTTCAGTTTTACATAATAAAGCATTTTTGAAAAAAAAATGTTTGTGTCTCCATTTTCTGAACGCCATATTTTTTTTACTTTTCTGCCGATTGTCGTGTGCAGGTGCTCGTTTTTTGCAGGAAGAGTTGACGTTTTTACGTTTTTATTGGTAACATTTTTGGTTACATATATGTTTGATCATTCAATATTACACTTTATGGGGAAAGGTGACCATAAAATTTTGGCAGTTTTTTATTTTTATTTTTTATTACAGCATTCACCTGTGGGGGAATGTCATGTGAAATTTGTATATAGCAGGTCATTATGGATGTGGCAATACCTAATATGTATACTTTTTCTTATTTACCGTATTTTTCGCTTTATAAGATGCACCTAGGTTTTTGAGGAGGAAAATAAGAAAAAAATAATGTTTTAACCAAAGGGTGTGCTTTTGGTGGGTTTTGAACTAATGGTGGTCTGTGGATGACACTGTTATGGGGGATCAGTGGATGACACTGTTATGGGGGCATCTGTGGATGACGCACTGTTATGGGGGATCTGTGGATGACACACTGTTATGGGGGCATCTGTGAATGACGCACTGTTATGGGGGATCTGTGGATGACACTGTTATGGGGATCTGTGGATGATAGTGTTATGGGGTTATCTGTGGATGACACTGTTATGGGGGGATCTGTGGATGACACTGTTATGGGGGGGGATCTGTGGATGACACATATATAGCATCCTATGATATATATGTGTTATCCACAGATTCCCCCCATAAGTGTCCCTGTGAGCCCCACTATACCGGGCCATGCTCACAGCTGTCTTCATATGTAAAGAGACGTGACTGTACAGGAAAGCGTAGTGACAGAGGAGGTGCTCAGCTGTCTGCATGGAGGAAACAGGTGCACCAGCATGAGCAGCCTGGACACTGCGCAGCGTGTGACCCCCCGGGTGTAGTCCGCTCTGTCCCTGTCATCAGCCCGCACCCTAGTGAACGATGAGCCCGCAGTCATGTAATCCATAACCTGTGGGTTAGCTTTGGTAATGTAGCGCAATCCTCTGCAGTTGTACTCGCTATCAAGCTACTGTAGCAGGCCGGCCGACAGCGTAATGTCACTCGCTTCGTCACGCGCCTGCTCCTCCCACTTTATTAATGAGTGACATCATGCTGCCGGCCGGCCTGCTATGGTAGTTTGATAGTGAGTATAACTGCAGTGGATTGCACTACTTTAACAAAGCTAGCCCACTGGTTAAGGATTAAATGACTACACTTTAGATATGAAAAGAAAGAAAGATGTCAGTCCTGTGTCCCAAAACACGGACAATTACTTGCTCTGCTGGTTCCGATGTAGTGTGGTGAGTGGACACACTGAAAAGTCATATAGTAAAGGTTTGAAACCGCGCTGCTTAGGATATCAACACACGTGAATGAATCGGGGTATTCGCCTCCGTCTTCCTCAATCAAAGGGTTCGATCCTCATCAGACCGCCTCCTCTGTGGGATTAAATGATCGGCATATAGTGATGTACCCTCTAGATGGTTCATAAAACGGTTTTATTCTACTCACAGACAAAGGTAGATAAAAGGCATATAACAAATGGTAAAATCACTCCAAATTCCTGCCCGACCCGGGTTTCGCTCTCTGGCTTCCTCAGGGGCGATATGAAGACTGCTGTGCGCGGTGCCAGGTGTAATAGAGTACAGTGACTGCATCGGGCCCCGCCGCGATCTCAAAAGTGGGGCCTCCAGCCCCACTTTTTGGGGAAAAGTTTTACACAATAAAAGCATTTTTGAAACCAAAAAAAATATGTTTTAGTGTCTCCATAGTCTCAGAGCCATAGTTTTTTTTTATTTTTTTATGGCCGATTGTCTTATTTGTGGGATGAGGTGACGGTTTGTTTGGTACTATTTTGGGGTGCATATGACTATTTGATCACTTGATAATTACACTTTTTGTGATGTAAGGTGACAAAAAATGGCTTTTTTGGCAGTTTTATATATATTTTTTTTTTATGGTGTTCAGCTGAGGGGTTAGGTCATGTGACATTTTTACAGAGCTGGTTATTACGGATGCGGTGACACCTAATATGAAACAGAAAAACTCATATTTTAGTGTATCCATAGTCTGAGAGCCATAGTTTTTTTTTCTTCATTTTTTTACTTTTGGGCTGATTTTTGCCGGGTGGGGTGACGGTTTGATTGATCCTATTTTTTTTTGGGGGGGGGGACACATACGCCTTTTTGATCGCTTGGTGTTAGACCTTTTATGTTGTTAGGTGACAAAAAATGGCTTTTTTTGGCACAGTTTTTTTTATGGTGTTCACCTGAGGGGTTACGTCATGTGATATTTTTATAGAGCCAGTCGTTACGGATGTGGCAATACCCAATATGTCTACTTTTTTATTTATTTCACTTTAACACAATTAAAAGCATTTTTGAAACAAAAAAAAATGTTTTTTTTGTGTCTCCATATTCTGAGAGCCATAGTTTTTTTTATTTTTTGGGCGATTGTCTTATGTAGGGGCTCATTTTTTGCAGGATGATGTGACAGTTTGGTATCATTTTGTGGTGCATACGACTTTTTGATCGCTTGCTGTTGCACTTTTACACTGTGGGACTGGATCTCCTAGGCTTCCGTAGAATGCAGGTCCCAATGCCTCTGCAAGGCATCAGGCTGCCTTCTCACTCATTGGGTCCCCGTCACTGCAGCTGACTGCAGCATAGAAGGAGTTAATCGCTTTCACAGCGATGCTGCAGGGGCCTGGCTATCAGTGAGTGCTGGGCTCCTGCACTGATCGGGCGGGTGCCAGAGTCGTGCCCGCCCAATCAGTATGACGTAATAGTAAGTCAAATGGTGGGAAGTCACCTGCTGCTATGATTTATAATTACGTCATATGTCAGGAAGGGGTTAATTTATCCACATGAAGTATCTGATTCCCAAATGGAAATTTTAGTAAAGGACTTGAACAGGTTCTCCAGCTCTAAGATGAAAAATTTGCACTAAATCTAACTTGTGAAGAGAAGATTGGGAGAGATGTACTTACCAGCAGCAGTGTTTCCTGGATCTTCTTCATGCTTACGTGACTGCTCCTTCAGTGTTTTGAGTGCTCCCTTGCCATCTTCTATCTCTTTCTTTCTTCAGCAGGGGACTCCATATCATCATTGACATCATCACCTCCTGCAACTGATGGGCTGACCGTCTTCTTTCCTGAAGCCTACACCAGGGGCAGACACAGAGCAGAGGGCCCCTGTGCAAAAAATGTGCCCTCCACCCCTATGCCAAATTCTCAACCTAACCTATTTCCTCCTAAGATTACATACAGCAATAAGGGTAAGGCTGCATTCATACCTGTGGCACTACGATCCAGCCACCTGATCCAGAACAGAATGCATGGAATCGCCTGGACACAAACTGCAGCACGCAGAGGTTTGTGTCCCACTGATTCTGAGCATTTTTACGGATCTCTGCTGGACCCCAATATAGTTAATGGGGAGGGTGGGCATTCTGTCTGCATCCAGCAGTGCCACAAATGTGAAGGTAGTCTAATACAGAGCCACATACCGCTTACATCCAATGATGTCTTCTTTGATGTAGATATTCTCTTTCCTCATCTTCTCCATTCAGACTAGACCACCATGATGATTTCTTTCAGACATCTCTCATCTCTGCAGAGTTTGACAAATATACATCTTAGTTTCCTACTTTTCCATTATCCTCCACACTGTGCTCCCCAATACTATACACACAGATAATGACGCTTCAATAATTTAATTATTGGCACACAGTGCTGTAAAAAATAACTGCACCCAGCAAATGGTGTCCTTGACACTAATAGTATAAACATAAGGGGGGAAATTTATCAAACTGGTGTAAAGCAGAACTGGCTTAGTTGTCGATAGCAACCAGATTCCACCTTTCATTTTTCACAGCTCCTTTGGAAAATTAAAGGTGGAATCTGATTGGCTGCTATGGGCAGCTAAGCCAGTCTACTTTACACCAGTTTGATAAATCTCCCCCAAAAAGAATTGTGCTAAGCTGATAGAGTGCCATAGTGCCCCCCACAGTGATGGTGCTACCCAACAACAGTAATAATTCTCTGCTAGAGTGTACTTAATAGTAATAGTGCCCCCCAACAGGAACAATGCTCCCTCTGTGTCCCAAAAGTAAAAATGCTGCCATAGTGCCCACACTAGTGTTACATACATGTCCCCCATAGTTTCAATTAACCGCCTGAACAAAAAATGTTTAAAAAATACCTTTAAATATAACATCTATTAAAAAACTTATGGCTCCCCACATATAGTCAAATCAAATATCAAGCTGGGCAGAGGACACTAGGGTCCTGTGCTGGCAGATATTTCAGAATGCTCTGCCCACATATTGCAGATACGAGGTCCTACTTAATTTATAACATATATAAACTCATCTATGCAACTGTTTTGTGTTAGATTACATAATGCTAGCAGTTTGGTAACACTTGCAAATCCCCCTTGTGCACACGCAGTTAACACCCTATATGTCTAACCCACTCTCTGTGACAATTGCAAGTAGTAAATACTGTCTTAACATACAGCCTCCGGCACTGTGACAGCGGCAACATGCTGTTTGCTAGGTATCAGAAGCACACAGCTACATGAGTAGGGATGAGTGGACCGCTTGATGTCCGGGTTCGAGGGGTTCGGATGAACTTCGTTTCAAAGTTCGATTCGGGTTCCAAACTTGACCCCGAACAACGAACCCCATTGAAGTCAATGGGGACCTAAACTTTGGGGCACTAAAATGGCTGTAAAAAAAAGTCATAAAAAGGGCTAGAGGGCTGCAAAAGGCTCCAAAGTGGGTGTAAGAACAGTACAATTGCCCTGCAAACAAATATGGATAGGGAAATGACTTAAAATAACATAAAATGCACAAAAATAAAAAATGACTATCTTGAACCAAGAGGCGGAGGTCCAAGTGGAGTAGGAAGTTGAGGAGGCTGTGGACGCAGTGGTGTAGGTGGAAGAGGAGTTGAAAGAAAAAGCTAACACACACTTTTTTTTTTTTATGTCTGTCAATTCTGTGTGTGACCTTTAGCCATTTTTTTTGGTGGGGCAGGGTGTCTGGTATATTTTTCTACTCTGCCAATATGGAACATAATAATCTTGAGCCAGGATGTCAGAGTGTAGGAGGAGGAAGCCAACACTGTTTCTGTTTGTGTCCGTCAATTCTGTCTCAGATTGCTAAGGGCCACGGCGTGACAGTTGGTGCCTGTATGTCCTGGGTTAAAGCTGGGTAAAAAATTTCGTCTCAGTTATAGATCTCATACGTCCCCTATCTGGGGACTATATATTAAAATAATTTTTCTCCTACTACAGTAAGATGGATGCCAAAGGGGTGTTCTAAATTTTTCAAAATTGCCAGAGTGTCACAAACACACTCCACAGAAGAATTTTCTCTCCCACAATAGTTGAATGACAGATGAATCGGGGTGTTCCTAATTTTTTTTTTTTTTATTCATGACTTTCACAGACACTCCACAAAAGAATTTCCTCTCTTATTACAATTCTTAAATTTATTTTTTTGGGGGCTTGTCAACCACCAAACATTGGGAAATAGCAAAGAGAACGCAGAAACTGCACTGTGGTAAAACAATGGCTGGGCCCAGTATACTTATACGGTATATGAGCCTGGAGGCACAGATCCCAGTGAAGGATTGTTGAGGCCCCAAAACATTGGAAAATAGCAAAGAGAAAGCACAAACTGCACTGGAGTACAACAATGGCTAGGTGCGTCTGTTATGCTTCTCTACTCTGCCATTATAAGACACAATCATTTTAAGCCTGGAGAAGGAGGCGGACGTGGTGGTGCAGGTAGAAGAGGTGGAGGAGGACATCTTTTTTATTTAATTTTTTTTTTTGTGGAGGCTCCAAAACATTGAGAAATAGGACAAGAGAATGCACTGAACTGCACTGGAGTACAGCAATAGCTAGGTGCACTGGGTATACTTCTCTACTCTGCCAATATAAGACATAATAATCTTTTTTTCGTATATTTTTGTTTTGTGGAGGCCCCAAAATATTTGGAAATAGCAAAGACAAAGTACAAAATGACCTGGAGTATAACAATGCCTGGTTGCGGCCAGTATACAATACCTCTCTACTCTGGTATGGACAAGCTCTGTGGGATCCATGCCTGGTTCATTTTAATGAACGTGAGATTGTCCGTCCACATTGGCTGTCCGTGATAACAAACCCCCCCCCCCCGCCATGCTAAGCACACGTTCGGACAATACACTTGCTGCAGGGCAGGCCAGCACCTCCAAGGCGTAAAGGGTAAGATGTGTGGACATGTATTGTTCCACCATGTTGCTGAAATGCTGCCTCCTGCTAAGATGGTCTGTATTAGATGGTGGTGCTGGATATTGTGGTGTGCAGACAAAGCTTTTCCAAATTTCGGTCATGTTGACCCTCCCTTCTGAGATGTTGACAGTGCCCCTGCTGAGTTGGCGACTTCCTTCTCCTACTCCATCTCCACCTCATGCTTCCACTGAACCGCCACTGTCTGCAGGGCACGCCATCAGTAGCACCTCTATCGGCGTTAGCTTGTACTCGCTCATCTTCTGTTCACGCTCCTCTGGCAGAAGTAAGGACGGCATGTTGTCCTTGTAGCGGGGACCCAGCAGGGTGGCCACCCAGTAATCGGCACCGGTTAGAATGTAGGCAACTCAGCAGTCGTTGCGCAGGCACTGCAGCATGTAGTCACTCGTGCCAGGCTGCCCAGAGGCAATGACAATCTATTCTCCATGGGAGGTGTATCGTCTGTGTCCTCTGTACAGTAATGCCCGTGAGCTGCTTTGGGTGCCACCCTGCTGTGAACAGGGATCCTTTTCCTCCTCATCCTCCAAAACTATGCCATGGCTGGACAGTTGGGAACCTGGCCGCTGTTGGTGCAGCAACCCACCCCCTGAGCCACCTGTGGACGACTGGCCTGATAACCATAGTAATAATCCCTGTTCCTCCTCCTCTTCCTCCTGTGCCACATCCTCATCCATCATATGTTGCATATGAGGCGGTGAGCGGAAAGCCGAAGATAAGCTGTAGCGCAGACAGGCGAGCGGCAGCAGGGTGAGAATGACGAAAGAGCGCACAGATGGCCGTCACTTTCTGTAGCAGCTCTGACATATTGGGATAATTCTTCAGGAACCTCTGCACCACCAAGTTGAAGCACATGCACCTGGTAAGGTATATGCATCAAACCGGCTAGGCCCAGAGCTGCTACACGATTTTGCCCTTTTGGCACATCACCAGGCCAGGCTAAAAGCTCAGTGGCACCAACCATTTATCGGGCTGTTGTTCCATACCCACCCACAGCTCTTGCACGGTGTTGGGTCTTTCCCCCAAACATCTTATATATATCCATGTGATGGTGGCAAGTACAGTGTTTTTTTTCACCAAAAAAAAAATGGGTAGGTCTCTCCGACCCAATTAACCGGCTGATTAACTATTGTGGTCAGGGCTACGGACAAAGAGATGCTGGGAAAACCTGAGAAGATAACCACCGAGACTAGCCTAAACCAAATGAACATGTCTTAGCTGACCTGACTGAAAAGCTGAGGTGTGCCCTTTGTCATTGCCAAGGGTATGCCTATAAGGTGGCATACCCTATGGAAATATAAGAAAGAAAAAGGAGAAGGAGGGTGGGGTACCTGAGAACGCATGCCCGTGGATGAGGCCGTGCCTCGTTTATGAAGTGCCTCCGCCCCTCTTACAATTGCAGGCTGACTCATCAGCCTTAACTATTTGTGGTCAGGGCTACGGACTAAGAGATGCCAGGAAAACCTGAGAAGATAACCACCAAGCTAGCCTAAACCAACTGAACATGTCTTAGGATACTTTCACACTTGCGTTGAAGGATTCAGTCAGGCAGTTCCGTCAATGGAACTGCCCGACAGATCCGTTAAAACGTTTGAAAATGGATTTAATTTGCAAACGGATCCGTTTGCAGATCCGTTTGACAATTGTATTGAAATAATGGATCTGTCTTTCCGTTCTCATCCGTAAAAACTCATCCGTTATTTGTTATTTTACCATTTTTAAAGGTCTGCGCATGCGCAGAGTGGAAGAACGGATCCGTTAATGCATCAATTTTAATGTAGGATCCGCCCTTAATACATTTCAATGGAAATTAATGGCGGATCCGTCATTCCGTCAAGTGTTTCCGCATTTTTGGACAGAGATAAAAATACAACATGCTGCGTTTTTATCTGCGTCCAAAAACGTGAAAGAACTGAACTGAAGAGAAACTGATGCAAACTGAACGGATTGCTTTCCATTCAGAATGCATTAGGATAAAACTGATCAGTTTTTTTCCATTATTGAGCCCCGAGGACGGAACACAATGACGGAAAACTTTGACGCTAGTGTGAAAGTACCCTTAGCTGACCTGACTGAAAGGCTGAGGTGTGCCCTTTGCCATTGCCAAGGGTAGGCTTATAAGGGGGCAAAAAACCTAGCTGTGTAGAGTAAGAAAGAACTTAATTGGCATGTACAACCAAATCATAAAGCCGTTCTGCAAAGGGCAACAGAAATCTCACATGAGGGTTTGGATGCACCGGGCAAAGCAAGAAGAACGCCAAAGTCCCATCTTGCGAATGATGTGGCCTGGGATATGATGCTTTGATGCTGCAGAAGCTGCCCCGGTGCGTGATGAGTGACCCGAAATGGCATTAGGGACAAAACCTGATCTAGCCGCTAGGGAACAAAATTGGAGATGAATGAGATGATGGCGATGGCTCAGACTTTGAACGGAAGTAGTGGGCTATCCGGTGGAGTCACCCGGAACCCTGATAATCTTTTGAAAACCTAACTGGGCGCCAATCATTAAATGACTGGAAGTGCTTGACCTCCACTGGTGAACCGACCTGCAATGTTTTGGATGACCGGTACAGTGTGAAATGGTCCTATACAGGAATCCGTAGAACCAAAATACATGACCACCTTTATGACAATGCTGGAATGGAGCCCAAAAGGATTACCAACTAGGGAGGAAGTATCCTGTATCCTGAACAGTTCCCCTGATGTCGGCTGCCTGAGACAGATCCTTCGCTATTCTTCAGTAGCCCCCGAGGGTTGCTTTTATCGCTTGAGATGTGAAGACCTGCTATCTGGATCTTCTACCATGAAGAAAGCTGGACCCCGCCCAAATACTATTTATTGTGTTGTAAAGAGTCTAAGGTCAGTATGACAATAAGCTAAAAAAAGCAATAATATACTAGGACCTGTCGGTGTCCTCCCATGAGTGAAGGAGTGCAAATTTGCTATTAATGCTCCAGGTGGTTTTGCAATTTCTAGCCATATTAACAGACAAGACTCTGTACGTGAAACTCGGCTGAGAGATGTACGTCTTTCGACCATGATCGGAGATTGAAATGCTGGAGGGGATAGCCCTACTTGTTCCACCTCCGTCGTGACCTGAAAGAAGCATACAAAATAAAAACGAGATAACACATCTGTGGCAAGATTTTTTTTTTTAAACCCTGAATGTGCCTGCATAAGCCAGGAAAATTATGCTGTAGGCGACAAACATTAGATTTAAAACGCAAGCCTGAAGAACGTAACAAGCAACATACATGATTAATTAAGAACTTGAGCCTGAAGAATGTAACTGGCGAAAGACATTAATCCATGAATTTAGGCCTGGATAACTTGACAAGTGACCGACATTAAATACTAAACGTAGGCCTGAATAACATAAACGGGCACCAGACAATAAAGATTAATAAACGCAAGCCTGAAACGTGACAGGCGCAGACATGATGATTAATGAGGTAAGCCTGAATAACGTAAACAGGTGACAGACACTAAATAATAAATGTAGGCCTGAATAACGCAAACAGGCGACAGATATCAATGATCAATCAACCTAAGCCTGAATAACGTAACAGGCGACGGACATTAATGATTAATAAAGTAGGCCTGAATAACGTTAACAGGCGACAGATATCAATGATCAATGAATGTAAGCCTGAATAACGTAACAGGTGATGGACATTAATGATTAATAACGTAGGCTTGAATAACGGAAACAGGTGACAGATATTAAATAATAAACGTAGGCCTGAATAACGTAAACAGGCGACAGACATTAAATAATAAACATATGCCTGAATGATGTAAACAGGAGACAGATATCAATGATCAATTAACGTAACAGACGAAAGACATTCATGATTAATAATGTAAGCCTGAATAACGAAAACAGGCGACAGACAACAAAGATTAATAAATGCAAGCCTGAAACTTAACAGGAGACAGACATGATGATTTATAATGTAGGCCTGTAACAGGCGGCAGACATTGAATAAAAAACGTAGGCCTGAATAATGTAAACAGGCGACCGATATCAATGATCAATGAACGTAAGCCTGAATAACTTAAGAGACGACGGACATTAATGATTAATAACGTAAGCCTGAATAACAAAAATAGGCGACAGACAACAAAGATTAATAAACGCAACCCTGAAACCTAAACAGGCGACAGACATGAAGATTAATAAACGTAGGCCTGAATAACGTAAAGAGGCGACAGACATTAAATGATAAATGTAGGCCTGAATAACGTAAAGAGGCGACAGACAATAAATGATAAATGTAGGCCTGAATAACGTAAACAGGCGACAGATATCAATGAACATAAGCCTGAATAACGTAACAGGCGACGGACATTAATGATTAATAACGAAGACCTGAATAACGTAAACAGGCAGCAGACAATAAGACTAATAAATGTAAGCCTGAAAGTAACAGGAGACAGACATAATAATTAGTAACATATGCCTGAATAACTTAACGGGCGACAGACATTAAACAATAAGTGTGGCCTGAATAACGCAAACAGGCGACAGACAATAATGATTAATAAACGCAAGTCTGAAACTTAACAGGCGACACAGACATTAAATAATAAACGTATGCCTGAATTACGTAAACAGGCGACAGATATCAATGATAAATGAACCTAAGCCAGAATAACGTAACAGGTGATGGACATTAATGATTAATAACGTAGGCTTGAATAACGGAAACAGGCGACAGACATTAAATAATAAACGTAGGCCTGAATTACGTAACAAGTGACAGAATTTACATACTAAAGGTAGGCCTGAATAAAGTAAACAGGCAACAGACATCAAATAAAAAACTTATGCCTGAATAACGGCGACAGATATCAATGATCAATGAACGTGAGCCTGAATAACGTAACAGGCGACAGACATTAATGATAACGTAGGCCCGAAAAACATGAACAGGCGACAGACAGCAAAGATTAATAAACGCAAGTCTGAAACATAACAGGCGACAGACATGAAGATTAATAAACATAGACCTGAATAACGTAAACGGGCGAGAGACATAAATGATAAATGTAGCCCTGAATAACGTAAACAGGCGACAGATATCAATGATCAATGAACATGAGCCTGAATAACATAACAGGCAACAGACATTAATGATTACGTTATTCAGGCCTTCGTTTTTAAACAGGCAACAGATATCAATGAACATGGATGCATCAATGATCAATGAACATGAGCCTGAATAATGTAACAGGCGACGGACATTAATGATTAATAACGAAGACCTGAATAGCGTAAACGGGCGACAGACAATAAAAAATTTATAAACGTAAGCCTGAAGGTAACAGGCGACAGATATGATAAATAATAAACATAGATCTGAATAACGTAAACAGGCAACAGACATTAAATAATGAACATTAAATTCTAAATGTATGCCTGAATGGCGTCAGATATCAATGATCAATGAACGTAAGCCTGAATAACGTAACAGGCGATGGACATTAATGATCAATAACGTATGCCTAAATAACGTAAACAGGCGACAGATAACAATGAATGTAGGCCTGAATAACGTAAACAGGCAACATACAATAATGATTAATGAACGTAAGCCTGAAACGTAACAGGCGACAGACATGAAGATTAATGACGTAGGCCTGAATAACGTAACAGGCGACATACATTAAATAATAAACGTAGGCCTGAATAATGTAAACAGGCGACAGACAATAATGATTAATAAATGCAAGCCTGAAACGTAACAGGCGACACAGACATTAAATAATAAACGTATGCCTGAATTACGTAAACAGGCGACAGATTTCAATGATCAATGAACCTAAGCCTGAAAGACGTAAAACAGGCGACAGACATTAATGATTGATAAACGTAAACATGAATAAATTACCGGGCAACAGACACTGACGATGTAATAAGTGTAAGCCTGAAAACAAATTATCAAATTATCCCGCCCACCCTGAATCTTGGAGGGGAAAGAAGATCAAACCTCGGCAGAAACCCCAAGTGTATAAAAAAATATTTTTTTTAAAAGAGATTGTACTCACATTCACGGACTGCCAGACTGCTGTCCCTGGCAGCGGCAAAACAATGTTATTGAGCCCTACCGCCTGCTCCAACTTGAGACAGACTGCTGACTAAGAGACCAGGACGACCAGGGAAAGCTGCGGTGCATAGTTGTCCGGTACATGACCGACTCAGGGCGAGAAATCAAGCGCTTCACCGCACGCCGCGCGTCACAAGCCCTACGACGTGACAGCATCACGCCCATCACCATCTTACTACAACCGTGAGCATGCACAGTGCCCGACATCTTACAGGAAACTAACTTTAGAGAATAAGCGTGAACCTGAAGCGCATGACAGTCAAACCTGGAAACGAAATAGGCCCTCCAAAGCTTTACATTTTTTAAAACATTTTTTAAATTTTATAGATGTGCTAACTAAAATCCAGATGCAGATAGACCGTGAGCGTGCCGCACATGCAAGGAAGCTGACGGCGTGGCAGCGAGTGCAGGGGGCCGCGAGAGCCTTAACTATTTATATATCATATAAATAGGGGGCCAAATGAAAAACAAAGGCCCAAAAGATCTACTACAGAGACAGAACCAATACAGGGTAGATGGACTAGGCCAGTCTTTCCCCCAAACATATTATATATCAATGTGACGGTGGCCAGTCTTTCCCCCAAACCTATTATATATCCATGTGACGGTGGCAAGTACAGTGTTTTTTCACACAAAAAAAATAGGTAGGTTTCAGCGACCCAATTAACTGGCTGATTAACTATTATATATCCCTGTTACGGTGGTATGTACTGTGTTTTAAACACAAAAAATATGTAGATCTCACCGACCTAATTAACCGACTAATTAATTATTATATATCCCTGTGATGGTGGCAAGTACAGTGTTTATTCACCCCAAAAAAATACGTACAGTTGTGTTCAAAATTATTCAACCCCCAATGCTGTAAAGGGTTTTAGGGAATTTAGTGTACATTTGTAATTGTGTTCAGAATGAAATCTTACAAGGACTTTTTAAAGAACCAAATGCAACTAAAATGACATCAATTGTTTTTGTAATACAGTATTAAATGTTTTTTTTGTGATTTCTTCATTGACACAATTATTCAACCCCTTAAAGACTACCACTCTTTAGAACAGAGGTTCATTCAAGTGTTTTCAATCAGGTATTGAAACCACCTGTGGATGTCAAGGAGCAGCAATCAAGCATAATAAGCACCAATTAGGCAGATTTAAAATGACTGTGATACTCAGCTCCTTCTAGACATTTACTGATGTGTTTACAAACATGGTGAAGTCAAGAGAATGGTCCAGGAAGACAAGAGAAGAGGTGATTTCTCTTCACAGGAAGGGCAATGGCTATAAGAAGATTGCAAAGATGTTAAACATACCAAGAGACACCATAGGAAGCATCATTCGCAAATTCAAGGCAAAGGGCACTGTTGAAACGCTACCTGGTCGTGGCAGAAAGAAGATGCTGACTTCGACTGCTGTGCGCTACCTGAAGCGCAAACTGGAGAAAAGTCCCCGTGTGACTGCTGAGGAACTGAAAAAGATTTGTCAGATGCGGGTACTGAAGTTTCAGCTCAGACAATAAGGCGCACACTGCGTAATGAAGGCCTCCATGCCAGAACTCCCAGGCGCACCCCCTTGCTGTCTCCAAAGAATAAGAAGAGTCGACTGCAGAATGCCAAAAGTCATGTGGACAAACCACAAAAGTTTTGGGATAGTGTTCTGTGGACTGATGAAACAAAATTAGAACTGTTTGGGCCCATGGATCAACGCTATGTTTGGAGGAGGAAGAACAAGGCCTATGAAGAAAAGAACACCTTGCCTACTGTGAAGCATGGCGGGGGGTCAATCATGCTTTGGGGCTGTTTTGCTTCTACAGGTACAGGGAAGCTTCAGTGTGTGCAATGTACCATGAATTCTCTTCAGACTCAGTACCAGGAGATATTGGATGAAAATGTGATGCAGTCCGTCACAAACCTGAGGCTTGGGCGACGTTGGACCTTTCAACAGGACAATGATCCCAAGTAGAGATGAGCGAACATTTAAAAAAAGTCCGAACTGTTGCACAGCCGAAGGACCTGGGGTGACGTCACTGTCATGTGATCAGTGCAGGGGGCGTGGCTCAGCACGGGATTTGATCGCGTGCTGAGCCACGCCCCCTGCACTGATCACATGACAGTGACGTCACCCCAGGTCCTTCGGCTGTGCAACAGTTCGGGTAGGTGGCAGCCGCCCCTTATGGATTCCATATGCGCTATAGTGGAATCCATAACGGGATGCGCGATTAACCACCACCCGAACCCCGAACAACGGACTTTTTTTAAATGTTCGCTCATCTCTAATCCCAAGCATACCTCCAAGTCCACTAGAGCATGGTTGCAGATTAAAGGCTGGAACATTTTGAAGTGACCATCGCAGTCACTAGACTTAAATCCGATTGAGAACCTCTGGTGGGACTTAAAGAAAGCAGTTGCAGCGCGCAAGCCTAAGAATGTGACTGAACTGGAGGCTTTTACCCATGAAGAATGGGCGAAGATACCCGTAGATCGCTGCAAGACACTTGTGTCAAGCTATGCCTCACATTTAAAAGCTGTTATAACTGGAAAAGGATGTTGTACTAAGTACTAAGATTGAATGTCACTTGGGGGTTGAATAAAACTGATAATGATGTGAGCACAAAAAAGACATTTGTGGTTATTTCATTATAAATGTTATGTTATATTTGTCTGACTTACAAGTGCCTCTTTGATTTAATTGTAAACAAGATGACTGAAATGATCAAAATCAATGTCAAACTGGCCAAAACACTCAATTTCAGTGGGGGTTGAATAATTTTGAACACAACTGTAGGTCTCACCGAGCCAATTGACTAGCTGATTAACTATTATACAACCCTGTGATGGTGGCAAGTACAGTGTTTATTCACCCAAAAAAATAGGTGGGTCTCACTGAGCCAATTGACTAGCTGATTAACTATTATAGATCCCTGTGAAGGTGGAAAGCACAACTTTTTTAAACACCAAAAATAGCGAAGTCATACCAACCCAATAACTGGCGGTTTATCTATTATATATCCCTGTAAAGGTGGCAAGTACAGTGTTTATTCTTCAAGAATAATAGGAAGGTCTTACTGACCCAATTAACTGATTGACTATTATAAATTCCTGTGACGGTGGCAAGTACAATGTCTTTTCACAAAAAATAAATAAAAAATAGGTAGGTCTCACCGACCCAATTAACCATCTGACTAAATATATCCCTGTGACACTGGCAAGTACAGTGTTTTTTCACCAAAAAAAAAGGGAAGTCTCACCGAACCAATTAACCAGCTGATTAACTATTATACGTACCTGTGACTGTTGTAAGTACAGTGTTTATTCTTCAAGAATAATGGGTAGGTCTTACTGACCCAATTAACCGACTAATTAACTATTAAGTATCCCTGTGACGGTGGAAAGTACAGTGTTTTTTACAACAACAAAAAAATAGGTAGGTCTCACCGACCCAATTAACCATCTGACTAACTAATATATATCCCTGTGACGCTGGCAAGTACAGTGTTTTTTCACAAAAAAGATAGGTAAATCTCATTGACCCTATTAAGGGGATGATTAACTATTGGATATCCCTGTGACGGTGGCAAGTACTGTGTTTTAAATACAAAAAATAGGAAGTCTCAGCAACCCATTTAACCCGCTGATGTATTTTTATAGATCCCGGTGATGGTGACAAGTACAGTGTTTATTCACCCAAAAAAATGGGTAGTTTTCACGACCCAATTAACGGTCCGAATATGTAATATAATTCCCTGTGACGGTGGCAAGTACAGGTTTTTTAAACACCAAAAATAGGTAGGTCATACCGACCCAATAACCGGCTGATTTAACTATTATAAATCCATGTGAAGGTGGCTAGTACAATGTTATTTCACCAAATAAAGTTAGGTATTTCTCACCGACCCAATAAACTGGCTGATTAACTATGATATCTCCCTGTGACGGTGGCAAGTACACTGTTTTTTTTGCAAAAAAATAAATATGTAGCTCTCACCAACCGTCTGATTAACTATTATATATTCCTGTGACGGTGGCAAGTACAATGTTTTTTCACAAAAAAAAAATTGGTAAGTCTTACTGACCCAGTTATCTGGCTAATTAACTATTATATATCCCTGTGACAGTGGCAAGTACAGTGTTTATTCACCAAAAAAAATAGGTAGATCTCACCGACCCAATTAACAACCTTCTTAACTATTATATTTCACTGTGACGGTGGTAAGTACTGTGTTTTAAACACAAAAAATAGATAGGTCTCACGAGTCACGACCTAATTAACAGGCTAACTAATTATTATATATCCCTGTGACACTGGCAAGTACAGTGTCTATTTACCCAAAAAAATAGGTAGGTCTCACCGACCCAATTAACTGGCCGATTAACTATTATATATGCTTGTGAGGGGGGCAAGTACAGTGTTTTTTTCTTCTAAAAAACATCGGTTGTCTAACTGACCAAATAAAACGGCTGATTAACTATTATATATCCTTATGACGGTGGCAAGTACAGTGTTTATTCACCAAAAAAAAGTAGGTCTCACCGACTCAATTAACCGGCTGATTAACTATTATATTTCCCTGTGACTGTGGCAAGTATAGTGTTTATTCATCAACAAAAATAGGTAGGTCTCACTGACCCAATTAACCAGCTGATTAATAGTATAATTACCATATTTTTCGCCCTATAAGACGCACCAGCCCACTTGTATATCTACTCGCAACAGCTTTTTGTAGAATGCAGGCAGGCCAGGCGGGCGGCAGCGTGACTCACTGATGTCACGTGCCTGCCCCGCCTACTTCATTTATAAAGTAGGCGGCCCAGGCACGTGACATCAGTGAATTATGCTACCGCCCGCCAGCCGGCCTGCCTGAGTTCTACAAAAAGCTGTTGCGAGTAGATATACAAGTGATATACAAGTGAGAGGGCAGCTTTAATGAACTTGATTTGAATGAGACATTTTATATTTCTATAGTGCAGCACTGGAGCGGTGGGGCCAGAGTACAGTGAACGCACCGGCCCCGATGCAATTGCCGGCCCCCAGCTCCTCCTCCCAGTCCCTCCCCGCTCATACATTGCAGACATAAAGAAGTAGCAGCAGCATATCCGGTTTCTTTCCTTTTATTCAGAGGACTTCACAGCATAGATACAAGTAAAGTGCAGATGCAACGTTTCGGCTGTAACCAGCCTTTGTCAAGCATAGTTACAAAGTGATACAAACCAACATTAAGTAGGGAGTTCAACTCACACCTCCTAACAGTCCTACCAATCAGGGTAGTTGACCTATTAAGGTCAGCCAATCATGGCCATCACTATTCCAAACCCCACTTTGCATATATTTTCTCAAACCAGCTCACCTGAGTGTATCCACACCTGTTGGCACGTCCATCACCGTTTTCAGCGTCTCGTGTGTCCAACTGCGCATGCTCATGGACTTGTCTGTGTACCTACATCATCACGGCAACCAGGGAATGAGATCTTGTGGACATATCGCTTGATCTCCTCAGCGCGCGTCACGCTGCGCTGTCATCATAGGGGCGCGTTGCTAAATAGCCGCGCACATCCATGACGTCATCTCGTTTCCGTTTACCGAGGTGATGTGTCACAACAAATGTTCCAGCGCATGTAGCAGAGCGGACGTACACACAACAGAATGCGGATCACACTCATGCCGCATCCATAATAGTGGTGCGATTGTTGCAATGGGGTTAAGAAGATCACATCTGAGGGCCAAATAGTAGTTATTTGCATATTTATAGGCTGCAAGGTAACGTGTGGATGGTTACCGCTACATATAACAATACTAAAAACATAGTTAAAATTACTAAATAATTCAAACACTGACGGATGTGATGATCAAAGATACATTACGTTTGGTGCCAGAGATACATTACTCATTCATAAAGGGGCTACCTTTATTCAATCCCCGCAACGCTGAACTCAATATTGAGGCCATATGGTTGCAGGGATCGTAAGGTATAGATCCATTTCAGTTCCTTTTTGCTTAATATTTTTTCCCTATCACCGCCCCTTCTAAGGGGGCCAACCGCATCAATGACTCTAAACCGGAACTGGTTGGTAGAGTGTCCACGCTCGATGAAGTGTCTGGCGACAGGTTTATCCAACGCACCTTTTCTAATGGCGCTTTTATGTTTGTTGATCCTCTCTCTTATTTCCATTGTAGTCTCACCAACATCTATGAGACTACAAGGACACTGTATCATATATATGACGTAGCTCGACCGACACGTGTAATAGCCACTAATTTTAAACATCTTTCCGCTATACGGATGTGCAAACGAGTACCCTTTCATTATGCCACTGCAATTGCAGCATGACAGACAGGGGAAGTTGCCATTCTATGTTTTAACTAGGTTTTTAGTATTGTTATATGTAGCGGTAACCATGCACACGTTACCTTGCAGCCTATAAATATGCAAATAACTACTATTTGGCCCTCAGATGTGATCTTCTTAACCCCATTGCAACAATCGCACCACTATTATGGATGCGGCATGAGTGTGATCCGCATTCTGTTGTGTGTACGTTCGCTCTGCTACATGCGCTGGAACATTTGTTGTGACACATCACCTCGGTAACAGGATACGAGATGACGTCATGGATGTGCGCGGCTATTTAGCAACGCGCCCCTATGATGACAGCGCAGCGTGACACGCGCTGAGGAGATCACGCGATATGTCCGCAAGATCTCATTCCCTGGTTGTCGCGATGATGTAGGTACACAGACAAGTCCATGAGCATGCGCAGTTGGACACACGAGATGCTGAAAGCGGTGATGGACGTGCCAACAGGTGTGGATACACTCAGGTGAGCTGGTTTGAGAAAATATATGCAAAGTGGGGTTTGGAATAGTGATGGCCATGATTGGCTGACCTTAATAGGTCAACTACCCTAAATGGTAGGACTGTTAGGAGGTGTGAGTTGAACTCCCTACTTAATGTTGGTTTGTATCACTTTGTAACTATGCTTGACAAAGGCTGGTTACAGCCGAAACGTTGCATCTGCACTTTACTTGTATCTATGCTGTGAAGTCCTCTGAATAAAAGGAAAGAAACCGGATATGCTGCTGCTACTTCTTTATGTCTGCTGTTCGTTTTGACCACTGGGGATCCGTGGCCTTTCTGCAGCTGTTGCACTCCGGTGACCCGACAAGACCGTGTGTGCTGCCTTCATCTACCCGTTTACGCTCATACATTGCAGTCTGCGATGCAAAAATGACAGCATTCGCCCCATAAGACGCAGGGGCATTTCCCCCCCATTTTTTTTTGGGGGGGGGGAAAGTGCATTTTATAGGGCAAAAAATATGGTAAGTAATTAATGTGACAGTGGTATGTACAGTGTTTTAAACATAAAAAATAGGTAGGTCTCACCAACCTGATTAACTATTATATATCCCTGTGACGGTGGCAAGTACAGTGTTTTTTCACCTAAAAAAATAGGTCTCACCGACCCAATAATCTGCTGATTAACTTTTATATACCTGTGATTGGTGGGAAATACAGTGTTTTTTCACAAAAAATAGATAGGTAGGTCTCACCGACTCTATTAACCGGCTGATTAAATATTATATATCCCTATGACTGTGGCAATTACAAGGCTTTTTCACCAACAAAAAATTGGTAGGTCTTACTGACCAAATTATCCGGCTGTTTTACTATTGTATATCCCTGTGACGGTGGCAAGTACAGCTTTTATTGACCCAAAAAAATAGATAGGTCTCACCGACCCAATTAACTGGCTAATTAACCATTATATATCCCTGTGACGGTTGCAAGTACAGTGTTTATCCTTAAAAAAAAAAAAAAAAGGTAGTTCTCACCGACCCAATTAATTGGCCGATTAACTATTAGATTTCCCTGCGATGGTGGCAAGTACAGTGTTTTTTTTTTTTATCAAATGAAATTTTTCAACAATAAACATATGCAAAGCGATATCATGAGTACATGTTATTGTTATTTATGGTACAATAGCACATCAAAAGGCATTAAGTAAAGTTATCAAAATCCGCACATAGGAGCAAATGCATATGTCAAGGAAATGCATAAATAGTAACCATACATACATGATATAGTGGTAGGAATCATCAGAATGTAATCAGCCTCCTATAATAGGGGGCCGATAAACCTATAGCGTTTATAAGGATGCAGAACTACCAAAATAGAGAATAAACTAATAGACATAGGGAAACGACAAGACAAGACACAATAAGGTTAGGTAAGGGAAGGGGGTAGGGGGTACTTAAATTCAAATCACTGAACACCAACTCCCATTGTTTCCAGATACGGTCAAACTTGTCAGTCGAGGTAAGGAGAGTAGCCGATAGGTGTTCCAGTCTTCTAACTTCCAGTATACTAGCGATAAAATTAGTCCGCGAAGGGGGGTCTGTCCGTTTCCAAAATCTCGCTACTAGGCGTCTAGCTGCTGTTAGAACATAGAGCCATAGCTTTAAAGAGTACTTCTGAGGGATATTCAGTAAGTAAGTAATGGGTTCAAGGGGAAACCGAATACCAAATAGACTAAAAAGAACTTCCTGTACCATGGCCCAGAAAGGTCTAATAACAATCCCAAAAAATATGTAGGTGGGATCCCTCTTTTGATCCTCATCTCTAGCATCTATCCGAAATGTTGGGATTAAGCTTATACAGGAAACGAGGAGTATGATACCAAAACATCAATATTTTATAGACATTCTCCCTATGAGTCACACAGGTCGACGTCATAGTGGCTCTCCTCAAAATCATTTTCCATTCCTCTAGGGAGATGGGACGGCGCAAGATTGATTCCCATTTCTACAAGTATGAATGTCGGATAGATGCAGGAGAGGCCGGAGACGAGAGGAGTACATAGATCTCGGAAATAAGGCCTCTAGTCGACTCAGAGAGATTACACACCTTTTTTCAAACGGCGTATTGGTAGACACCTGATTAGAATGGAATAAGGTGGTAATCAGATGTTTAATTTGCAAGTAATAGTATCTAGACGTTTCCGGAAGCGACCTTGAGTCCTTGAGTTTGTCAAAAGAAAGTAGTTGCAAAGTCCTATAGTCAACTAGGTCCACAAATCTAAACAACTTTTCGGTGAACCACGGTTTAAAGAAAGGTCTGTAGCCCATTTTGGAAAAGAGTGGTAAATAAGAAGGACGTCATGGAGTTCTCAGAGACTAGCGTAAATCTGTCTGCAGTATTGCCATATTTTGAAAGTGAGTGACATTGGTCCCAATAAATCAGGAATTTGGAATTGCGGGACTGGGGCCCATAAGAGAGAGTTAGGGTGCATAGGAGCTATCCACAGCTTCTCTATTTCCATCCATCTGGAGTAAGCGTATAAATTGGACAACGCCGGGAACCTTCGGAGGTGGGTGGCCCAGTAATATCTAGCAATGTCCGGGACTGCCAGCCCACCCTGGGTCTTAAGGGCCGTAAGAGTAGTGCCTGCTATCCTGTGTCTTCTCCCATATAAATTTGAATATGCTTGCCTGTATAGTCCGTAATTCGGTTTTCGGGACATGTACAGGAAGAGTTTCAAATAGGTACAGCAGTTTCGGCAGAATAGACATTTTAACCGCCGCAATGCGACCAAACATGGATATGGGAAGAGACATCCACTTGCTCATCTGTTGTTTAAGGTCTGAGAATAGAGCGGGGAAACTATGTGAGTATAGAGACTAATACAATGCCGTCAAGTGAACTCCCAGATATCGTAACGTAGTATCCTGCCATCTAAAGTGGAAATTGCTGTTAAAGGGGTCCAAGGTATCTATAGGTAGGTTATAGGGGAGGGCTTCCGTTGACTTTATAGCATGAGTGTTAAGAGGTGCTAGCTCACCTGCGATGGAGAGCACCAGGCAGTGTACCGGGTGGAGTCCAGTAGCGGGAGACCGCAAGCAGAAGAGGCGGGGTGGAGGCGTCTGGGTCGGCAACAGAGAGGTAGACGGTAGTAGAGGATCAAGCAAAAGAGTAGTCGAGGACAATTCCGAGGTTGGCAGCAGTCGAGTTGGTTTATCAGGATGTCTGTGGTGGAAAGCTTTTACCAGTCTGGGGGCATGGACATTTTCCTCCGGCTCCCAGGAGTTATCCTCGGGGGAATAGCCCTTCCACCCAACTAGATACTGCAGCCTTCCACGGTGGAGTCTGGAGTCAAGGATCTTGGCCACAGTGTATTCCTCCTGGTCTTGTACTCTTACCGGAGGAGGAGGCGGGTGGCGGCCTGGGAAGGTGTTCTCAACATATGGTTTCAGGAGAGAGCAGTGGAAAATCGGGTGCACTCAGATGGAGCCGGGAAGGTCAAGTCGGAAGGCGACTTCGTTGATTCGAGCCGAGATCCGGAAAGGACCCATGTATTTTTGTCCCAACTTCCGGGAGGGAACCTTTGGGCTTAGGTTTCTGGTGGAGAGCCACACCTTGTCTCCTACCTGGAATTCCGGAGCGGGTTTGCGGCGTTTATCCGCTGCTTGCTTGAAGCGGCTCTGGGCTTGATGTAGATTGTCCCGAATGTTTTCCTGTGCCTGTTGTAGACTTGCAAGGCGTTCGGCCACGGCTGGGACTGTGGTGGAAATGGGCAAGCGAGGGATGAAGGTTGGGTGTAGGCCGGTGTTGGCATAGAACGGGCTGTATTGGGTAGAACTATGCTCCGCATTGTTATAGGCGAACTTGGCCGTAGAGAGGTGGTCCAGGCAGTTGTCCTGCAGATGGGTGATGAAACAGCGCAAATACTGCTCAAGGATTTGTTCTCTCGGTCTGCCCATTGGATTGGGGGTGGAACCAGAAGACAGATCCCAAGGGCTTGACAGAAGTTTCTCCCCGATCCGAAACCACATCGTCCGGGGCCCCATGTAGTCTAAAAACCTCTCAGAGTACGGGATCGGCTCTCTGTTTGGCGGTGGGTAGGCCCTTGCAGGGGATAAAGTGGGGGATAAAGGAGGAGGATCAAGTCGTAGCAGCAGGATCAAGTTCAGAAGAACAATAACCAGCAGGGGTCAGGTGCAAGAGGCTGGGCTTATAAGGAGGAAGTAGCAGGTGCAAGGGATCACAGAGATTAGCAAAGGCTGGAACAAGGTAGATCACAGAGTTCAGTGGAAGGAAAAGTCCAGGAGGGCTGGTAGTCTAGTGGCTAGAGCTACCGCCTGGGACATGGCCGGTCACAGGTTCGAATCCTGACACTGAGAGTTGACAAAAGAGCTTTAGCAAATCAAAAAGATTTGGTAAAGTGACATGCAGGTCTGATAGAGTAAGTAGAGTATATGTATCTGATAGAGTAAGTAATTTTATATTCCACCCGATTAACCGTAATTCCGTGAATATCTGGGTGAGACCTAATGGCCGCCAATAATGGCTCAATGCAAAGCACAAAAAGAAGGGGGGAAAGTGGGCACCCCTGTCTGGTGCCATTTTTAATTAAGAAAGGGGTCGAGTTAGCGTAGGGCGACAATATAATGAACAGAGGACTGCGAGAAAAGGACCATTAAATCCGAAAGCCTGCAGGGTGGAGAACATGAAGGGCCAACTCAAGCGATCAAATGCTTTCTCAGCATCTAAGCTCAGTAACGGAGTCCGTTGGTGCTGCTTGTTGACAATGTCAATCAGGTTAATAATTTTCCTCGTGTTATCTCCACCCTGGCGGCCCCTCACAAAGCCGACCTGATCAATGTGTATGAGTTGCGGGAGTGAATACGACAGTCTGTCAGCTAACAGTTTAATGAAGATCTTCAGATCAGAGTTGAGAAGAGCGATAGGGCGGTAGTTAACGCATTCTAGGGGGTCCTTACCCGGTTTCGGGATAAGCGTAATGTGGGAGTGGAGGATGGTCTCAGGGAAATCTTAACCTAGCAAGAAAGAGTTAAATAGGATGCATAAATGTGGCACTAAGAACGACGAAAACGTCTTGTAGTAAGAATAGGGTAACCCCTCCGGCCTGGGTGACTTGCCATTAGGCAATTTGGAGATATCCTCTTGTATTTCTTCAGTCGAGAACTGAGTGTTGAGTGCAGATAAGGCTTCCAAAGGCAGCTTAGGCAGACCACAACGGGTTAGAAATGATGCAAGGAGGTTTTAACAGTCTACCGGGTCAGAGGGCACCTGCTGTGGGAGGGAATAAAGGACGCATAAAATTTCTGAAACTGGTCCAAAATCGCTGTAGGATCATAAACCAAGCTACTGTCCCCCTTTCTCAAGGCCATTGGAGTGTTGGTTACCGTTGAGTCTTTTAACTGACGGGCCAATATAGTGTGAGATTTATTTGTCCACATACAAAAACGTTGTTGAGAATAGAGAAGGAGTTTACCGGTCTTTTCTAGGGCCAATTCTCGCAGTCTAGCACGTAGGATCACGATGCGACGTAGCAATTGGCAGGAGAGACGGGATCCTAGTAGGGCCTCTAATTGCTGCAACTGAGCTAGGGTGGTATTAAAAGAGAGGTTATAATTTATTTTCAGCTTAGTGCTTAGGGCAATGCATGTGCCCCTAAAGACAGCTTTATTCGGCTCCCATAACATAGCAACAGAGGAGGCAGAGGTCTGGTTGAGAGAGAAATATTCCTTCAAAGAGTCGCTTAGCTCCTGTCTAATCTGAGGTTTAGACAAAAGGGACTCATTGAGTCTCCAATGGCAGACCCTAGTGTTGTTCACTCCCTGGTTAAGAGTGATAGAGATCGGCGCGTGGTCCGACCACGTGATGTTGCCTATCTCAGCCTCTCTCAACATTCTAAGTGTTGGAATGTTTCCAAAAAAATAGTCTATTCGAGTGTGAGTGCGATGTGGGTGGGAAAAGAAAGAATAGGTCCTGGACAAGGGGTAGTTAACCCTCCATAAGTCATATAATGCATACTGTCTAATTGGAAGTCTAAAGAGACATGATAGCCTACGTTGTGTTCTAGACGGTGGAGCATTCCCGGGGGACAGTCTGTCCCAGTGTTCTGAGAAGGCGTTATTAAAGTCCCCTCCTATAAGAATCGCAGCTGGTAAATACTTGGCAAGGTCTGTGAACACCTTTTTCAAAAAAGGAATTTGACCCGAGTTTGGGGCATAAACATTACATAAAATAAGCGGGGTGCTGCCAAGGGACGTCTGAAGTATTACATATCTACCACATGGGTCCGCATGACAGGATTCCACCTGTAATAGACAGGTGGCAGACAGGAAAATGGCAACCCCCGCAGTCTTCCTACCTGCACTAGCCGAGTAGACTCGTGGATAGGTTTGGGTAGCAAATTTAATGGAACCTTGATTGTCAAAATGAGTTCCTGTAAGAAAACTATGTCTGCTGTAAGAGGGTGCAAGGTGTTGTTTTTGATAGCAGGTACGTGTCACCGAGGTTGCTGGCCTCGGTGAGGTAAGAGCCGGGGTTTTTGGTCTGCAGCAGCTAGTGCTGCTCTGTTAAATAGCATGGCTGCAAAGCCGATCCGGGCCGGCTCTTACTGGGAGCAGCTGAAGAGTAGGGTGGGTGGCTGCTCCCCACGGTCCAGTCCATGTTTTGGGGCTGGGTATAAAACGCAGCCAGCAGCTGTGTCTGGGTGTGTGTGATTATCCTGGAGCCTGCAAACAGGGCTGAGGAATTCTCTGTCCTGGAGGAAGGAGCTCAGCAAGGTGGTGTTGCCCTGCGACCTGAAGGTGGAATCGCCTGCGGCTGAGCCGACTGCTAGGTGTGAACCTGCACCTAAACCACCCAAGGTGACTGGACCGTGTGTTGGCCTGTTTTTGGTTTTTCCACATGATTTCTGTTGTGTATGAACTGTCACCAAGAGACTGTTTTCATTTCTGGTGTGCAAGTGTGAATAAAACACTGTTTGATGCACAATCTGGACTCCTTGTTTTGCCTCTAAACTGCACCCGCACCGCTGTCTACCAGAGCGACTCCCCACATTTGGTGGAGGATGCGGGCATGCGCAGTGAGGCTGGCGTGAACGCCGAACTTTGTTTTTGCTGGGCAAAAGTGAATGTCCTATATTAAGCCGGCAAAGTTGCAGCCTGTGATCCCCGACAAAATGGAGGCGGCTGTGAAAGCCCTCATAGAGGCTAACGTGCAGCAGCGGGAGACCAACCAGCTACTGCTACAGCACGTGATGGCGTTGCAAGCGGCAGGAGCGTCCCACCGCGTCCACGATGCCCGGAAAGCTGTCCGTACCGCGATCCCTAAGATGACCCCTCGGATGATGTTGAGACCTATCTGGCGGTGTTCGAGAAGGTGGCCGTGAGGGAGAAATTACCCGAGAACAGTGGGCAGAGGTCATCGCTCCGTTCCTGGCGTCTGGACCCCAGCAAGTATTTTTGACCTCCCAGGTGACCAAGCAGCTGACTACCCGACTGTGAAAGGTGAGATCCTGGCAAGACTGGGGGTGAATGTTTTGGTCCGGGCCCAGCGGGTGCATCAGTGGGAGTTTAACCCGGCTGAACCCGCCCGGCCACAATACTATGACTTGCTACAACGGTTGCAAAAATGGCTGCAGCCAGACATACTGACTCCCACTGCTATGCTCGACCGTCTGTTAGCCGATGTCTTCTGGAGGGCTTTGCCTTACCCTCTCCAGCACTGGATCGGCCAGGTATCGCCCACCAATGCCCTGGAGATGGTCGACCTGGTGGAGCGGTACGAGGCCACCAGAAACCTGCAGGGGAGTCTTGCTGGGAAGGGGTCAGTCAAACCCCGGAGGCCTCTGCCCCAGTTCCAACGTCCGGCGACAGAGCGGCCTGCACGGAATATACCCCCTGCGAGCCCGCCTCCCGTTGTATGCTGGAGGTGTCAGGAGCCAGGCCACATCAGGGCCGACTGTCCGCATCGGGATGAGTTAATGGAGATGTTTTCCCGTGTGGGCCTGCCAAAAGAGGTTCTGACAGACCAAGGGACCCCTTTTATGTCCAAAGTAATGAAGGAACTGTGTAAATTGTTGCGTATAAAGCAGTTACGGACGTCCGTTTACCATCCGCAAACAGACGGTCTTGTTGAGAGGTTTAACCAAACTCTAAAAAATATGTTAAAAAGGGTGGTGTCTAGAGATGGGAAGGACTGGGACCTGCTTCTGCCCTATCTCATGTTCGCAGTGCGAGAGGTACCCCAGGCCTCTACTGGGTTCTCGCCCTTCGAACTGCTTTATGGCAGACACCCTCGGGGCCTGTTGGATATCGCCAAGGAAGCATGGGAACAACAGCCTGTCCCCCACAAAAGTGTCATTGAGTATGTCACCCAGATGCAGGAACGGATAGAAAGGGTGTTGCCGCTGGTCCGGGAGCATATGGAGGCAGCGCAACAAGCCCAGAGTAGGGTGTATAATCGTCAGGCTCGGGTACGGGGCTTCCATCCGGGAGATCGGGTTTTGGTTCTGGTACCCACCCTTGACAGCAAGTTCCTAGCTAGTTGGCAGGGCCCCTATGAGGTGATCGAGAAGGTAGGGAAGTAAATTACAAAGTACACCAGCCAGGCGGCGCAAGCCGGAGCAGGTGTACCACGTGAATTTACTTAAGCCGTGGAAAGATAGGGACACAGCCGACGACCACAGCCCCCGGCCAGGGCTTCTAGGTGAAAGGGTCCAGCCCCACAGTTTGAGGCCTGTGAAGCAGTAACCACGGTAAAATTGCAGACAGCCTGTCTTCCAAACAAGTTCAGGAAGTCAGGGAGTTCATCAGTCGGAACACGGATGTGTTCTCGGACCTCCCTGGCCGCACGTCTCTCATCCAACATGACATCGTCACTGAGCCTCAGGCCAAGATCCGGTTAAAACCATACCGGGTACCCGAGGCTCGGCGACGGGCCATCGCGGAGGAAGTACAGTTAATGTTGAAGCTCGATGTCATTGAGGAGTCGAAAAGTGAGTGGGCCAGTCCCATAGTCCTAATACCCAAGCCGGATGGGACGTTGCGGTTCTGCAACGACTTTCGCAAGTTAAATGAAGTATCCAAGTTTGACGCGTATCCCATGCCCCGAGTAGACGAGCTGGTTGAAAGTTTAGGACAAGCCCGTTATTTTTCTGTGCTGGACCTCACTAAAGGGTACTGGCAGGTACCCTTAACGGAGTCGGCTAAGGAAAAACCGCATTTGTTACCCCGCAGGGCCTGTATCACTACAAGGTGTTACCCTTTGGCCTGCATGGCGCCCCGCCACTTTCCAAAGGTTAATGGACATAGTGCTGCGACCACATCGTCGGTACGCCTCGGCCTACTTAGATGATGTAGTCATCCACAGCACCGACTGGGAAAGCCATTTACCCAAGGTGCAGGCGGTAGTGGATGCCCTGAGGAAAGCCGGACTGACCGCTAACCCAAAGAAGTGCTCCATAGGGTTAGAGGAGACAAAATATCTGGGATATGTAATTGGGCGGGAGTCATCAAACCTCAGGTAACCAAGGTAGAGGCCATTCAGTAACTGGCCCCGACCGGTCACCACCAGGCAGGTAAAGTCGTTCCTGGGGATTGTAGGTTACTACATGAGGTTTGTGCCCCACTTTGCCACAATAGCAGCGCCGTTGACAGACCTCTTGAAGGGGCGAAAGTCTGGGAGGGTTAGCTGGAGTGAGAAGGCGGAGGAGGCTTTCGCCGCGTTGAAGTCGGCCCTGTGTGGGTCCCCGGTTTTGGTGACACCCGACTTCAACAAGGAGTTTGTCGTACAGACCGACGCCTCGGAGGTAGGCCTCGGTGCGGTACTGTCTCAGGAGGTCAACGGGGAAGAACATCCCGTTGTCTTCCTGAGCCGTAAGCTCAATCCCGCCGAGTCCAGATATAGTATAGTGGAGAGGGAGTGCCTGGCTATCAAGTGGGCACTCGAATCTCTCCGCTACTACTTGTTAGGGAGGAGGTTCCGTCTGGTGACCGACCATTCCCCCTCAAATGGATGAGTCAGGCCAAGGAGAGGAATGCTCGGGTCACCAGGTGGTTCCTATCTCTTCAGAATTTCAAATTCTTCGTGGAACACAGGGCAGGCCGCTTGCAGGGCAACGCAGATGCCCTGTCCCGCGTCCACTGCCTCACGTGTGTTCACCCCCTCAGGGTTGAACAAAGGGGTGTGTGTAAGAGGGTGCAAGGTGTTGTTTTTGATAGCAGGTACGTGTCACCGAGGTTGCTGGCCTCGGTGAGGTAAGAGCCGGGGTTTTTGGTCTGCAGCAGCTAGTGCTGCTCTGTTAAATAGCATGGCTGCAAAGCCGATCCGGGCCGGCTCTTACTGGGAGCAGCTAAAGAGTAGGGTGGGTGGCTGCTCCCCACGGTCCAGTCCATGTTTTGGGGCTGGGTATAAAACGCAGCCAGCAGCTGTGTCTGGGTGTGTGTGATTATCCTGGAGCCTGCAAACAGGGCTGAGGAATTCTCTGTCCTGGAGGAAGGAGCTCAGCAAGGTGGTGTTGCCCTGCGACATGAAGGTGGAATCGCCTGCGGCTGAGCCGACTGCTAGGTGTGAACCCGCACCTAAACCACCCAAGGTGACTGGACCGTGTGTTGGCCTGTTTTTGGTTTTTCCACATGATTTCTGTTGTGTATGAACTGTCACCAAGAGACTGTTTTCATTTCTGGTGTGCAAGTGTGAATAAAACACTGTTTGATGCACAATCTGGACTCCTTGTTTTGCCTCTAAACTGCACCCGCACCGCTGTCTACCAGAGCGACTCCCCACACTGCCTTTTGGGACTTACACTCAGTAAGGGCCAGTCTCCTTTTTGCATTGGAGTTAAGACCTTTAACATTTAGAGAGATACACTTAATCATAAGAAGATATAAGGGAGCAATACTTGCCAATGATCAAAGGGATTCAATGTGAAGAAGATAAAGTTCCACTTTTCCGACACAAACCCATGGATTCCAATTGGCGTATTTAATTTTTACAGATATAAGCACAATAAAAACTGTACTACGCGTTTCAGGGAAATCAGTTCACCTTCTTCAGGTACAACAGATACAGGTATAGAGACATGGATAAATACCTAAAAAACCACCAAAAAACGGCATCTGGGGGTGTTCATCTTGAAAGGGATTGAGTTTATACTTACCCACAATATCTTCCTGTTCCAAGGACAAATATACAAACAAATACGGGGGACCGCTATGGGTACACGCTTTGCGCCCAGTTTTGCAAATCTTTTTATGGGCCATTTTGAAAAAATCCACATTTATGACTCAGCCCTTTGGTCCACTAATATCATATTCTACCGGAGATATATATATGACCTGTTCCTGATTTGGAAGGGTGACGTCAACTCAATTATTAATTCCATCACTCACCTTAATAAGAACGACCAAGGGATTCGGCTTACAGGAAAATCCAATAGGGATAGAATAGAATTTTTAGATCTGGAAATTTTTATTGAAAACAATGAAATCAAAACACGTACCTTCTTTAAAAAGGTTGATAGCAACAGCTATCTTAACTTCACTAGCACACATTTCAGAAAATGGAAGGTGAACACCCCTTTAAGCCAATTTAAAAGAATACGATGCAATTACACAATAGAGGAGGACTTCAATAAACAATGTAATACCCTAGCAACAAGATTTAGAGAAAAGGGGTATCCTGAAAACATAGTCCTCGGGGCCTGGAGGAGAGCAGTAAGTTTCACTCAACAGGAATGTCTGGCCCCTACTGTGAAGAGAAAGAACAGCGCCACCTCTGACAATAAATACTCATTCAATTTCGTCACCACTTACAGTCAGGATTATGACGCTATTAAAAGTATTCTCAACAAATACTGGCACATACTTAAACGGGACCCCATCCTTAACCACATGATCCCAGATCTGCCCCAGCTAACATGCAGGTGGGCAAAAACCCTCAAAAATGTTTTAGCACCAAGCAAACTTAAACCAGTACAAGACACCGGCACACTCCAGAAGAAAATCCCCCATGAAAGGGATCCATAGATGTGGCCGTTCTAGATGTATGTGTTGTGCCAGCATCAAACAAGGTCCCAGCTTCCACAGCTCAAGCGGATACATTTCCCATTCAGAGCTTCCTGAATTGTAATTCTACACATCTTATATATCTACTTGAGTGCCCATGCAAACTACAATATGTGGGTTGGACAATACAAACCTTACGCAAAAGACTCAACAAATATCGTTCAAGTATTAAGAAAAAATACTTTAAACATGGAGTATCTAGACATGCAACGGAACACCATGACAGCAGCTATGCTGGGTTCACCATAACTCCAATTGAAGAGATCCCAATCCACCAATGCAGAGACGCTAATTACATTAGACGCCGGGAAATGTTCTGGATATTTTAACTGAACACCCTTAACCCATATGGACTTAATGAAGCGTTCGAGATAAACCTTTAATTTGAGCCACAGCATAAAGTTATAGCGCTAAATCCACTATATGGGCCATATTATAAACTGGTTAGATAAATATAGGCCACATTTCCTAAACAGAGGAATTATATATACGTACTTAGATACCTCCACTACATGTATCTGGTGACATATATACTTGCGTCCCCCTCTCCAAATCAAATATATATACATAACAAAATACGACTAGACCCCTCTCCAGACACACTAAGCATTCCCTTTGAACCTATAAATGTGTGTGTGTGTGTGTGTATATATATATATATATATATTCCTCAAGCTGCTTCATAAATGTAATTTAAATTGTCCTGCTTGTTTAGATCCCCCCTCAAGTAACTATACCACCCCTGACGTCCCTATATAATAACTATTAACTATAATAACTATTTACCATTTTAAATTATTTTACAATTTTTTTTTAACTGTTGTGAGGGGTTAAGCTCCGGGATCGCCTTTGCTGCGGTCAAAGGACACGTGTCAGCTTCATACAATTCCGACCAGACACCGGGGAATAAGGTTTAAGCTGGCTTGTAGCCAGGTTTATTGAGAAGGTTGCATAAAAAAAACCAAACAACAAAAGAAAAACTTGCCTGTCCGGCGCTTACTATACATCAGAGGTCCCTGTCTATCCACTGGAGGGCTTCTCCCTGCCAGCTCACAAAACAATGTTTCAGCAACCTTTTACTCACGGTCTTTTCTCACTCACTCACACAGACAGACTTTCTGTGTCCCCAGGCAGAGAGAGACTGACTGACCTCCAGGCTCTGTTATATCCCCACCCTCTGTGCATCCTCATTAATTGCTTCACAGATGAGATCTTCCACCTGCTACTTCACATAGGAGAGGAATCTTGGGGCAATATACCTCCCTTTCACCACCAATCCTGCATTGGTGTCACACTGTTCATATGTATACTCCTTATTATATATCATACTATATCCTATATGATATGTATTATACACTTTATAACTATTTATGCTCAGATGTATACTCCTTATTTCATTTATATTTATCTCTTGATTTTACAACTGCCGTCTTTTTTGTGTGTGATTGTTTGCTTATTCCCTCAATTCAAACACGGATTGCGTATTTCTTCACTAGAATCACGGGTTATGTGGCAGTCACATGATCTCTACAGCATAAACGTTATCCCTCTCCTTCAGTCACCATAACCTCCGATGCTTTGAATTCAAATGCGCGGAGTTCTCTACCTAACCAGCTAGCCGCAGGACCTTGAGCGGCACTGGTTGCTATGGCCCCAGATCACATGACCATTCCACCTCCGGACATCGGGTTCGATCATAATCGAAACAAAACCAAATCCACTGCGCATCTACCTACGTCCAGGCAGCATCCCACACATATACTTTATGGGCCCCTTTGTGTCCTCCCTATGGGCTCCCAAGTGCGGTCACGTGACCAAGTATCGACCGGAGCGGCTGTCCAGGAAACCTGATCACCACCTTCCATATACTACACAGTATTTACAGCCCCATAACACTGAAAGGCTCCCAACATCATCTATAACTACCTGTGCCCCTTTATTTTAGAAAATGTTTACTACAAATAAAGATGGTTTTACAGTATGCTATAGACACGGCATTGGGCATTAGCCCCGCCCCCTTTAGGGCGGTAACACCCCCAGATGCCGTTTCTTGGCTTTTTTTAGGTATTTATTCATGTCACTATACAGTACCTGTATCTGTTGTACCTGAAGAAGGGGAACTGATTTCCCCGAACGCATAGTACAGTTTTTATTGTGTTTATATCTGTATACTCCTTTTAAATTAAAAGAAGAGAAACAATAAATACACCTATTGGAATCCATGGGTTTGTGCCGGAAAATTGGAACTTCTTCTTTTTCACATTGAATTCCTCGCTTCCGAAGGATTGGACATCTGGTACGGACGAACACGCTTCCACGGCTGCATCCTCAAGATGATTCTGAACTGAGACACGCTATAATTAGAGTTGTGCCTATACGTAGCACAACTCATTAAGGTGAGAATATTCACAACCTCTAAAGAAAGCTATTCTCTAAACATTATCACCCTATTGTGCGCACCCGCTTACTCTCTTTTTTTCATTTTTTTTTCTTTTTCTCTTTTTACCCCCTCCACCACCACATTGGTGGTGGATCATAGAGACGTCCGTCACATAACCCCAATGATCAAAGGGATGTCCTCCATGAGGGCCACCCCTCGGGGCATCTGTGTTCGATGTAGTATCCTAAAGTGAAAGGACTGAAAAAGGAGACACATAGGGGAAAAAGGGGACACGAAAGACAACAAGTACAATAAAGAGCATGTCAAAATATTCTAAACAATGGGTGGGAGCACCCAGTCAGGGCTCAATATATTAGTGGCAACCATAAGGAAAAAAAAAAGAGCGAGGGAGAGAGGGCAAAAAACAGAGCCCTATTAGTAGGGACCTGACTGAACGCCGTGACAGGCAGGGCAGAAAAAAGAAAAACAGGAGTCATCCTGCTTAATACAAAACAAAAACAATGCAATAGAACAATCTTACTGAACAGTGGAGCAGCTGCTTAATTGTGGAAAATGCAATAGAAGGCCGCAAAATGGGGTCACCCCTTAATAATAGCAATCATGGTGGCGCATCTCGTGGAGGGTCAGGAGTCTCCCAATTCTGAAAAGATGGGGTAGCGATGTCCAGAGAGGAGCAAAAACGAGACAGGGGGGCGTGAATACGCAGGACTGAGGATTTGCCATTCCTTGTGGCGATTAAAGCAAAGGGGAAACCCCAGCGATAAGGAATTTTCAAGTCCTTCAGACAGGCCAAGAGAGGCTGGAGGGACTGCCGTTTCTGGAGGGTCAGCCAAGATAGATCCTGGTACAGGTGGACAATAGAATCTTTAAAAGACACTGTGCGCATTGCACGGGCTTTGGCCATAATAGTCTCCTTTAAGCGAAAGTCATGGAGGCAGCAAATCACGTCTCGTGGTTGGGAGGAAGTGTTTTTTGGCCGAAGTGCCCTATGAGCCCGGTCCAGCTTGATTGCCTGTGGCGTTCGAGAGTACAGTATCAGATTAAAAAGCTCATTTAGAACGGTGTCTAGATCCTCATCTGCATCAGACTCCGGTAAACCTCTAATCCGAATATTATTTCGGCACCCTCTGTTGTCTAGGTCCTCTAGGCCTTGTGTTCTCCTGAATTGTTTGAGATTGGGTGGCGATGACAGATTGCAATTGGGCCACATAACGTCTGTTATCATCGTGTTCCGTTTCAATTTGATCCACCCCGGTGGACATTTGCTTCAAATCCAGACGTAGAGAAGAAATTTCAGCCTTACAGGCGTTTTGCACTTATGCTACCATGGCCTTAAAATCCGCTTTAGTGGGCAATTGCTGTATGGCCCGTTGCAAGGATATGGCAGATTGAGATGCAGGTACAGGGTCATCTTCACCCTCATCGCCTGAGGTAGGACGTTGCTCCCATACTATGTCCCCAGTATTTTGTGTAGGGGCAGTCATAGTGTCTAGCTCATTATCAGTGTGATCCTCCCAGTCACGGCAGCATGATGGCGTTGCTGCAGACTGCCTGGGCTGCCTGGAGGCCATCTTTGGTGGCATTATGCGGTCCGCTATTATGGTGCAGGGCAGGCCCTCAGCAAGAACAGGTTCCAGGCTTGGATCAGGGGAAGGCCCGCAAGGGGTAAATTCCTCCCCTAAGGGGGAGAGAGAGGACTCCCTGGGAGTGTCACAGACACCCTCACCTATCTGGCGGGAGAGCAGAGGAGCCGCAGCTGCAGTGATGGTGTCTGAAGGCAGGGACTGGCACAGGCCACGGTGAGAGGTCGGGAGCTGAGGGCCGTGTGAGAGGTAAGCATCCAGGGTCTGGTTATCCTGAGCGGTCGGGCGGGTGACAGACTTCTTGGGGAGCTGTTTTTTCCCCATGAGACGCGCCACAATCGGCGAAAATAGGTATGTCCCACCGTCCTAATTAACTGGCTGATTAACCA